>VZZY01025660.1:74547-196651 GCA_013400335.1 Eurystomus gularis | reverse complement strand
GAGAAAACCAATTCATAAGATGTCTTACTCTTCCTTCTTTTCGTTAGAAAGTGTAGTATACTTAAGAGGAAAGCCCCTGCTTTAATACCTCAGTGATGTACCTTCTCCTTCTAACCCCAGGCATCATGAACGTTGTAGAAGGGAATAAAAATTGCATTAATAAGAATAGTCCTTACGAATATGAGACATGTTTAACACTTGAAAGAAAATATGACTGTGATAACAGATAAATGTTCTCTCTGTCTTTTCATGTGGATTATGCAAAAAAATTAAGAATCACAGGTGTTGATAAATGTCTTAGAGTGGTCAGCTGTAAAGTCAACACAAAGGAAAGAATTCTCAGGTACTGATGTATCTAGCTTCCGTGTTAGTGTTCTGGTTCATCAAGAACCTTTGTGCTTTTCTAGTATTTAGGAAAGGATATGTGCTTACTCTTTCTAAGTTCTGCTCAATGGTTATCTGTGGTGAAATTCAGTTCAGTCTTCACATGTAATGCTTCAGAGTTTGTTACCTCACTGTACTAATTATTTTATGTGCTTGAATTTAAATAGAGTGTAAAAGAATGTCTGTCTACTAATAAACACCCTTGACTCAAATTAGAACCAAATAACTGCAAAATTGCAGAAAAGGCCAAAACCTCCAAGTTTCTTTCCTTCGCTAGTCGTGTATTAACACCTGGAGGCACAAGGCAGAACCTTCTGTTGCCCAAGAAGTATAGAGCATCATATGCCCCGGGTTGTCGAGAAATAAAAACTGTATCTCCTTGGCTATCTACATTGAATATTTACTGAGTAAATTCTTACACTAAATACCTGTTTCTGAGCGTGAATCAAAATTCTTTCTGAAAGAGAGGCCAGCTTTAACTTGTTTTTCCAACCCTATTCAACTACCTCTTCATCCAGCTATAAATGACAGCATAATTCTGACCTCAGTTTATGTAACTGGTTACCTCTCTGTGCCTATAGAAAGCTTACTTTGAGTTAGTGTAAATGGAGTTCCACATCTAATTAAAAAAAAAAAAATAATGTTTTTTTTGGTCATGGTTTCTCATAACAGATTACAAAGAAGCTTTTACATTTTTATGGCCATCACTTGGAAAAGAAAACAAGGTTTGCATTTACTCTCTGTCCTTTGCTGTATGAGGTGTCTTTGCCCTGATAGTGTCAAGAAATTAGAGTACTGCCTTCCAGACAGTTTCTTTCATATTTGCTATCCAAAACTTCAGGAAATAAATGATGCTTTAAGAAAAGAACAATGTAAGGAACATCTTTAACAAATTGTTGTCTCAATGTAGAAAATACATTTCCCATCAAGACACTTATTAGAGTGTTTATCTTGGAGAAAATGCACACAGTTTATGAGGAAAGCTGATGTTATGTTAATTCCCATTATTATATACAGATAATATTGAGGAAGATGGAACAAAGTGCCTTTAAACCAAAGCTGATGACATTTTTTTTCTTGTTTGCTACAGTTTTATTGTAGTGAAATATGTTCATTTTAGTAGTGGAAAACTGCCCTAAATAGACAATGTAAGAGCAATAAGATGTCACATTGCAGAGCACAATTTTAAAATTATGTGCTCTAGAAGTAAGGCTTTTAGACATTTTGGTTTATGTATTAAAACTTCCTACAAATTTGATTGAGAATGAGCCTTTGATGGATATTTGCTGCAGTTATGCTGCATTAGACTCGATTTATCCACCACCTCTCATTGTTGCTATTGATTGATTTTTAAATTAGATGAAGGCAATCAGTAAATACCACCCAATCAAGTCCTAAAAACATACAGGAGATTAGACAATTTAGGGTAATCGATGAAAATATTCTGTGATTTGCTACCACTCAATTTTGACCATAAATTACGACCATAACTTGCAAGTTAGTAAGCCATAAAACAAGTGGATGTGACAAGAAAAACTATAAGAAATGAATTAAGGAGATGAAGAGGAACCACTAGTGTTGTCATTTAATGAGACAAAATTACTCTTTATACATATCTTGCATTTCTAGTTGAGTCTTGCCAACAGTAATGGAGTACAAGAGCACAAACACTTCTCTCAGATATTTTTTTTCTTTTTTTTTGGTAATTTAAAAGCTGTTCTTTTCTGTAACAAATCAGTTTGAACAATAACTAATCTACTTAATTTTATTGCAGCAAATAAATTAATGTAATTTTAGGTTTAAAACCTGCTGCTTGCTAAAACCCCTCACCTACATCACAGGCACTTGCAAACACTAATTTAATGTCACACTTGTACATGGTGTTATATCCTACAAAGTTTAAAATGTAGCAGTAATTGAATGTTACTTTAGACCAACGCTTTGAAGAAGCTGTGCTTATACACGGTTTTTCTGTGATATATTTCACCCGTTTTCTATATTCTCGCAGCAGTCTCACCAGCAACTAATAATTCATGTGCCTTAAAAAAAAAAAACGTTTTAAAGTTTATTTATTAGTTGTAAATAGGTGGTCAGGTCCTTTCTATTTATGAACTTCAGTATCGGTTTGGAATTTCTAGGCAGTATCTATCCAGTTTTTCTAAGGTGAAAAGCTGCTTGGGAATAGATAACCATTAACAGTGATAGACTTTGTTGGAATAAATTGGTGAAATAAAGCAAATATTTATGATAAATCTGCTCCCTTCAACAAGTACAGGTATGATACTGCTGAGTAGCATGCAAAAGTCTTCTTGGTTAATGATCCTCCTTAGAATAAGGAGGAATATTTAGAAAAGTCATAAAAATAATTTTTGCAAGTGCTGATCACAGAAAAGGATGATATTAACAAATGCCTTTGACAAGAGGAAAATTGAGGTGCCCTTTTCCACACTAAATAGAAATTTGAGATGCCTGCACTGCACAGTTCATCTTGAATGGTGATGAGAATTAAACATAGGACAGCGCTGTAGGAGGAAAGAACACCCTTACTGCGTTCACAGATGCTAAATAGGGTGATACAGAAAGTGCCTTTGTAGAGCTTGATGATATAGCATTTCCTTTGCTAGCACAGAAATGCAAAATACACAGATGGAATAAATCCTGAAAATATATGGATTTATATTTACCATGATTTAATTAATCCCCAGTAAAGACAGATTTCACATTGCAGTGGAGAAGGCAAAAAACCCCAGAGCTGGAAGAAAGCACTAGTGATGTTGCAAACAAAAGTTTAGTCAGCAAATACTCTGTATCAGCAGGTGGACCCTGTGAGAGAATCCAAAATTAGAACATCGGGATGATTTCTTGTAGAAATTGAAACCACTTTCTGCAGCAGACAAATGTCTACTGACTTGAAAAAAAAGGTCGGTGTTCTTAGTTGTTTCCTTTAAAGAATAATTTCCTTCAGCTTAGTGTTTTCAAATCAAGACTTGGTTTTCTGTGCAAGTCTGTGGAACAGAGTAAGTCCATGTAAGTGCTGGTGCTCTTATGGAAACATATTTGTCTCTGTGAAAGACAATTCCCACATGAAAACTGTCCAGGTCTGGTCTTTCAGATTTTCTGTGTTGTCCAGTACATCTCTCTAAGGCAGTCCAGCTTGGAGGGGAAATATGTGAATCCGTAATAGAATAGAAAAACACTGCCAGCTTGCTAAATCTTTTTTTTTTCTTGTTAAGATCATTGAATTGAATGTTTCCTTAACTCCTGCATTTTATCAATTTCTACAGGCTCATAAGACGTTAAGAAAGAGATAAATTCAATGCTAACAATAGCTTTTCTTACTTCCAAGTAAATTTGATGCTAGAGGAAACTCTTGTGTCTTACATCATTGGCATAATTTCTGAAAAGGATGTAAAATGAGACTGGAAGAGACATAGATATAAAAAATAATATTCCTCCTTCTGTAAGTGTTACTATTTCTGAAATTTGAGATTTTACTTTAACTTGAAATCTCCTTTGAAAATCTATTTCAAGCTTCTTTCTGAAAGATTCTGGATGCAATTGAATCTTTGGTGGAAATTTGCAAGATGCACAGCGAAGTTGTGAAAGCAGGAAATGAAAAAGCTCAGAATTTGGAAGGACTCGGGAGCATTTGCATTGTCACATTTAAATATTTGCGTGAATTACATCTGAGCTATAGCTTTTAATTTGTGATTTTTTTGCATTCTCCCTAATTAATGGCACTTAAGACAAAGTGATGTTTACATTATTTCAATATATCAACATACTGTGTTCAAACTCATGTTTCTGTGTGTCAAAAAATATACAAAACAAAACCCCAATAACCTCTAGCAAGGAGGACAGGGAAGAGAGAGATAAAAGAAAACCCCTGACTTTAAGACAGGAACCTACTTTGCAGTTCCTGATGGACTGGTGCAATACAATGAAGCTGGTGTATTCAATATAACTTTTAGAATAATTGCCTGGGAGGTAACCAGAAGAAGTACATTTTACTTTATCATGGTACATAAATAAAAGGGCAGACTAATTAATCATATAACTTACTAAAAGTGCTTTTTATTTTGCCATTTAGTATGCCAGAAAGATCATTTTCTTTAATGTATATACCCAGTATTAACATGATTTAATCCATCATGTTCTGTATTATGAAATTACTTTGTTTTACTCCCTGATCCAGCCGAAGATCATTAACCCACACTATTCTCTAAGTCATACATCATTTGAGTGTATTACCTCATATAGCAAAAAAGCTACTTCCCTCGGTTATACACTCTAAGAAATCATTTTTTCTGGATGTTGCTGACAAGTAGAGCTGTTTTCATTAGAAAGCAGATGGTTCACTGTTTCGATTCTGTTTTACCTTCACATTTGCTCCAGCTCAGAGTTCTTTGATGCCAGTCACCTCATTGTTTGCCTCTCACACAACATCCACATCCATAAAATGTGCTAAACATTAAATTATTTTGCCTTACCCCAAGACCTCCTCTTTGAATGCCTCATACTCTGCATCCTCACTTGTCAGTCTTCAAAAAGCAATTAAAGTGAATCCAAAAATCTGAACAGCTCCCACAGGTTTGCAGATGTCTTTTAGTTAAGAGTGCCAAAGATTTAATTTACCCATTCAGATTTGAGGTTGGGCCTGAAGTCACACCGCTGGTGAATTTGCCTCAGCAGAGCTCTAGGGCACAATCTGGCCGCCTATCATTTCTTGCAGTTTGCAGTTACATTGATAATTCCACCTTCTATAATGCATTTTCTGTCCGGGCTGCCCTCACGCCCTGAGTGCCTGGTAGATGTCAGTAAAGAGTAGTCTGCAATGTAAAAGTGTACATGGTAGGGTAGCTAGCAATGATCACTCTGTCTTGAGGACAAGCATTACTTCTGTTATTATATTCAGAGTTAGTGACATGTGAATGTCATCAGGTAGAGCTGGGAGAGAGGTGGGCCTGGTTGTCTAAACAACAATGCAGAGGTAAGCACTCACATGAGATTTCTGAATATTGTGCTTCTGCGAACTATGGTCCCCTTCTTCCCCTTCCTCTTCAAATTCATGTATTTGGATATTTCTTGTGTAGCTAGCTGTGTCAGCTACCTGGTTGTAAAAACACTGTTGGTTTCTGGCATACACAGAAATATATTTCATAAAAGTCAATTTCTGTGCTGTGCTCAGCTCTTGTAGGAAGCAGCCATGAAATCTAGTCTGTTCAGTAACCATGAAAAAATAAAGGAGTGAGAATATCGCCACACACCTCCCCCAGAGAGCTCATAAATTCAGGGATTTGTGTTAAAAGAGCTGATGTGTGTTTTCTGGCTCTAAACAGGGACTGTAATTGATAGAGGCTTTCTGCTGTGGCATCTGCATGTGTGAGTCATGGTCCATGGCAGAGATAAAGGAAGGAAAAGCAAGGTGGCAGTCAGGATTCTTTTGGACTTTGCTTTGCATTTCATGTTTCCAGATGCTCATAAGTGGTTTAATATTTTTAAATGCTGCTTTCTTTATGCCATCTGTTTTGTGGGACCATAGTAAGTGCGGTTTGGAAGAAATATCCCAATAATACAGTGTCATATTGCTACTACGTGATTTTATCACTTGAAAAAAGAAATCATCCCATCTCACTAGCTTTATAAACATTTTTCTTCTACAGCAGAAATACAAGTTGGAAAGTTGTTTTTGTTTGGGTTTTTTTTTAAGAATGCTTTGGGAAAATAATATTTGTTATATTAAGAGTAAAGCAAAAACATGTAGCACTCTTGATTGATAGTCTGAGGAGACTTACTTTCATTCTCTTGCTATTTGCAAACAACAGAAGTTACCTGCTTCTACTTGCTTTCCAGAGGCATGTTGGAGAATGACTAACCCAAAATTCTGTGTACAAATGCTAGGCTCTTCTAATGAGTCACCATAGGTTCTGGTTTAAAATCCTTTATAAAAATTCTAGCATAAACTTCCAGTTAAGCCTCATAGAATGCGAGGTTGGAAGGGACCTCGAGGATCATCTAGTCCAGCCTTTCAAGGTAAAAAAATATAGTTTAAGTGAGATAGCCCAGCACCCTGTTGAGCTGAGTCGTAAAAGTGTCCCATGTAGGGGAATCCACCACTTCCCTTGGGAGACTATTCCAATGTTTAATTGTTCTCATTGAGAAGAATTTTTTTCTGAACTCCAGTCAGAATCTTCCAAGGAGTAACTTGCAACTATTCCCCCTTGTCTTTTCCATGTGACTCCTTGTAAAAAGGGGGTCATCTTCCTCTTGTTAGCTGCCCTTCAAGTACTGGTACGTGGTATGGAGTGTTTTCAGACAAAATGGAGCCTGTATAGTTCCTGAAGATATTTCTTGGTATTTTAATAGTAAAAAAGAATAGATAGTATTTTCAAATAGTTGCACTTCAAGTAGCAGAATTAACATCTGTTTAGTTTCAGACTGGTTTTAGTTACCTCTAAGCATTTGCCTTGAGAAGTAGACTCTCATTTTAGTTGAGGAGACTAAATGGTCTCATTAAACAGGAAGCCATGTATTAAAGATTAAATCCTTGGAGGTAAACCATCATTGCATAACTTCATTTTTTCCATAGTATGTATGTTTTTGTTTCGATCATTCTACACTGAAGATGATACCTAAACACTGTAGTAGTATATTGAGACCTGCTTTGTGTAGTTTTCTCTGATTTCTGCCATGTCCATCACAAACTCAATTTATTCTTCTAGTTTCAGGAAGTTGGGGGGTTGTAAGGGAGGGGGAAGGGGTGTCACTGACTTTGATTTTTTTTTTTTTTTTTTTTTCCACATACTTCCTAACATTTCAAATTTACCATTTATAATTATCTTCTTATATATGTCATGTGTAAAGACGTTCTCTTCTTTATTCACACTGACAACTGATACCAAGCTTGGCAAAAATAAACACACAGTGGTAGGATGGGTGTTTGATTTTCTTTAAGGACAACCCCTTCCCTAGTCTTCAGGTGCTTCATAGGCAGGATGTGATTTAAAACAATGATCCTAAGTAAACAATTACCTTTTTTCTTGCACGGTTTTCACTGCAATTGTAGAAAGAGTAAAGGTCTGTAATGAATATGCTTACAAAATTCAAAGGAAGGATAATAGATTTGCACTAGTTCCAACTATCGTCATCTAGATGAACACCAAGGACAATGTCTAGTTATAGATTAATAATCCATGGTACAAAGAGTTCTGAACAAATTGGGGAAAAATATAAAGCCACAATATTAAGCAAAGCCAAGGCTGGAGGTCACCCTGCAGTTACTAACCATGCTCAGTTATATTCTTTTTAGTGATGACACAACGTTTAAGCTACTGAACTTGGCACCAGAAACAGCCATGCATATCATACAGAGTGCAGAAGTATGCCGTTGGTTGGGGTTGATTTTTACATTTCTGTTTATGAAGTCTATGGACTCTGGTCTGCTCTCAGTCAAATGTAGCCTCAGCCTCCAACATGAATATACCTCACCTAAATAAACTTCACAGCCATAATCCAGCTGCATATAAGACAGGGCAAAAATAGTAGGTGCAGATGCTGCTTCTTACGTGGTAAGAGCCAGAAACTGAAAACAGTAAGGCATAAAGACAGGTTGTCTTCTGCACAAGGAGCTGGGTGCAACTGTCACTGCGGCTTTTTGGAAGTAATGCTTTTACACAGCAAAGTCTCTGTTGCAGAACTTTAAACTCCACTTGTTCAGGTGGACAAGGAAAGTGATGCGACAAGAGCAGACTGCACAGTCTTCTGAAGGGGCTGGGTTAGCCCACACTGAAGTATGTGCTGCTCCAGTACAGTGATAGAAATCACCAAACTGTCCAGTTTAAAGTTAGCTTGGGCATGTCTATACAATGTAGAGTGTAGCCCAATCCATAAACAGCCTCACAGGCCATTGCTCTGTACACAGCACAGACCCTGTTTTCTCAGTCGTAGAGGTGCATGCTCTGAGCAGCATTAATTGCCCTATGTCCGGAAGGAGATTTCTGTACCACTACCAAGTTCTCCAAGGCAGCTTGTCAGCTATGATAGTGACTCTATTGAACGGGGAGTTACCCTGAGCTTCTCTTGATACCATAATCTACTCCTCAAGCTATCAGGTGTTTTCTTACAGTAGGTGAAGTGCTGGGGCCTGAGTTGTGGGCCCCAAGTTGGAGTTGACCTGTGGATGAGTCACAACCTAGCAGAATATTTTTTTATTTCTGTTGGCTTCATGTTCCAGAGGCAGAACCTGGCCCGCCTGTGTCTCTGTGGCTCCACCCTCACCCAGGTGGTCATGGTTGGGGTGGTGAGTGAGGCCAGGATTAAATTAACAAGAAGCCAATTAGTTAGAAGAGCTTCCTGTTGGGTGTGGCTTCTGTTGGGGCTGGTTGCATCTTGCTGAGCTCTCTTGGTGGTGTCCTTCCATGTGAAGGGCCCCTGAGGGAGCCATCCCTGTCCGTTGTGTCCAGCAGGTGATGTTGGCACCACAGTGGGCAGTGGAGGAGCTGGACCCACAGGAACCTATGGTAGGACTGTCTGAAAAAAGACTTCTGAGGGGATGTTGCTGAGTTCAGCGTTGGGCTGTGTGATCAGGCAACTGATGGCTGCATAAAATGGTGATGGCTGAACCAGCACAACAGTGGGTAACTTTCATCTTCTGACAGTGATACTGAAGTGATTTGAGAATTCACCTCCAGTAAACTGAGGGAAAAGATGGAATTTTTTATTTATGCCTTTGAGTGCTCCACAGAATGTGATTTAGCATTGATGTCACCCAAGCCAAATTTTTTTCTGCACAAGAGAGTATTTTGCAACTACCAAATTCTCTAGTTGAAAGTGATTATCAAAACAGAAGGGAAGGATATAACAACAACAAAATAGTAGTACTGTGAACTTTTGGTATGAAACTTTGTTTTTAGTATAAATAAGTTAGTGGGTTTGCTTTAACAATTATGAGCTTAATATACATAAAACTTCCATACATTTTTGAAGCCTAGATTTTGTCCCTACCTGAATGCTAATGTGTGTAATCACATAACTTCATAAAGGATCAAACTCTGGTAAAATAATTGCAAGCAAATGAAATTATAGCATAGTATCTTGACAAGCTAAAATAGAAAACAGTTAAGTACACCGAGCAGCATTCTAGGATCTGTGTGCAAGACTGTATAGGCAGTGCACAGGCATGTCTGATGTTCATATAAAACCCATGCAGAAACTTCATCTGTTATTTAATGGGAATAGGCTATGCACACACTTCAAAGTTATATCTAAAGCAGTTAGAAAATGTAAACTATTAAAATGAGATATAAGAGTGGGCAATAGCAATTTATTTATAAAAATGTCATTTGCTTTTATGAACACTGTTCAACTTCTGTGCATGTTTGCTCTTTTCAATTAACAAATTGACCTTTTCAAATTCATAATGAGGTATGAAATAAATGAGAGGGTACTGAAGGTGAGTCATTCATTAATCATAAACAAAACAGGGTCGAAATCAAGGACACAGGAGCACAAACTGTAAAAGTAATAGGTTGCATAATCATTATTTAATATTAACTACATTATGTTTTTCATGTGAGTTCTGAGAAGTTGATTTTTTTATGTTTACATGAAACTAATCCAAGGTAAATTTTATTTCTCAATATTATTTTATCTTAGTGGGTGACCTCTTTTTAATAAAGTAGAAGACATAAATTCTAGCTTGTCATTTTATTACAAAGGTTTAATAGGGGGCTTAGCAGGAACCTTTAAGCCTACTGAAACTTTTGATTTAAGATATTCCACTTTTGACTAGAATGTGCTGAATCATATAGCTGTATATCATATAGCTTCTTGTTTGTCATGGCAAATCTCCCATTAAGGACATAAATTCACCTGGAATTGGTTGTTTTGGCCAAAATAAATTGTTATTCATATTCAGCTGTCAGAGAAAGACAGACAAGAACTCTTATTTGAACCATTCTGAGACTTACCCTTCAAGAGTTCAATCCGCAGTGATTACACAACATGCAACAAGGTTGTTCATAATTTACAAGTGACATATATAAATGGTTGGGATAGCTCAATTGGGTATAATAATAATAATTTATTCTCCCATGTCAAATTTCAACTAAAACCACAAAAGCAAACTAGGTTGGAGGACTGGTGACACAGCCAGGAGTCAACTCATTTCAAAAATCACTGAACAGCAGATGCATCTCTGTGTTCAATACACATTTGTTCTCGTATTTGGGTGGAGTTAGTATTGATGCTACTCCTACTTGCCATTCCAGAATTTGCTGGGCCAAGGAGGAGAAAAAGAGAAAAGTGCAGAATGAGAACTATGCACATAACATACAGGAAGGTACCATCGTGTCAGCTTTGTGTGTCTTTAACTCTGGCTGCCTAGCCCAGCAGTGTTTGGGGTGAGCCGTGTGCTGGAATCCCAGCATGGCTGACAGCTGTGGGCATGCCACACGCCACCTCCCCAGGGAACACGGGGAGGCTCTGGACAGTTCTCTGCTGGGGCCTCTCTGTTGCAATACAGCGTGGGACACACTGGGGTCTGTGCAACCCAGCTATGCTGGCCTTTGTGTCCCTATGAGTTCATCTTTTCTGTAGGCAAAAATTTGCATTATCCAGCAGATCTTGCCTCACCTCAGTCCTGTTAGCGGTCACAAGAGCTTCTCCCATGCAGTACTCTGTGTCCAGGATACAGACCTGTTGGAGTACACTGAAACCAGGCTGCAGGTGCACTGATATGCCCTAGCATCTTGTCTTTCTATGAGCTCTGGGGGTAGCCTATATTTGCACCAGAATCTGGAAGAAGTGTTCCTGGCTCCTCTGGTCAAATGGCCTCATTTCAGTCCTGTGTAGGAGCTGTGCTTGAACTGCTTATTAGTCCCATGTCGTCGTATTCTCTGTCGTATACAAAGTCTCTGTGACTTGCATCCTTTTAGTATGGTACAGCTCACTCCATTAAATGCTGCAGCCCACGTTAGAAAGGCTGTAACATCCATGGGTCAGAGAAGCTGTACTGCGTGCTTTGTGATATTGAATCTGCCTCAGAGCAGTCTTTGCTCACACGCTTTCTTAGCTATAATTAATGCATGTTGTTTCGATGCATAGCAATGTCTGAATAAACATTTGCCTACATGTAGACTATAAAACAGGCATTAATAGGCCAGTGTTTAATATTTAGATGGAAATAATGGTTTCTCAGTATGTCCAATAACAGTCTTTGCAACTTGAAGCAAAGTTCTCTCTGCAATTCTGTATTCAGAGGAAAAAAAAAAGTATCTGTTGATTAAAGGTACATACTCTCTCCTTCATATGTTTTCCATAACCCTTGATAAAGAAAGTATCTTAATTTTTAAACTCCCATTTAACCGATTTCCTACCTTCTGTGCTCCAAGCTTTCT
The DNA here is from genome assembly GCA_013400335.1 of Eurystomus gularis. NCBI lineage: Eukaryota > Metazoa > Chordata > Aves > Coraciiformes > Coraciidae > Eurystomus > Eurystomus gularis. Next base: position 184,871 of record VZZY01025660.1, on the reverse strand, counting down.
ACATTTTATAAATTATATTGGTATTAGTTTCACACAGTGCTTAAGGTATTAAAACCAATGAATGTTAGTGATGTTTAACTTTCTAAAGAAATATAAAGGACCTGATGTTCAATGACGAGATCCAAATGAGATTTTAGGATTGGATGGTTTTAGGGAGAAAAAAAGTCACCAAATTTTGTTACGAGTTGCATGGTAGACTGTTAAGGCTGAGGTGTTTGCCCTGATCTGTTAAAAATTGTACTGAGTGGACTCAAGCTTGTGTAAGTGGGGAGATTCCCCATAACATATTTACCTTCATTTTAGATGCAGGTGGTTTAAATGTGGTGCTCTGGTTTAGATTCCAGAGCAAATAGGTTACCTATGATATTATCATTCCCAGAAGTAGATTGCCAAGCTCTGCCTTTCTCAGGCAATATGGTTCACCCTGTTCTCAGTGGTCCTCTGCTTGACTGCTTTTCCCAAGGTCCAGATCAATCTTTAACCCTTCACTTTTAAATTAGGATGAAATATCATGAAGAAGGAAAGGAACACAGATACCTCCAAAATCCAAGCAAATAGGATTTCTCACTCTTTCCTCTCCTAAACAAGACATTTAAAATTATGAAGCCTTTGAAGTCTGTTCTGTGCTGGAGCAATGATTTCAGAAATTTTTTAACCAATCTCTAACTTTCCAGCAGAATATGTTTTTTATCAAGTAATCTTGCAGTGTTGCTGCAAAGCCTTCAACTCAGTACCAGAAACATTTTGCTGTGGGCCTGAGAAATCTGTCGCACTAGAAAGTTTGGAAAAAAGTCAGTAGCGTATCAGAATATTTTGCCTTTTATAGGTACCACTGCCCTGCTCTTTGCACAGTATCTTGCACAAATAATTTCTGTGAATCTGAGCTGGGCTTTCTCTGTACCTCCCAGAAGCCAACTTTGCAGAACTTCTGCTTTCTGAAGCTGTTCTGGCAGCAGGGAGGGATGGTGACTTTATATCCAAAAGTTAAAAGGTGAAAAAGAGTTTGGCTTCTGGAGGAACTTGGACTTGTTAATGTCTTCAGCACATTTGAAATTGCTATTAAAATATCTACAAATATATTCATGAACCATATCAAAGTTGAAGGAATGCGTTTTAAGCTAATGCCCTCTCCTAGGTTAATGATTAATACTGTGAGAACTCAGTTTGGTATTTATTGTGTCATGACACAAGTAAATTGAACTCCAAGCAAGTCATTATCTTCTTTTTTTTTTTAATATAGAGTGCCAAATTATTAACTTCTTTGGTAGAAGGATAGTAGAAACATGGGGCAGGCAGTACCCGTTGAGAGTTGTTCGGATTCCTTTGTCCACACTCTGTGTGGTATACAAAGGTCATAGATCTTACAGAGGAAGGCTTTCTGTTTCCCATGCAAAATCAAAATCATTGAATACATTTTACAAAAAATTACGTTTTTGTTTTCATCATTGTATTAAGAAAAAAATTAATCCTTGCGGTCTACATCAATTCCTCACTCATCATAGTAAACCTCATCGTCTGTTATCTACATATATATAATGCTGTTTATTTCATGTCGGAATTAATTTTTATATTGTTTTAAATAGAGAAGGACTGGAAGTTCTTCCTATCTTAAGTGCTTAGAAACTTCAATATTAGTTTTGTCTCATGCTGAGGCTCATCAGATAGTTTCGTGTTTGTGTTTTATGCATGTTCCATTTTTAATTTTGTTCTGCTTCATCTCTTTGTCATATACAGAACAAAGGTTTTTTTAGAAATAGAAAGAGAGTTATGATAATGAAAATATATGATAATAATTTAAGTTATTCCATCATAAATAGTAACTATTAAATACTTCTCCCTTGGGAAACAGATGGAGCTATAAAACTGGCATAGGTAAAGTAGAGCTCAGTAGAGAGAGAGATTAAGTAAAGCTTGTTTTAAAATTTGGGAAATTTCTTTTTGGTGTTTCTGACTTAAGCTACTGACAAAGGTCTTGGAAAAACATCCTGAGTGTTCATTCGAGTTTTAGGACTATGCTAACACAATGAATGTAAAAAAAATTGATTATTCTTGATGTTTAAAAAAGGCAAAAAGACAAGTAGAGAATATGCTGTAAAAGCATGTATTAGTTGGGAGAAAACTTCACTTGAAAATTTGGCCATTCTTGAACATCTTTGAAATTCTCCTTTGTATCAAGAAACATGGTGAATTCAAAATCAGTTTTCAGTGGACCAATCAAAGGCACTTTATTCATCTATTTTCCTGCTCGATTTCAGTGTGATCACAAACATGTCAGTACTATAGCTATTATGAAATCAAAATTTTCAGCCATCTTCATTCTGTGAGAAGGGTGTTTTAGTTCACTAGAAAAAGACTTGGTTTTTTTATAAATGTAAATACTACTTCTCAGGTGCCTGGAAAATTCTGCCTGAAATATGGATGCTTCAGAAAGTTACAGATGCCTAGAATTTTTAGAATTTAGATTAGAAGAAAAACACTTGGACAGTATTAACTATCCCATTGTCAAAACTGCAACTAGACTTCCCTGTCTGCAATTTTTTCATGGTAAGCTAGCCTCCATTTAGAGCCTCAAAGGTGTTTCACCTAATTTTCCTTGTATCACTAGATAGTACATAGCCAAGTTATTTAGATACAAATAAGCCTTGAGAATACCATCAAATCCATTCTAATTTCATTCATGCCTTGGAGATAATAATTTAAAGAGCTAGTCACTGCTTGCAATTAAGCATGGAAAAAATAGATCCGTCCCATAATTTATGTCTGCAAAGGTTGGGCTGGATTTGTAATTAATGTTTGCTCCTTTTAATGAAATACTCCAAAGGTCTGCACTTCTGTCATTCATGGGGGTAATTTTTCAATTGATTAGTAAAATAATACTTGAAAAGTAAATGCACCTGCTTTAGCACAGAAATGTCTTAGTCAAGTAGAGACAATGATTGGAGTGCTAAAAAAATATCATTTCAATACAGTAGAGACTGGAGTTTTACTCCTCCAGAATTCAGAACTCCCACTAAAGACAAAAAAGGAAAAGGTAATTAAACCTCCAACAACTCCTTGAGCATGCTTTCATCCAGTTTAATTCCTGGGTGGTTTTCAGCATAGCTAAATACTTTTAGGAATATGTGCCTGAACTGTGCATTTGTACAAGTGAAATATGTCTGGAAAGTACATGCTACACCAAGACATAGTTTTTATATTTGTATATCTGTATACCTTAGTATTTTTGGAGGGCATGAACAAATAATTTCTGTTGGAAATTTGTTTCCGTTTTGGATAAACACTCAAAATCTGACAGCTCATTTGAATTATACTCTTATTTCTTTTGCAGAATCAAACCTTTTCAAGCCTGCAAAATTGCAAGACATCAGAGTTAGGGTCCTGCAACTGCTGGTTTAAAATGTAATGTCCTTTCTACAAAACAACTGCCACCAAACCAAACAAAATAAAATGACAAACCACCTCTGACTGCTTTCAGGGAATTAATAAGGATCCTGTTTGAATTAATCATTCCAGAAAGGATGTTTGGTGACTTCTCCTGTTTTGTTAATTTAGTCATTTTTACACAAAGGATTACTACTGCTAAACTACAGAGACCTCACATTGTGTAGTAGTGACGTTTCTGGGAATTGACCATACATCAGACTAGACAGATGCAGAGTGGAAGCTATAATCTATGCTAAATTTCTTGAGGGCCCCAAACATGGCAGACCAAGAGGTTTTGAACCTCCTGTCATCTGGGACAAAGATTTGCTTTCCGAGAAAGCAACAGAAGTGAATGAATGTGGCGAAAGCGGCCCTTATCCAGTACTCAGCCCAGTGGAGCAGAGTAATCCAGACAGCAGAGCAAAGGGATATGTGTCATCTGATAGAGGAGGGCAAAAGGGTCAATGTCTCATGCTTTCCTCTGGCCGATATAATCACTAGATAAAATGATATCTTCGCGTCATATCTGACAGGGTACTTGCCAACAAATTATTCAGTCAGTTTTAAAATTGAGCTCTGCTCATTTATGGAAAAGGCACAGGCTTCTGTTCATGAAAATATCTCATACTGTGGCTTCCACATGGCTAACTCTCTTTTGCTGCTGAAAATAACTTGATTTAAATGGTTGTTTCTTTCCTCAGTGTATCCCCGTTGATATGCTTTAGGCAGCAATGTTTGGATCTTTGCGGACACTGGCTGGGTCAGCAGGCAGCTGCTGTGAATCACCTCAGAGGTGCTCAGCTCTCCTTGTACGCTGAAAGCTGGGCCACATATGACTTACACTCTGAGTGGACAACACCATTTAACATCTCACTATAGGACTGCTTCCCAATCATGGCCCTCTGAGAACGCCCGCTTGGCATTTTCCTGTCCAGAGAGGAAAGCACATGGGTACATGCATAGATGCAGCAGAGGAGGCTTTAGAACTTAGATCTTCTCAGATGTTAGAAGAGGAAAGAGAAATGGGTGGAAGTGGGGTGTGGGTTAGAAGTGCTGTGCTAAGTCTAGGGATGGGCCATGGGAGTGATGGCAGGACACACAGTCAACATGTGGATGTTTTTTCAATAACGTGTATGTGTAGCATCACGGAATTATCTTGTTCATCTGAACATTTCACTTTAAGGACAAAAGTTTATAGTTTTAATGCTACAATTTTAAGTGTTTGAAAAATCTGAAGGATACAGCTCTTACGCTCAAGGTGTGAGCAAAGCAACACCCAAGGACTCTTAAACATCCAGACCTTGAACTTAGTATAAAAGTCAATGGATGCTGAATAAGTCTTTAATTCTTTTTGCACACTAGAGACTCAAAAGGTGAAAATCCTGGCACTGTTGAAATTTTGCCATTGACCTCATAGGATCAGAATTTCATGCTAAAAAGCATAAAATGACACTGACATTTCATCACTACTGTCTTGGATCAGATTCGTAACAGTGACCCAGGAGAGAAAAACCTGCATAATCCATTACTACTGTGCATCTACCCAGCACTGCCTCACCACCTTCTACCATGTTTAAAGAGGAAATAATCTATAATTTTGAGCTGCCTTTATTTTAGCTAAAATGGAGAAGAATGGAGAAATCTGGGGATTCATTTTTCAATCACCTTACTTAAACCCTCTAAGTAAATTCTTGACAATTTTAAATGAATATAATTGGAAAATTCTCTTTTGGAAATTAAGGGGGTTTGCTGTTGTTGTTTTCAGTACCTATTCTAAAAAGGCTTTGTAGTAAAACTCAAAGGCAAAATTCAGATTTATAGCTGCTTGTGAATGAAATACTTATGATTAACAATGAGAACTATGAAGAGCTGATATATAATTCCTTAATGATCCTTAATGACATATTTAATTAAAGACCATCTGGAAAGATAATCTGAGTTAATAAAAGGAAATCAGGGGATGAACCAATTTCTATAATGTAAGAGTACATGCAATATGCAGTAGATGCTACATATTGCCAGCCCTTAGATACAATAAACTGATAAAATACAAAACTATTCTGCTGCCCTCTATTAAATTGCTTTCAAGACTGCAAATGCAACATATTGGCTGTGCATTATAATAGATTCCAAATTCATGTATATAGGTGTACTGAAAATTGCCGTTTAAAACTTGTGCAGGAAGTAATGTTATGTATAACGTGGCAGCTGTTACCTTAGCTGATTTTTGATGCTGTAGAAGAATCTGAACCAAAATCTGTTGCCAGTTAGAATTTTAAAGATCTGGAATAACTTTACTGAATTCAGTAGAGTTCTATGAATTTGCTGAAATAGATAAGCTTTTCCATGGCCATTCTCTGTGTATTTCTATACAAACACAGAGGTGAACCAAATGAAAATCACGGTCACAGAAATAGAGAATCACTGAAAAAGAAAAACATTCTCATCTTAGTAAAGAAGAAATTAGGCTCAGCAAAAATTAAGTAAATTCTAATTGCATGACTCTTTGCCTCAGATTTGTTGGATCACTGCTGTTGCAATTTCTCAGCAATTTCTAGATAAGCAAATACATAGAAAATTTGCCATCTTTGTCCTTTCTGCTGGCCCCTCTTAAACTTTGCCCTACATTGCGACTTCTGTGTGTTTTTAACTTTGCAAACAGAATGATCCGTGGCATACTAGAGTTATATCATGGACTCTGACAACTTTTTTGGTCATAAGCTGCATATTTTCATTTTGTACTGCATACGACTGTCAGTTATTGAAAACAAATACAAAAATTTCTTACCTGGGATCTTATGGTAACTAGTTGATAAGAAAATAAATTCATGCTTTTGGTAAAGCCCATCTAGGCAAATTGTATAGGAAATTTCTCCTAGCTGCTGCTGGATGTCCTGGGCCAACCAGAGTCAATGTAATCCTCTGGAAGCAGCTGTGAAACCCTGGAAAAGAACTGTGAAAACATGAACCTATAAGAGAAACTATCCAACAGTGAAGGCAATCACAGCAAAGTTAAAGCAGTGCTATTAAATAATGAGCAGTAATAGGTGACTGCCTGCTCTAAGTCACCCCATAAAGCAACTGCTATCTGCTGCAGGCTAGAGGATTAATTCTGAAACATGTAATTTAGCAAAGGAGCAAGACTTAAGTCTATTCAGTCTTCAGCGGCAAATAAATTGGTAGCAAATGCTTTGGCATAGGTTGTTGCATTACTTTGTGGACAGTCACTCTGTCTAATGCTTTGAATTACAATTCTATTTCTGTCTTTTGGTAAAGCTTCACACTCTGTGTTCCTGAACCCAACTTATTTTGTATGTGAAAACTTTGGGGTTTTTTTACTTTTTCTTTTTAATGTCTATTTCTTGGTTCTAGGCTCATCTTGAAATACACGTATTTTTGAATCCCACACTTTTCATAGGCAAGCAGTTCTGTCCATCAACTGTCTGCCGAGGTGAGTAACTTCTTGTCCTTGTCATTCCAAGTCTGCATCCTTACTTTGTCAGTTTTGCTCATTATAGTTGTAATAGAGCCATAGTAAAAAAAAAAATAATTGTACGTAGAGGGGAAAGGGAATACAGAAACGCACTCCTCTGCTTGGTATATGCTAAACAGGCAACTGTTCGCCCACAGGGCCTTTAACTTCTGCAGCTGTTAATTGTGCTTATCCATGCATGCACTTGCCCAATTTACACTGCAGCTATGCTAGTTAAGGTGCTCGGCTCCTTGTGTGATTCTAACATATATTTGCACAGCTATAAGGCTTTGAAGAGCAGAGCGTATTCTGCGTGGCTAATACTGGAAAGCAAATCAACTGCTACCACTATTAGTATTAGTAACATTCAACTGAGAACAATGGATAGATTAAGGTAAGGGTAGAGACTTGGGAGATGTTAGCAGAAGGTGTTCAGGAGACAGGACTGATTATTCTGGAAAAGGCTGCATTCCAAATAGAATGAACCAAATAGTTTGCAGAGCTGTAACAGACAGGTATCGCTGCGAAGCTAAACAAGATGCATGGGACAAACTGTATCAAATTAAGTTCTGATCACGGGGATTGTTATACCTTTTCTATTTACAAATGTTCAATTATTAAAATCCCTATTAACTTGTTTTTGTAACTTTCATCCTAGTGATAGACTTGCTACCCTACTGGAATCAATGGGCTTGCATATATTTGAGTACAGGCATAGCTTGAACTGGAGTTGATCTGCTTATTAAAGCAGTAGGTGTTTACATTTGGAAATGAAAAAAGTCTGCTTGTGAGTTTTGTGAAAACTTTGTTTTTCCTTCATTAAGACTTACGTTTGTTGAATAGCTGCAGAACTTGAGATATTAAGAGTACTAATATTGCTTAACTTTGTTTCTCTGACCTCTTTCTGAAGGAGTCTACAGAGACTTAAATTCCTAGAGGAAAGTGGTGTGAGCATTCCTGTTTGTGTCAAACTGCATTCCGAGTGCATATATTGACTTTACTGGAATATCTTGGGCTTTCCACCACTCGTTGAGACCTTGGTGTCCTATGAGTTTTATGCAGTTGAACATCCAAGTCAGGAGTGGTATAATATTTCTAAGAAATGTGCATTTAAACACTGGTTAATAATAATATTTTAACCATTTGTTCCCCTGTCAACGTTAATGAAAGCGTATATTTATTTGCTGAGCCCTTTCAAACTAATTTCCTGGGCTTCTCTAGGGATGTGAGGATAGTGTGTGACGCATAGTTTTTCCTTGTATTAAGTATGAACACACAGGTATCATATAGTAGCAACTCCCTTTGTGCACTAGTTTTTAAGCTCTTGAAGTCAGCTTAGCTGCACTAAACTTTGAGATAAGAATCAATCCCACTTTACTGGGAGCTTTTCCTTAGAATGTGAAACGTGTTTCCTTCCGGAATACTGTGTAAATTTTTCTAAAAGAGGTGCTTTGCAAATAAGCTATTATGGTACTAAAGAAAACATTGATTAGTTTGAAATGGCAGTAACAATTCAAGTGCATGTAAAGACAAGTGTATTTGCTTTTGAGGTTAAGTCTGTAAATTTAATAATTGAAGGAAAAAATACAATAAGGTGCAATAGAAGAAGCTTCTGTGAAATGCGTTATGCAATTATGACTGCCATAACTACAATTGCTTTGCCAGATCATGTTATGTTTTCCACTCAAATTGTTTTTTAAAACGAAATATTTCTCTACTGCTTTGTTATTTGGAAATATATGCTGTTTGGAGAAGGTTGTACACTCTATGTGTTGATTCAGAAAATCTGAAACCAAGACACCATTGAAGTCAATATAGTATCCCGCTGAAGTGATCTATTTATTTTTAATCTTGTCAACATTGTTTTTACATGTTTTTACTCTGTTTTTAGAGGATTTCTTTCCCAGTTCCCTCAAATTAAATCATGTTACATTTGCTTAATATACACAAGGCCAGAATTATTGGAAAACAGATTTTGGCTTTGTATTGTGCAGCTTAACTTCAAAGAGATTCTTGACACCTTTCTTACCTGGTGAATTGCATAAGTCATTACCTGTCTAGATAGGAGCCTGATTGTCCTTCTTACACAACCTGTGTGCTTGAAAGAAGCTGTATGGTTTACAAAGACCTCAAACTGCACAACCTAAAGCAACAGCAGCTTTATACCCATTTGACAGAATGAGGGTTTGATTCCTCTGAAGTTGCAGAACACTTTGGACAGTGGAAAGTCTTCACTCAGTGTGAACACCCTAAGCCATTCTTCTGTGAGTACTTTTGGGGAAAACATATGATGTGTGAGGATGGGCAGAAAGAGTACAGTTGGAATGAAGTTGGGATGACTGTGTTTACACAGTCATATTTGTTGCAAGAGGGAGTGCTATGACCTGTTCTCCATCACATAAAGTAGGCCAAGAAGTGGGATGTAAATTATAGTACCAAAGAACCAGATTAGACTTATAAAAGTTGGGTTGGTTTGTTTGGGTTTTTTTTAATAGTAAAATAATAAAGGACTGAAATATATGGCCTGGGAAAGTCTCTGTCTTTGGAGATCTGGAGGAAAAGTTAATCAACAGCTGTCTGGAATTATACAGATGTCCTTGTCCCAGCTCCCAATTTCTTTTTCTGTTATCCTAACAGAACTTCTGTGTCACCATTCAGAGTTTGTATTCTAGGATTTGGCCCGTGTTGTTTTGCCTTTATCCAGCTTCATGAGTAGCTATCAGTTACATTATTTATATAATGTGTAACTGTGAAAATATAAAGGGCACACTGGCAGGTAGTAAACCATATGTTATATTTCAAATCATATACTCATGAATACATTTCTGGCTTTTTGTTCTGTTTCCTTTTTGTGTCTGCACATACATTATCTTTGCATGACTTGCACACTTTGAGTATGTGTTTAAAGTACGTTAAATGAAAGATATAAATAATATTTTGTGTGAAATATTACTTTTTCACTGTGAAATCTGAAAAGGTAGCAAGCTTCAAAACTGACTTAAGAGGTCAAGCCATATCAAATAAGCAGGTGAAAACCAGAAATGGCATGTAGAAAACCAGAAGAACAGTATGGTATGCAGGGGTAGCATTGTTTGCTGAGTAAAGTAGATATATGGTGAGGAAACACTAACGAGGAGATAATCAGGAAGACAAAAGATATATGAAGAACTGAAAAGGATAGGGAGGGTGAATTTAAAGCAGTGAATTATGACCCAGATAAGCATTCTAGGGGCTGAAATTCCATTTTGCATCTTTAAAACGGAAGAAACAACTAAGTCTGGACTTAACCTGGATGACAGAGAAAGTAGGTGTGTTAGCCAAGAAGTTGTACTGGATTAGGCCCAAAATTGTAATCAGGAAAGCTGGTGGGAAGATGTTTGGCTAATTAAACAGTCTGTTAGTGGAAACTATAGTCTGATTGAAAATCCAGGGAGTTTGATATAGTTCCAGTAAGAAGCACATTTTAATTGTCATTGAGGTAAAGTTCCTTCATATGAGAAGAACTGTCATAGTTAAAGTATAAAAGTAAAGTATAAGTGTTAAGAATAACTTTTGACAAAGAAAGATTTCCCAAGAGCCTTGTTGTTCCTTGTTTAAAATGTGGGATGTGGGTTACAAAAGAGAGTGATACAGCTTGATACAGCCATTGAGTAGTGTGGGTCTTGGTCGCTCAAGTCATAGCTATAACTCCTCTGTGTTTGGCAGCTCTTCATATCTCATATCAAATTATCTAAGGCCATGCAATTTTTTTTAGATGGTAGTATGTGCATACAGACATGTACACACTCATTTGCAGTGATTTCTGATCTAGCATAGTTTTGCAAGGACTGCCAGCTCGGTAGCATTAAAGATGATAAATGAATATATAAATCTAAGGGGAAAGCACCGAAGTCGATAGTGAACTTTTTTTGAATAAAATAACCATGGTTTCCAACATTTTACAAAGAGGTTCCTTCTCGGCTTAGCGCATGCTGATAAAGATCAGTTCTGTACAACATTTCCTTCTCATCTCACCACCCTGTATCTGCAGTTTTTTATTATGTTTATTCTCCTTAAAATCCAATTTTCTAGTTATACCACTGTTTATTAAAAGCTTGACTGTAAGGTCTTTGTTTACCCAAAGATCTATTTTTATCATAACTGTTTATAATGGTTAAACCTCAACAACTTAAACACTTTACACAAAATAATGTATTTTCAATAAATTGAAATATTAACCAATCATATGTAATGGTTCAGTTCTAGCAAAATGATTGCTAGAAATCCTTGGGGTTTCATATAAATTGAAAACTGTATTGACTGACCAGGCTGCACTCGAATTACATTGCATTTGGATCAAAAAGCATAGAAAAAGTTCTCATTATAGTTCCCTGACATTAATTTGAGCATTTTTATATGTGTGTCCTATTAAGTACTTTAAGTGCTTTTTGATAATTGTGCTTTGTAGTTTTTACAGCACTTCAGCCTATTCCCAGTTCAATTTCCTCTTTTATCCGATGTTTGAAATATTGATTTCTGACAGATAAAAGCAAACCTTATAATCTCAGCAGCATGCAATAAGTGAGTAAGACGGGGCTACAGAATGCATCAGGGAATGGTCATATTTGAAACCGTCTTTGTTTTATTACATTTCGTCAACAGAATTTACTTACCGCTTGCTGATATTTATGTAAAAGTAGGACTCCTGATAGTCCAGTCATATTACCAGTTCCTGGTATACTTTTGCATTTAGTAAGATAAAAGAAGAAACTCCCTTGGTGGTTGATGATTGCAGCTGCTTAAACTGCTGTCAGCTGGCTTGAAGTAACTGTGATTTATCTTCTTCAGATTGTGCAGTGTTGTGCCTGTGAACTTCCAGAGTTTGCATTAAAAAGTGACAGAACATCAGAGTGCCAGAAGCTTCTCATATTGTGGCTCTGGTGGTAGGAGTAAGAGATACTATACTTCTTCTGTGTTTGGGAATGCTATCCAAGCCCTCTGCAAAGCTCTTGTGACATGGAAGACATCTTAAAGAAATGGGTTGGAACTTTGAACATGGATTAAATGCAATGAAAAGATACTAAGGAATATAGACTTGATGCTTTGTCTTATGTATTTTCATGATGTCTCTTCTCCAGTTTCTAGAAACTAGAAAGCAGACTGAAGGATTCAGTTCAGTCCAAGTTCTAGTTGAGTAGTCAATGGTATGTTAGGAACCTGTTTCTCCTGTTTGCCTGTATCTCCTTTTCGTTATCCAGTGTAACCCCTTTTGTCTCTCACAAGTAGCATTGCATTAAACATCTCTACTCAGCTCCATTAGCACCCACAGTAAAAGAACAGAATATATACAGGAATTCTGTATATACAGGAATTAGCTGCCTCAGTTCTGGCAGTATTTCCTCTGAAGTGGTGAAAATCAAGATCAGAATACTGTTCTAGAAAGTAAGAAAAGTTCCTCAGGTTGCACGGTAGCTTTGGCAATCAATAGTAAACCTATCAAAGTGAGAACACAACAGAGTCTCCGTCCTGAATACTAGGTTAGAACAAAATGGAGTATCTTTCTCTTGAGGCATGTGTTTTCAAGAGGGATCAATTTACCTGAGAACCCAGGTAGGTGAAATGAAGGAAGCGGGGGAAATGTTTTTTAATAATTTAGACATTTCTAAAATGAACACTGAGATTTTGTTTAATCCCAGATTAGCCAACGCTAATTCAACCATATTTTTCCTCAATCCTGGAAATCCTTAAACCAACCGTCTTGTGTCTAGGCTTTCACACATTTGGGTGAAAGTTTTCATACAAAGGGCATTTAGAAACGTTATATAGTGAATTTTGGTTGTTAGGGACTGGAACTCTGCCAGCCACTCAGCAGTTAAAAGTTTAATCTCCCAGCAATTGAAGTTTTCATTACTAAGCAATTAGCACTTGAAGTTTTACGTGATAAGCACTTAACTGCATTCTGGAAATGCTGGATTGGTGATAGCAAGCTGGGCAGGGTTCTGAGGAGTGGCAAGCCTTTATCCTAGTTTATAGTATAAAGGTTGATGGAGCAGTAGAATGCACTAGAGATGGAGCCTGCAGGGAACGAGAGAAAACAGTGGAGTAATTAGGAAGGCTTGGTAGCTTTGGAGTTGAGTTTAATTTGAAGTCAGAGCTAGAGGTCTAGACCCAAGGATCATGGTGCGTGGCCCAGTCAGTCCTAGCTCCATCTGGACTCAGCTGCTAACATGGAGGCATGCCATGATATTTACATGCCGTATAATGTCAACATAGGCAGAAAGTGCTGCTGCTGCCAGAAAAGGAGGACTGGCTGGAATTAAGCTGTGCAGCAAGGTTTCTTCAGGCATGAGTTGCGAAGCCTGAACCAGCAAGACTACAGAATGGAGATAATTAAATATTTGTTAATAAGAAAAACGACAGGCAGACTCTTGGTTGAATTACATTTAACAGTAACTATGTCATTGAATGTTCAAGTAAAAATCTATAGGCCCCAAATATAGCAATATGCTCTTTTTTAATGTTTTGGAATCCAACTTTAACATGCTAGTTGAACCCACCCCAAATTTCTGTGCTCCAGCAGATGAACACAGAAATAAGCATACATACACAGGTTACATCCCTATCCATTCGACATATGCAGGTAAAAGAACCAACACAAAGATGCTGCAGTGGGTGTTATAACCATAGACAATCGCCATTAGGATTTCAAAGGAGCTATTTAACGTTTTTCATATTGGATTGGTTATTTACAGTTCACTATTGAAAAAGAAAAGCATTGGAAAAGGTTTATCTTCTAATAAATCAAGGCCATTATGACGTCAGATCCCAAAGCCTAAAGGTATAAAGGCAGTTGCAAAAGCTGTCTATTATAAAATATATATATACTATGTTATATTGGATAACTAAATGGAAAGTCCTTCTATAAAGAATTGGAAACAATTAGAAATAGAAAAGTACAAGATGGAAAAAGTAGGACCAATCATTTTTGGTTGAGGTTCTTGTGGGAATCAAGTTAAGAAACAAGCCATTGTATATACCATCTGAGATTTTCAAATGGCCTGTTTGGATCTGACATTGTATATGATGCTGTATGTGTGCACACTCGGTATTATAGCTGATAGAATTAACCCAATATTTTTATCTGTGAAATTTCATCCTAAAATCTAAATCTTGGTATTCGTTTCAACTGATAGCCTTGGACACACCAAACTAGTGCTATTAAAACTACAAGCTTCAGAAGACTAACTTTATATATAGGAAGGATTGTGTTGGTCTCAATGGAATTACTACTTGCTCAAACACCTACTTACTTGCCTTGTTTGATGGGGGACAATGTCTTTGTGTAAACCAAAGAAAATTAAACAGAGATAAATCATCAAGCAAGCTCAGAGCAAGTTCAGGTGTGCAAGTGCCTGTGGTTTAAGTCAACAAGTAGGTAGCTATGTGGACCTAAAATATCTCTAAAGGAAATCTGTCTCTATTTTCCAGGACTCTTTAAAAACTAAAATTGCTTCCAATAGTAAATTAGTGTAACAGTGAAATGCTTCACCAGGTTCTTTTTTTGGTGCTAAATACATTTTAAAAAACTCAAAACCTAAAATGAGTTTAGTTACAGCTAGATTTGTTGTTCCCACGTTGTTTCTGTACTGAAATTTTTGAAGTGCTGCAGAAAATTTTGGAAGGAAGTTTTGGAGAGTTTCACCTAAAATGATTGGAGTTTCTCTGTATAATGGCATCCAGTCAGCAAGTTCAAAAGGCCTAATGTGGGTCTTTTGCACATGTGTTTGAAAGTTGGACAATATGTACCATTCTTTCACTGCCTACCCATTTATTGACCTTTTAGAACTGAGTTTCAAGGCTAATCTGATACAGTCATTACCTCTTTAAATGCAAGTGCTTATTATATGTTACAACATTGCTAATAACTTGTGTCCTCTGTTACAAAGCCAAAAGAAACAACTGCATTTTGTGCCAGTTCCCACCATAAGATAGTGTGTGCACTATGGGCATAAAACTACCATATTTTATTACTACGTTTTCTGTTTTGGCTCACTGCTGTAAAAGGGAGAAAAAATGAAGTCACCTTAATAGATGACTTTTCTCATCTTCTCTCATAAGTCTAGGCAGCTGTGATTTCTATTTCCATGTACCCAGTATAAGAAAACTATGACATTGTAATGACAGTAAATACTGCTAATAGTAAATTTACTGCTCTGGTGATTTCTGTTTACCTGAGGAAAATAACTTCAGAATTTTACCTGAAATTTTTGGAGCCATCTTTTTCAGTACAGCCTGGTATTTTTTATGGGATCAACACTGGGACTCCAGTAGGGCGCTTAAGGAATTGGTGCTCCATGTGTATGATTGCAAGTATTTTTAAGAATTCTTTTTAAAAATCAGGCAAATTGATAATCTTATGTTAAAAAAAAAAGTAACTCCTCTACTTCATTAAAAGTGTAGATCGAGTTGCTTTTTTACCTCAGTCTTTCCACCTTCCTCTTTCTCTTTCATTCTCATTGATGTCTGCAGCTGTTTTCTGCCATGTAAGGCCAGCAACTGGCTGCAATGCTGCTGTTTTACCAGCTGCTCAAGGTCTGCCATTCACCAGGCAGCCAGCTCTCACCCCACACCATGCTGCAGGGTTGTGTGTTTATCAGCTTGGTGGCATGCATGCAGCCTCCAAGCTGACAATCCAGTCTTGTCACAAACTCTCATCCTGGAAGTACTCAGCAGCTAGTGCACTCGTGTTGATTTCCTTGTTAAACAGTGTCCAAAGTGTCAGAAGAATGATACCAAGCATATATTACACTATATAACCAAATAACAATATTTCTCTTTATTTTAGCTCCTTAATACCATCTTTAGCTGAGTGGGAAAAAACACAGATTGCTTGACCCTGGGGAACCTTGTTTCAACAGTTATTATTGGAAAAGCATATGGCTTTCAAAAGATAAAATATATTTCAAATATCAAATCTCTCCCTCTGCTGAGCTAAATGCTGCCTTGATGTAGGCCTTGTACACTCAATGTTAACAGATGTGAAGCTCAAGTAAGAGAAGAGTTTGACAAGCTAAATTTAACATAACAGGATTACAAATACTCCCAAGGCAAACAATTTTCAAAACATTAAATGCTACAGTGTGCCTGAATTCTGGTTTCAGTTTTAGTCCTAGCTAGTGTGGTTGTAGGGCTACACTGTAACAAACCAGTGTTTAGCCTGACAGCTACTCAGTAATGTACTGGGAGGGGTTATGTAACTTTACATTAATGTTTTTAGCCTTTGTTGTTTTTTTTTTTCCTTCCTTCTGCTCAGATATTTGGAAAATATTTTTATCTCAGGGTATGTTCAGGAAAGTGTTCAAGTTGCTGAGATTATTTAAAGTAGTAACAGGAGTCTTGAATTCAGCATAACACCACAAGTCCATTTTCTGGGCGGTTTTACTGATGTTAATGAAACATTTTTAACACTGTTTTCAAATGCAGAGCACAATGTTCAACTGGAACTTTTGCCAGTGACTGGGACAAAGCTTTATAATAGTGGCCAACTGTCATAGCCGTGTCTTTGCTCCTCTCACTGCAGAACTACCACAGAAGCCGTTGCCACACAATTTTTTTGCAGCAGCTCCATGTAACAAAATAGCTTTCTGTTTCTGTGCAAAACAGCCACTCCCAGAGGAGCAGATGAGGAATCTTCCAGTGATACAGGCTCCTGTCAAACTTTTCTCTGTTTCACTAATGGTGGAATTTCCAGA
This sequence comes from Eurystomus gularis, assembly GCA_013400335.1. NCBI lineage: Eukaryota > Metazoa > Chordata > Aves > Coraciiformes > Coraciidae > Eurystomus > Eurystomus gularis. Next base: position 168,245 of record VZZY01025660.1, on the reverse strand, counting down.
AAAAAATGACAGCAAAAGTCCTCCTTTGCAATAAAATAGATAGTAGCTCGGTAGTTAGTGCTTATTATGTTGAAATCTGAGGTATTCAATCAGATAACAGATTTTTCAGAAAGGTTATGGCATTTTAGCTCTCAGTTAGTGCTGGTTAACCGAGTATGTTCCCAGATGATGCATCCTTCATTCTTAACTTTTGGGTTCACCTTCCCTGGCAAGTAGTTTGTGGAAAAAATAAAATTCAATGGATGTATTCATAATGTATTTTTTAAAAGCTCTAAAAAGGAACATCAAGATAGATATGTCCAAACTTGACATTTCTTGGGCGGTCCAGGCAGTCAGCTGGGATACGAGCAATGCAGACTTCCAGCATACCTTACCAGATCAAGAAGTTGAACTTTGGTTTCCTCCATTACCAGCTGAATGAGCAAATTTGAGTAGTTTTGGTCATTGCTCATCATCTCTTCCAAAGATTTTATTCTCATTTAAATAAAAAACTTTGACTTTCCAGAAGTCTTTTCTGTCAAGCTCTAATTAATAGTTCAAACCATTCTTTTAATAAACTGAAATTTGAAAATAATATGTAGTATACAACCAAAAAAAGTCTCCTCTGTAATAATCATTACGTTACTGTAACCCTGCACTACTGACAGGGCAGTGTTAGGGGCACACATGCCTCAGTTGTGCATCCAAGAGGCCGAATTTCAAATTTGTTGCCAAGTACCACAATTTCAGTGGTAATTGACCATTTACCTAAAGGGTGAATACAGCAAAACTTGCTGCTGTCAGGATTTGAGGAGATATTTCACTGAAAGGGACTGGTTATTAAAGGGTTAGATTGATTGGGGGGCAGGGGGGTGTAAAATATAAATTTGAAGTTTAGTAGAGCTCTTATTACTAAGAAGAGAAACCTACCAGCTACAACTTCATTCCTCAAATTAAGCCAAATCTTTCTGCAAGATTGCAAAAGTTGGCTACAGGAGACCATTTCCCCTTTCCCAGTGGTGGCATTAGCTCTGTATCACCTCCCTGCCAGGTTCCCACAGGTCTTCTACTTTCTGACTTGATTTCTTTCTTGACAGCTGCCCTATCCCCCTCTCCATCTTTGTCCAGTGACTCTTCTGTTCCACAGCATGTCCAGCCCTAGAGTAATAATCTTTTGGGAAATTGCTTTTAGGGCTAATTTAGCTAAAATGTCTCTATCTATGTATTTCATTGTAGATGAGTATGGGTTTTATTTTTTTCTTTATCTGTCTTTTTGGAGGTGAATGGATTCTGGTCTACTGTTACTCTAGTGATCACTTACCATCAGGTTTCTTAGCTGTCCTGTGGACCTATGAAAGCTTGTTTGTGGAACTCGAGTCAGAAATATGTTGCCCAAACCCCTGTTTGTCAAAGGCAGGAAAGATTATCGTCAAAATCAAAAGGCTTTAAAAAATCGGTTACTTTCCCTAGAGCATTTTCTTTACAGGGGAGAAATGGAAGAACAAAACTGCTTTTTCCAGTATATGTGGGATAAAATGTTTTAATTTTCCTTCCTAGATGACTTTTCAGAATTTGGTTTTTTGTGTTTACACAACTGCGGTGGAATTGATTCTCTACCAGTACTGGCAAGAAAGTAGTAAAGAGAGGCTGGGAGCTGTGTCCTTGAGACACCTGGGAGCTGTGCACCTCGTTACCCTAATGAGGGAGAGCTGTGAAGTAAGGCAGCAGGTATTTGACTCGAAGAAGGTGCCATTTCTGAGGCTGCTCCCGAAGGAAAAGGTTGCTGACTGCATGCAGCTCAGGACCCAAGAGCACTGGGGACATGGAAGGATGTGCCTGCGGAGAGGGCAGCTGGATGTGAGTGAAGGGGTCTGCGCTGGGGGGGCTGGAGGGGCTGTACCCCACTTGCACTATGAGGAGGCTACTGAGTCCACTGCTTGCTGGCTCCAGGTGCATTCTCAAACTTCACATAAAAGCATAAAGGTTTTATCTTTTTGTTAAAGAATTCTGGGGTAAACAAAACACTGCCTAGGACTAGAAAGGTGTGAAATATGTGTTGCATGTTCATAATGAAATGAAAACCTCACCTACACAGCTCTTGAGTGGGAATCTCTTAGCGTAGAGTGTCATCTTAATCTTATCCTCTTGATCATGCAGAAAATACCTATATGCAAAATAGAAGTCAGATTTTTCTGTAGGGGTATTTTATGTAGGGAGAGGGGGCTTGGCAGAATATTGCTGAGAAATGTATGTTCAGGATCTAAGTGCTTAGGGAAGTGCAAAGAGATTGAGTAGGAAATGTTTTGATGGGTTTTTTATCCACTGTCTTTATGTATTGCTTGCTATGTAAATGCCACCTTCTCTTGCGAGGACATATTGGTTTCACCCCCAACTGCAGGGGCACTGTACATCCAGTGGGATCACCTGTGAGAGCAAGCCTGGTTTTGCCATTGACTTATGGCATGGAGCCTTTACTTGTGCGTTTCTTCTCATTTCTTACAGGGAGCTAATTGTAAAGCACTGTTTATAGTGCTTATTGCTGTCTTACACAAGCTTGCTCTGCCTTTTCAGGAGGGTCTATAATCTCTGTTTTAGGCCTCTGTTAACATCATTATTTGTCTTTTTTCAACTCTGAACACTGAGTGGGGTGAGCTCCCTTTTATCTACAACACACAGCATGAAAAATACCTGTATGGTAAAGCACTGTATAGTCCTGGCTACTCCTTTGTGGTGGTACTGAAATAAGAGTAAGAATTAATCACTAGTGCAACTCACAAAAATGAAAATATGAGTCTTGTACCTTGATGAAGAGGAGAATAGGTATTCCTGACAAAAAATACTGTATTTTGCTATTAATGTCCTTAATTTTTAAAAAATAAATAAATAAAATAAAAGGAAGGAGAGGTAGAGACATGGAGGAAAAAAAAAAAACCTAAACTGGGGTTGTCCCTGTAGTGAGACCAGACGTTCAGCTGTTATAAATTGGCAATGATCCACCAGCTTCAACACAGCTACGCTGATTATGCCAGCTGAAGAGCTGACCCTGAATATTATCAAAGTTTTCTTGGAGCTGACAGGAAAAGAAATCCTTTACAATTTCCTCTTTAAGAACTCAGGATTTCCGTTTGTATAACTGCAAACTTCTCAACAATTCAGAATTAAATGTGGAGCACAGAGACAGGCAACACCAGACTGACTGTATTTGATTAGGGTAATTCTTTTTTCCTTCTGTGTGGTTACTACAGCCAAGCAGTTATTTATCATGCTATCAATTGCTTGAAGCACTGTAGGCTACAGGTTAAATATTCTTACATCAATGTGAGCTTCTGCTCCAAGTTCTCATTGAAATCTAATGACTTTCATCTTCAAAAGAAATTTTAATGAGTTCAAAGTATCTACCCTTCTGTTTTAATTGTAATTTGTACACTTCACGTTCTGCAGATCAAAACCCCATATTTTTCTTCTTTCTTTTTTTTTTTCACCTGAAAATACTGTTGACAAGCTCTTTCTGGAGCTCTCTTCTTCTGTCCACTTTTTATTAGTCATATTCATGTAAGATATAACTCCAGAAATGTGCAACACATGCACATTTAAAACCTATAACAGCTCTAGTACTTACCACTGAAAAGTTAACATGTGCCGGCCATTGTTACTTTGGTTAACCTGAAATCAGAGATGTCTCAGATGCTGGTGTCTCACAGTCAAATAAACCCATTAAAGAAGTTGTGGTAAATGTATTTGGTACAAATACCAAGACTTCTGGACTGCATGTGGAACAAAGCACAAAAAAAGGTGTATCTGTGCCTGTGTGTGTAGGCAGCTACATATACACTGTTGTCCTGTCCTTTTCTCACTTTCAAGTGCCTGCTGCGTCTATGTCTCAGGTGCCATTCGTTAGTCCCATCGGCATCTTCACACATTCTTGTGTTTTCATAATCCTCTTTTGCTATGAGCATCCTTCTTTCACTCATCCACATAAATATTAATTCCGGTGGTCAGGTTGAAATAAATATAGATAGACAGCTTTGCAAGTGGAAAGTTGTCAGTTTTTTCTAAGAAGCTGCAGTCTGGCATTCAAAGTTCCAGTAAATATTTAGAATGTAATTGAAACATAGGCTCTCTGAAGTATCTAGCCTTAGTAGTTAAGTTTTCCATATTCTTAACTGGCAGCACTTGATTTATTCTGTTCCATCAGCCCTTTAGAAAGATTTATTTCCCTTTTGGTTTCTTATAAAATGGTATGATATATAGCATTTTAGTATCTTGCATCAAACCATGAAGCATTGCTGTGCTGGAGAGCATGAGCCTGCTAAGTCTCTGGCATTGCACAGTATAGTGGATGGCTGCAGACTGGATTCTTTCATCATTTCTGCAGATCTAGAATTTTTTCCTGTTGTGCTTATCTGGCTGTTCAGTAGATGATAATGTGAAGAGCTGTACGATGCTACTCCAGTTGCAACGGCTAGCAGACTACTAAAGTGTTGACTTCCACTCATTACTAAAATGTACCAGACCATTTAAGTTCTCAAGTGCCACATGTGATAAGCCAAGACTATAACTTCTTTTTTTTTCAATTCAGTTGTGACTGTAAAGAAGTATTAAGATCCTCCATGTTTCACTTAACCAAGCTTTACCCCAGTGCCCAGAGAGGGATCAAACACAAGTATCAAATCTAGGTATAAGCTGTTAATATGTATGAGCAAAAATTTCAACATTAATGTTCCTATACAGTTTTTATTACTGCATGAAACCTTCTTGGGAGAATGCAATGGAAGAGCACAGTTTAGCATGTGCTGTATCATGGGAAATGAGCAATACAGCACAAAAATGTACTGCTTACATTTTAAAAAGGTATGAAGTGCATCCATTGTGGAAGATTCAGTTGGAATATTGCAACATTGTATATTGTGCTTAAAAACCATTGAGACCTTTGAAGCTCTTCAGAATCTGTGTGGTGTTTAGAATAAGGATTAAAACTGTTTTAAGGATTCCTGAAGTACAGCAGTGAGACACAATCTAGATCTCTAGATTTGAACTCTTAGTATTTTTAAATTATTTTTAGAAAATAAGTTACAAACTAGTACTTGTGCTCATCTCCTTATATGATGGTCCAGCTTTAGAACTCAGTTACTAGTTATTAAGGAATTTTTAAAATTGTTCTTTTTTAGCTACTAATTTACTATCGGCCATTCAAAGACAGATCAGTAGGATAGAAATGAAATGCTATAATTATACAAGGGAGTGGGTCACTGACCTTTGGATTGCAGTATCTTGTCTCTTTTGTCACTTCCTTATACCACCCAGTCTACAGGATGAAATTGCATCTTTTTCTTTGGTTGTCTCAAGAACAAGGTGGTATTGGAAACCAGTGAGGCATGGCACAATGTAGTTGTTCATAGCTTGCAATAATTTACCCATTTTCATTTTGTTTGATTTTATTAACACCTGTGTCCCCAGGGAAAATGGGGAGGAGGGGAGGAAAGGGGAGAATAGCTCAGCAATAATCTAATGATCAGCACTTATGCTCCCCACCACCCAGCCCTGCTATTATGTCAAATGTCAAGATAACTCACAGCCAAGCAATTTATAATACAAAATACAAATATATAAAGGAAGGGGTGCAGATGGTAGAAAGCTGTATGTCATGACGTACAGACATACATGGAGGACAGCAAGGGAGTCATTAAAAATATGGATTTACTTTTTTTTTTCTTTGTAATGCAGTGGCTGTTTGTCAGCTGGTGTAATTGGCATACATCAATGAAACCACTCAGAAATATAACAATTGAGGAATTAGTCACCTAATGGAAGTTAATCAAAATTCCGTATAACAGAGTGGCAAAAAATCATTGGACAGCATTTGGAGACAGAGAAAAAAAACACATAAGAAAATACAGGATTGCAATCTACTGAAATTTCATCTGGGTATTTGTTTAGGTAGTTTCTGGAATATTTCTGACGATATTGGTGTTCTAGGCAGTAGAACACAAATATTTGCTGTCAAGTTAACTGAAGCATTCTGAGATTTGAGAAATCGCAGCTGAGTTTAGTTGCAGTCCTGATGTAAATATAATCAAATAAATTCAGCAACAAACTTTCAAAGTCAGAAACAAAAGAATTTTGTTAGTGTAATTTCCTTTTCTCCTCCTTCATTGTTAGAAAACTTTTTCAGTGCAGTGTAAATGTAGCATTACATCGGCTTAACTGTCAGTAATATAATATTTCTTTATATTATAAAATGAAATAAATCTGCACAGAGTACTATGGGACTATCCCTGTTTTGCTTTTAAGTGTGATTAGTTGATCTTGGTTTTTAACAAAACTACTTCTTTCTTTGCTACTAAATAAATCATATAGGGATTCTCCATATTCAGGCAAATGCTATGCATTTGGCAAAGCTTTTATTAAAAATCCTATTTGCAGTTCATTTGTGCGTGTGGTTCCCTGTGTACTGCATTCAGAAGAATGGTGTCAATACTCTAAAAAACTTCTGCCAGATTTTAAAAAAAAAAAAGTGTAAAATAGCTCAGTTTAGTAGTCTTTTTTAATAGAGACAAAATATCTGCAGTATGTGACTGCAGTGATAGAATTGTTGTGCTTATATGTGCTGATCCTTCAGATTTGAATTATGTATTCACAATCTCAGTGGCAGGTTTTGTTCTTCTCTTTGTTTTCCTGTGATTCATGTATGCAGAAATCTAGTGAGGAAGAGGAATTGAAAGAGAGAAAAGGAAGAGTAGGAAGGGTGAAGTGCAAAAAAAATACACAGATAATTCCTTGCTGTCACCTGTCTTGTCCTAGGAGAAATTGAAAGTAACACAGTTTTTAAGAAAATGGTATTTCATGAGTTTAAAGTGGGGAGAGAACAAATCAAACCTAATGACTAGTTCTCCTTTCTGACTCTTTATAAACATCCTCGTTAATATTTTGGGGTACAGGACTAGAAAAGGTAACAGCATCAAGTTTGGTATTTAGCAAAATGGAAGGTTGTTGTAGTGAGTGTCTTAGTCTGCAGGTACCATTTTGTATCGTAATAAAAGTACTCAAGATATAAAATGCATCAATAAAAGCATACTTAAAGGTATATAGTGAGGCCTAAAATGGTGGGCTACATTCCAAGAAAAAGCCAACTTTAAAAAAAATATATGTAAATTGAAAAGCCCACATTCTTTTTTGAATGACTGACTTTGGGTTTTTTAGTCTTGGGTCTTTAAGAACAGTCTTCAGCAAGGCATCTAAGGGTATGCTGCACTGCACAGCATGGTGATTTCTGAGCTAACATGGAATAACTCACCTCTGCAGTCAAAAGCAGGGTAGTATGATTGTAGTGCAGCTTTGTTATTCACTCTGAGGCGTTTTCTGGTGCTTGAGCTAGCATTTTTGAATACACACCTGCAGTCTAGAGGTGGCAGCTCATTTGGAGCGGTATATACCACAAGTATTTATATACTGTGGCAATACATCAGGGTAATCAACCTTATCAGATCTGTGGTTTAACCTGCCTGTGAATCATTGGTTTCACTTAGTTGAATTTTTTAATAATAGGGCTTTTTAATTATAATTGAACATAACTAAGGTTTTAAACAAAACATTATTTAAAATCTAAAAGATCAAATGATTTTTTTTCTCCTGAAAATATTGCCTGATCAAAAAAAAAAAAAACAAAACCAGCTGCAATTACTTGTGGGACTAAAGTCAAACTTGCAGATTTTCTCAGTTGAGCGAGGAGGAGCATGTGTACAGAGAAAGACAAAAGGTTGTGCAGAAAAAAAAAAGGCAAAAACCTAAAAGCACCTGAAAGTGAAAATTTAATGCATTCTCAAAAGGTTGCTTGAATTTGCCGTGACTGTCAGTACCTTTAAGCACAGGTTTTGCGTTTTTGTAGCAGGCAGTGGGAGCTGCGGACTGTGGCAGTTACCGTATTGCTTTCTATTCTTGCTTTAGTGCTGTAGGGGCAGACTTCTGGGAAAAATGAAAGGTGGTCAGCAGCTGCATGAACAGGCAAACTCTGATGTTACCTTCCTCCTCTGTCTTCAGCTCAGTCTATCATCTGTCACATATTGTTGCTATGTAAATGGGCGACAATAAAATGAAGTTAGTGGAGGGAAGCGTGTCCCACTGTTCGCTAAAAAGCCAGAGCCACATGGTGTGCAGGTGGACAATGTAGTTGCCCTGGCAATGTAGGAGGGATGGGAGCATATTAACAGATTCAAGAATTTACGTCCACTTGTGTATGTGCCATACTACTACTTTCTGCACGTTGATAACTCTGTTTTGTTTTTCTTAATTCCATCACCTCTACAGACAGTGAAGCTGTTTTCTCTTACTGCAAATGAAATGACTAACAGCACAGATTGCCACTGTCTGTGGATGCTAGTTTGAAAAGTATTTCATACACAGTATTCTGGCCATCTGTGTGCTAAATCTGTTTGAATGGAGAGCAGTTTAAACCCTCGTGGAACTGTGCTTCTGTCCATCTAGTTGACTTCACTAAAACTGCAATCTGCCTTTGCTGAGGAGCTGTGTGTAGTGAAATGTTATACTTCTGGGTTTTGTCTTCCTTATTGCGTATTTCTCTGGAATAACTCAAGCCCCCTAGTGAACCTTGAACAGATTATCGTTGGGAGTTTTCAGAGGCTAGCAATGCTATGCAGCACAAGGAAACAAACGGAGGTTGTAAATAGAAAGCCAGCAATAGTACCCCTCTGACCCAAACTGCATTTTGCTGAAGTGACATGCTGAACAATGGCTTCTCTAGAGAGAAAGGTGAAAAAATCCTGCACTCATCCTCTTGGGCAATGCTTCCACTTGCTGTTACATCGGAGTATTCAGGACATTGAGAAAAGCATAAAGCATGAAACCTCACCAGAGCTGCAAGTCTCTCCTTGCCTCTCTTATCCACTGTTAATGTAAATCAAACATCAGATCCAGGTGGTTTATGTGGTAGTGTTTGGCAGATACTGGCAATGAGGTTCCAAGGGAACAAAACTATTTACTTCTCTATGATAGCTTTTTTTGTTATTCCTTAAGAATTTCCTGATGGAAGAAATAAAGAAATGGGAGACTTTGAGAAATTGTTACAAGAAGCAAAAAGGTGCATGTTGCCCAGACTGCCACTGCTGACAGCTTGTGGGCTCTTTTTTCATACTGTCATCAGTAACACTATGACTAAGCATGCTTATATCTACCTACAAATATTTGTATAGTCCCCTGTGTCAGGACTGGTAACAGGTAATGGGACCTTACAGCAGCTAGGCTGGAAATAAGGAGAGATTCTTATTTGCATAACTTGGCGGTAACATGTAAGATGCTGTCGTTCTGTATCTGTTCCTTATTTCTGCCTATGCCTACCACAATCACTTCTTCTTTCCAAATCCTGACTCTGATTTTAAGAAAGGCAGCTTTGGTCAGTACCACGTGTCTCTGTCATGTCTGAAGTTGTAGCATGTCAGTGAAGTAACCACAGGATAATTCTAAAGGTCTAATTTGGAGATTAAAATAGCAGGAAACCTGGAGCTTATATGAAAAGGACTGGCTTGGTAATGCTCTTGGTATTCTGTTCAAGAAGGTGCTTTCTGAAGGTGTTGCTTGGAAGAGTCAATGACTGGTGTCTGGTACATAGGGAAACTTTCTCAGTCCTCTGTGCATTAGACATTACGCAAGCTTTTCAATGCTATCTTGAGATTTTTTTTTTTAAATCTCTGTGAGTATACCATTAATATAGCAGGCAGGTTTGATTCTACATCATTAATGGTTAATTTCCTGTATGCTCAGACCAAATTCTTTGCTTAAATCACTCTTTTTTTTTTTTTTTACTTCAACTCCTGCCTTCCTTATACAGTTCACTCTTCTACTTTGATCTACTCTGAAACGCACAGGCTATGTCAAATACCTCACATTCATTTCACTAACCTATGCAACCACAGCAAACATTCGCCCAAATAACCATTTAGCTTTCTAGCTAGACACAGGTATGCAATTATGCAATCTTGAATGCAGATTATTTAGCTGTGACTTTTCCTGTGCTTCTACGTGGAAAAAATAACTGTAACTTTGAAGTCACAAGTCTGAAAGCTGACATTCAAATTAGCCTTAGTTTTGAGTTCATCAGAAATGTAAATTATTCCTCTAACACACTGTAAATTATTTCGTATGACAAACATTTGTCTACCCAACTTTGTTGTGCTTTGCTGGATAAAAGTGTCTTCTATTGACAAAGTAATCTCTTCATTTTCCTTGTCCTTTAGTAGACCTCCATATAAAACTACAGGTTTCTTCTCTAAAGATTCTGTGTAATTGTTTTTTTTTTCCTTTAGCTAGTTACCATAAAACTGTTCAAGTGTATACATGCTAACAGTATCAGAAGGTAAAGAACCTTGGCACTGGTGGGAAAAGCAACAAGTCATCTATCTTTATATAGCCTTAGATGATAAATACCAGAATTAAAAATGTAACTTTTAAAAAAATGAACATATAGATTAACTGCAAAACTTGGTTTGGTTTTGGTTGTTTGTTTTTTTTTTTTCAAATTCCAGAAGCAGTTTGTTCTCAATCACGAGGAATTGACAAGCATAAATAGTATCAAAGTCTTCTTATTACTGGATTTTGAAAATGTAGGTCATATCAATGTAGCAAATTGAAATAATCCTCCCAAACATAGGCTTATCATAAAAATCCATTTATTTACTGATTCTATCTGAATACATAAATCTAAACAAAGCCAAATTAATTTAATAACTTATTCTGAGGGAGATTTAACAAACAATTATGTTTTCAATCTGTGCAGAATCAAGAGAAAATACTTGAAAGCCTTACTCCAATAATGATGTTTGATGTTTTCATGACTGGCAAGAATCCTAAAGAGACAAATTAAACATACATTAGTCCATGCTACTCATTCTGAAGGCCGAGTGCTGGTAGCTGTTTCATAATTATAACTATATTTTTATTGTTTCTTTCTCTTTTTTTTAAAAAAAAATTTCTGGGTTTTTTTTGCATTTACCAGAAGTGAATTCGAACATGGAGAAATTGTCTCGTGTTCTTTAGCTTCTCTGCTGAGTTTGGAGACAACAAAGGAAGGTTCTAAATGTCACAGGGTGAATCAGTGAGACAGCAAGGGTCTCTAAAAGAGTGAATGCACATGTGCTCAAGACTTCAATACGTGAAGTTACTTATCTTCCGTAATTTTAGGAACTTATATGGCTTTATTACCTACTTGCATCTTAAAAGCTTAATTATGTTTGAGATGCCCTCAGTCAGCGAGTTTTCTGAAGGTTTGGGCATTGAAGAGATGGAAAAAAAAACTTGCTGTGAGCTGAATAATGATTAAAAGCCAGCCATATCTCTTTCAACTGCTGTCAAGATTGGCCTTTAAACAGAGGAAGGCAGTTGCTAGGGCTCTTTTAAGGAGAAGGTTCACCAAAATATTTATAACAAACTGATCTGTAGACAACATTAACAACAACAACAAAAACCTACATGCCACTTATCCCTCTGCTGAGCTGCTAAGTAAGGATAAACAAATCATTTCCTGGTATCGGATTTGTTCTCATTTCAATATTTTAATTTTTGTGTGTGTTCAGTAGGAGCCTTCCAGTGCAGGAAAATAAAGGAATGAGAAAAAAAGACAAGATTATAGTCAACTTTGGAAGCCAATTTGCAGAAAAGTGATTTCTGGCAGATTAAACGTAGATTTTGACACTTCATGTAATGACAAACCTTCCTTCTCATGGAAACATCTCTTTCTAGGTATAATGGCCATATTTCAGTTTTAGCATGTGACAATGAAATGGTGATCTTTACTCTGAGCGTAACTGAGGCACCCCTGAGTTAGGGGACTTACTCATCTAGGTAGCACGTATGTGCCACCTAGGTGGCACACGTAGGTGTGCCAATTATACCAAAATTATACCAAAAACTGCCAAATGTATAGAAAGCTTTGAGGCAAAAGCTCCCAAATTTAGCTTCTCAATTATGTGTGCTAGACTTCCTCCTTGAGGAGGAGGCTCTTGGGGGGCATGTGCAATAAATACAAGCAAGCTCTAGTTACTGGATGAGGCTGCAAATTTGTTCCGGTATAACTGATATTGCTGGAGCCAGATTTTGAAATGAATTAAAAAATATCTCTGCAAGAGATCTTTTCAATTGAGACGCTGCAACCTGATCTTTCCAGAGCTCAGTGGCCGGTGCCATGAAATCCACCCTGGTGGGCACTGACCCACTGCGATGCCACAAAGCTTTTCATCAACCTATTTGCATACAAGTGATTGCTAACTCCGCCAGCTGTACTGCCTACATGCACGCCACGGCCCTGTTTTAGCATGCTAAGTTCCTTATGGTGTTGTTCTTTTTCAAAGCAAAACAGTTTCTATTCCTCACTTTACACTGATGTTCTGTGTAGCCACTGATCTGCTTAAATAGCCTAGTGTAGCCATGACTAACAGACCATTTGTATTCATAGCATCAGCTTCAGGGAAAAGACACATGGATCAAGGGATCTGAACACAAAACACAACACTACCTGCTTTAAATAAATAATCTTTCCTGCTTTAAAGAAATTTGAAGCACCTAGCTGTGGCCTATTCTAAAAGGCCCTTCTATGACATGCTGAGTTGTTTTTTTCAGTGGAAGCAACCACCTCCTTCTTAGCAGCTAGAGTAATCGATAAACTGGATCCAGATAACTGAAAGTACTGATTTAAGAGACTGAGAGAAAGAGAGTGAGTTTAGTTCCATAGCATTCCTAGCTTGTGTGTGCACTTTGTGGTTACAAACACAGATGAGCTTTGCAAGTTTTAGTGATACTTTGAATCCTGTTTTTCCATCTGCATATTCAACTTGTGTCCAGTCAAATCTGTCATGTGGGGCATATTTGGGCTTGTTTTGCAGGTCAGTCATACATAAACAAGCACGTTAACACCCATTCAGCTTCCCTTGTTCACCTGCATAATACTATTGAAATCATATGGATGTAAAAGAAGTGGGGTTTGGCCTCTCTCTTGGACTGTTTTTATTTACTGAGTAAAGGGTCACTCTTTAAGCCATTGACCTTCCATGTATTCACATTGCTAGAGTCTAGCAGGTAAAGCCACCTTGTTGGCTGCGCACACCAAAAACTCCTGCTAAAGCCAATGGAAAGTTAAGCAGAGCCTTTTTTCTTTTTATTATTATTATTTTTTAATGAGGGCAATGTTAGTTCTCTGCGTCGGTTATTACTGATATCAGTGAAAAAAACGGGGTTTGTGACTGCAAATGCAATTTGTTAGAGCTCTGTTAACGTGCATGCAACAGGCTGCTTTTTGTTGCTTTAATACTCTGTTAGGCTGTAATTTTTAAGGCATAGAGTTCACCTAAGAGAAAATGGTTGATAGAATATTGGCTAAATAAATTTTAGATAGATAAAAACACAAGTACAGTACTTAACTTCACACATAGCATTGCAAACAAAGTAGTCTGCAGAGACTAAGCCTGAAATGTATATGAAGGTTCTTCTTGTCAGCTGGGTGTTGAAGGTTGTGTTTTATGAGTACAGTACATTAATTGATAGATATGAGGTAGCAATCAAAATGTAAATAACTTGGTTTAGATTAGTGCCTAAGTTTGCTGTATAGATATATTATATATGCTTTTAGGAAGCTGGACTCCATTTCAAAGCATATCTTTAATTCATGAATGGTTAAAATGAATTCCATTTGTGGCTTAAAAAATATTATGATTAAAAAATTATGCTTTTTCTGAGCTGAATCAACATCATAATTTCACATTATTCCTGTACTGAAAGCTGAACCAGAAGGGAGCCCTCTTGTTTGTTCCAAAAGCATTGCTACCTTTTTAAATATTGTAAAATAATGTGCAATTGACCGATTACTTTCACTGTGACAGCTGCACCTTTAGTAGATTCTAATAAACCCAAGTTAGGCAATATTTCGTTATTGTTATTGGTATATGCTTCACGTATTTAAAGGACCATATTCTGAGGCACATGTTGTAGTGTCCTATTTCTAGTTATGCATTTATGGCTTGTATATGATAGCTATACAGTGGGATGAAACTTCTAAAGTGCTCCGAACTAACAGTGAATAGAGGAAAGGACACATATGTCAATAGGGTGATATTATCCTTCTCTTCAGCTGCCCGAGAGGTCTCATTCTTTTGGGTGTACAAAATGAAGTCGTTTGCAGAATCTTAGATAAGTTTTCTCCTCCCCAGATGACCTGATAATGCCAGTGCCTGTTGTATGTGATAGAGAAGTGTAACAATGTGCTTATTCTTACAGCAATGATAGTTTAACATGAGCAGTCTCAATACAGAGATGAGTGAGTGAGTCGCCAATTCTCATGTCTGATGGAAGGTTCACTTGGGGATAGCTTTTATGTGGTGACCTACAAACCTCCAATTCAGGAGGCAATTAGGTGACTATCTGGATTATGCCCTTTTATTCTAGGGCAGCAGTCAGTTAATAACCCATCTACTAACATGGGAGAGATCCATATCCTTTCCTCTCTTTTGCAGCCTGTATTGCATATGTTATTCAAAACCAAATGTTTACACTCAAATCAATGCATGAGCCTTAAATACATTACTGGAGCATTTGCCACAGGCTGGTATCTTTTGTTTTCTGGAACCTAACCAACCACTACCAAAATAGTTTTAGAATGCTAAAATTATCTCAAAAGTCCTGTGGGAAACCTTTAAATAACAAAATGCTTAATTATTTTGTAGCTAGGCATACTATTACTAATGGCTACATTTAGTGATGGAGACTATAAACTGTAAATCATACCAGTGTTTCCCATGGCAGAGCAAGCTGCAGTCGTGATCTGACAGTGCCCTTCGACCTCCCTAAGGAAGGCATAGTGGGAAGTATGTGAGGACATTATGCTTGATTAGTCTCTCCCTAGTTTGCCTGGGTGGGAAGATAATTGAAAACACAATGGACTTTGGAAATTGAAGATTCTGAAATGCACTTTGCAAACACATGCTATTTTAAATCTATAATGTGTCATCTATATCAGCAGTGGACATTGTCTTCATTACATAAATACAATTCTTCTGCTAATGCAGAGCAAATAGGGGTTAGGCAGCATCTGCTGCTATTGTAATCCACACTTCAAACAGCAGTATCCATTTTATATTCTTAGATTCTGAGAATTAAATAGAGCTTGGAACTGCAGAACTAACTAATCATCTGGTTGATTTCATGTTTTCTGATTTATAGCATTCAATAAACAAGTTGAATTTTGTCCACTAAGTGATCTTCTTAAAAAATTAACAATATAGCTTATACTTGAGGAGAATTGGGGAAATAAGGAATTTAGTTTAGCTATTTTAATACACTGCATCTATAAGCTAGTACCAAGACTATTATTCTGGATGTTTTCTGGTCTGTTGAGTCCTAATGTAGCTAATCTCCAACAGATAGTGCTGCCCAGGGTTCCTGTAAAACAATCATCTGCAAACATATTTATTAACCTTTGTTATTTAGTTTTCTGCAAAGTGCAGGCCACCCTGCTGAACAGTCTACAGCATTTATTTACAATGCTGACTCCTATTAGATATCATTAGGTACATAATAATTATAATAATTATGTGCATTGCTTAGGCTACCCTGCTAAATAACAACCACTTTTATTCAGAAGTCATAATTGCAGCAGCTAGACTTAAAATGAAATCTAATTAGATTTCTGTTCACCCCCTTTCACACAATCTATATCCGTAGTATAGCTCTGAAATCTGTCCAGCAAAGATTAGGTCATTTAGCCTGAAATGTGGTCTGTCAGGTAAAAGTTATAAAACAGTGAACATTTTGGAAAAACAAGCAGAATTGTTGCAGTAGAACTTCAGGGACTTTGTATGACTTCTTGAAGAAGGCATAATGCTTTTTCACAGAGCTATTTCAGTGATAAACACGTTGGGATTCTGCAGCCATAGCTGTATTAGTGAATGTAATAATTCTGTAAATTGATGATGGGATATAACGTTAAAATTAACTTACAAGTTTCCTGAGTTTTGCAGATTTGAATCAGATCTTAATGGGAAGCGATAGTCTTCCTTCTGTGAAATGAAGAAAGTCTGCAAACTTTTGAGCGAGGAAAAGTGGAAGCAGAAACTTGCAAGGTGAAGGAAGTGTGGAATGGAAGTAATCTTTAAAACTGCATGGTGATTCATTTACTAAACCTATTGTCTTTCAAAGGACAGAGCCAAGAATTAGCTGATACCTTCTCAACATTAATCATTTTCCCCTGGACATGACCCCATCTGCACCTACATATAATCTTTTTGCAGGGCAATAGCTGGCACTGCTCTTATTTAGCCTATGACCATGGAGCATTTTACTGTATAAAAAGTCTCATTAAATGATTGCAGTAAAAGTTTTAAAACCTTGAATGCACCCAGGAGGACCAACAAAGTGGGTGGAGCAGTCAAGGAATAAACATAAGGAACAGATTCAGTTCTGAACCCCTAACAGGTTAGGAGTGGCACAGATGAGAATGGTCTACGCATTATTTTTTTTTCCATCAAAGGTTTTGGAGAAGAGAGCAGGTTTTTTTAAAAAGGCTTTAAATGAAGTTGAGAACCCATAACAAGTTGTTCAGTGGCAGCTTTTTGCCAGGTAGTTTTCCAGTGCTGTATGAAAACTGTTTAGGTCCATGGTTTCCTTAGTTGCCTGACACAGTGTTGACCTCTGTGTCATAACAGTTAGACTGCTGCTAGTTTAATTCTGGCTTGTAACCATTAACTCTAGGCTGTGATGTCTATACTACCCTTATCTGGAGGTAATAACCTATCCCTTCAAAAAGAGACGCCAAAGAGGTTGCAGTTGGTCAGTCTGTGGGTAGTGTTGAGTACATACCTCCTAGTAAACCATTTCAGTCTACGTTTTCACTATAACTAATGATACCAGATCTGCCTTAAAACTATGTTGTTTAATTCCTGGTAGGAATCCTACTGCAGTGGTAGCAAGGTTAGTATGGCTGATCTAAAAGAAAATTATTTCTATAGCTACAGTAGAAACAAAGGGACATAGAAGCATGTACAAACACATACATATATACATACATATATATACACATACATACATGTGTTCTTTGAGAGACTACCTTCTAAATTTTTCAGCTAGAATTTTAGAGCCTTTTCCCCTGGAAAGTCACTGAAACAATGACATCAACCCTTCATGTAAAATTTCCATTTCTCTGCTTTATTCTGGTGGGCCAATTCCCTCATCACTTAGTGATTCTTAGCACACTGCCTGTTTAATGCATGGGTATATCCACAGGCATTTCATTTGTCTCAGTTGTACTGATTGAGACCTATTCATCCCAAAAAAGAGGGGCGACATGTATTGACAGGCACAAGATATTAGGAAGGCTGCAAAAGTAAATCTGCTTCAGGAGTTCTGGAATAGTTAACCAATGGACTTTGAATTCCTTGAAAGCGCAGCTTATTACTACTCTGCAGTGCAATGTTGTGCACCAGTATCTTTGTCCTTGTGGCACCAGAAATACCTTCTGTTTTCCTCTCAGCTGATGAATTAGAAGTTATGTGCATATGAAATTACCTGAAAAGGTTATATGGACTGTGAGAGAAATGAGTATTGTAGGCTAACGTGGACCTTGTGATAGCTGTAACTGTCAGATTTACCCATCCGTATCTAAATAAGTTGGACATTTGACTTTCAAGACCATCTGAAAATCTCTGACATTTATGGATCTTTGAAATACGTTGTTCTGAATGCTTAGTTATTTTGTCATGGACAATGATGTTCTGAATGTGGCTACACAACTGGAACAGGTTACCCAGACATGTAGACCCTGTCTGTGCAGGTTTTCAAGAGTCAGCTACAGACATGGCTGTTCTAGTGCTAACTGCAGCTCTTGCCTGAGTGGAAGGTTGGACTAACTGACCTCCAGTGTTAGGAGGTCTGGACCTCCTAATTGACCTTCCAACTCCTGTGACTCTGTGATGGTCTGGAAAATAGTGTTAATTGTTTTGCATGGAGTATAACTCCTATAAATTAACTTGAAAGCTTCAACTCTGCCTGCAATTGTTTTGACATTCATCTTAAGTTTTATGGTATAAATTAGCTTGAACCAGAATACTGAAAGAAATCTGAAATTTGGCCATGAATGTCAGAATGAACGTTTCTGAATGATGAGCACTTCGGAAAATCTGCACTTGCTACTTCACCTTAGTTGACGTTCAGCTTCAGTGCTGGCCTTTCCTGGTTGTATTTTGAGATTACTTGTTTGCTTGCTTGCTTGGTTTGAAAACTCCCAGTCAAGAAGGGATCAGGACTATATTGATTTTAAAAGTATAGAGGGATATCCTTGACACAAGGGACAGGTTTTAGATAGAAATACACTTGAAACAAGCAATATCATGTTATATGATCATTCTTAATTTACATTCAAATGAATATACTTGTCAGTGGGGAAACTGATTAAGTATCATATATAAATTATTATGCGATATTGAATACGCAGATAAATAATTCTGAATTTCAAATAATAAGGATTGTAATTGCTTGCTAATAATAAATTTGACGACAGTTGCTACTGAACCCTAGTGGGAAGATTTGCATGACTAGGAAACTAGAATAGCAGACAATAACTTATTTAGGAAAGTCTGAATTGATGAAAAGGAAGAGGATTGCAGTCTACTTTAGTGGGTGTACTTGTTTTTCAGTGTCATTCACGATTTGAAAATGTGTGGTCTTACATAAAAAAGGATCAGTGTTATCGCAGACAAATCTTATGATAGGTGACTTCTATGAACATGAGAACCAAGCAGCTAATGAAGCAGTCGGTTAGAATATATAGTCAAAATAACTGTAGTATCAAGATCAGAAACTTACATGGTGCCCATAAATAATAATAATAATAATGCTAATAATAAAGCTGTAAATTAGATGAAGGTTTTCTGATTTTAATAGAAACATTTATAGTTTGAGACTGCTTGAATTCTTTTGTTAAATATTAAGAAATCATGGGCAAGGAAGCAATAGAATTTTAGATGTGGTTCGTTATTTGGAGAGAAAGTGAAAATAATTACTAAAAGATATATTGAGTCATGTAACAAAGGCATTGTATACAGAAATAAAACCCAATAAAGGATAGATTTCTGTTGATGACTGTAAACTAGGAACTGTAAGAATAGTTTGAAGTTTCTATTTTTAAAATGCCAAGAACAAAAGAAACCTCATTGAGTGGTTTTACTCACTATCCAGATTATATATATCCAGAGTGCTATCTGGATATAATAAAATTGGGAACAATTATAAATAGTGGTACAAATGTTCAATAAACTTCTGACTTTGGGAAAAGCTGCTCCATGCTTCTGTATCATATAATACTTATGATAAATTATTGTTACTGTAGTTTACCTAACAGAAATCTAGAGGATTGTTTTAGATATCTGCATTGGTAGAGGAATCTTCAGCCTATAAATAAATAAAAAACAAATTCAGTAACTGGACTCTGAAATTAGACAAAGCTCAGGTGATACAAAATGCAGGTTTCCGAAAGGGAGACAATGAGCACTGATTATAGGGGCTGTCTAACACTTAAAACATTGGGAACAGAATGTGAATATTTTAAAATGTCCTCATTCAATGCAAGCTACAAGCATTCTCATACAAGATCTGGCCTATGTTGTGCAGGTGATCAGAATGTTTCATGAAGACTGCCAGTTTAAGACTATGCATTTGTGGTCAGAAAGAGTTGAGAAGGGATCTGTAAGCAAAGACTTGTTCTGTGGAGAGTCACGCCCGCAGGACGGTTTCGAAGTGCCTCAGTACCATTTTTGCTAGGGTAATTGTGCCATTACCTTACTAGAGGGAAGCAACACTCTTTGTGAATGCCCGGCCTTTTCAATACAAGCCCATGCAGACTCAGAGGCACATGGAAGCATTAGGAACAGTGCCTGCCATTGCCGATGCCAACGTTCCTCAGTCAGCAGTCCTACAAAGGGGATTCAAAGCCTTTGTGTGGTCAAATCCATACACTCACACAAACCTGAGATGGTTTTATTCTTTATTTACTGTTGCAGATTTTCTGGGTGTGGATACTCTCCTCCTTCACCTCCCCCTAATTTTCAAGGTGTCTTGACATTTTGATCTCTTATCTTTTTGAATTACAGGGTTTCTCTGTGTGGTTTAAGACTTGTAGGTGGTTGCACAGAATAGAGTGAACCTGATCTGGGTGGCATGGCTACAGTCAGTGTGAAAGGCTGCTGATTCAGCAGGAGACAGTTACAAAAACAGTTCTGAGGGAAACCACAGCATTAGGCAATGCTGTCAAAAACAAGAAAAAGGAAGGTTGGAAGCAATCTCTAAAAAATTAAGTGCCTGACATTAATCTTGTGTGAAACTGGACTTAAGTCAGGCTGCTGAAATGAGCAGTGATGGTAGTGTAAATAAGGTCAGAATCAAGTCCAACATCTGACTTGTAAGGTGTCAGGGAGACCTGTGACAGAGACAGTTTTGATTCCTTTCACAACCAGCATAAGTTAAGGTGGGTTTTCTATGTCTACATTCAGTGGTAATTCTTAATAGAAAAAATGTCTGGGTAAATCCTTGCTGTGTGCAGAAAGAGTGCTGCTTCCTGATCTTCAGCTGCATTCTGGGAGCCTGATTTGTTAAATATTGTGCTGCTTAGCTTAAGTAAGCAGCAAGAGAACATGGTACTTTCTGGAGAGAAGCACTGCACAAGCAGTCCTGTGTGCTTCCACCGGCAAATGTTGAAAGGGAAGAAATTGCAAGACTGAATATGTTTTTGTACTTTTTGATATACTGTTTCTGTATTATGAAACTCTGACCATCATTGGTGTATTTCTCAAAATAATTCAATTTTAATAAGGGAAATTTGGGGCAAACTATCTCAGGAATGCAAAATGTTATTAACAGGACATGAATAAATACATGTTAAGTCTGGGAGCTCAGAGGGGCAGCACTTTCATCTTGTTGCTATGTTATTTTCTATACTAGAGTTGAGACTTGTATTTCAAGAGTGGGAACCGAATGAGAATGCTTTTAGAAATCTCTTAAACTGTCCTAAGAACAATTTCGGTTTTTTGGTGATCCTTTGTTAAATTAACCTAAGGTTTTGTAGTTTCCTTGCATACAGAGATAACAGATACTGGAACAGGCCCTGTCACAAGGGCCTTTATCTTGATTTTTAGCAGCAGTGTAATCAACTTGGAGTGAACAACTTCTCCTCCTATATGTTGCATTGCCTCAGGGCTGCATCAATCCAGGGAACTTGTTTTGAACTAGGTCTGGAAATTGTTGAACACGTTTCTGAATACTCCTTCTATTGAACGCATAATGAAAAGGCAGAATATTTATCCCTAAAGTTTTGTGCTAATTGTGTGTAGCTTGATGACTTAGAGTGTCATTTTCCACAAATGCAGTTAAAATAGTTTTATTTAATATTAAAATAGAGGCAAGACATGAGTCAAACCATGTTAAAAACTAGAATTATTATCGGCACCACACCATACTCCATTACACACAAATTAGTGAAGTACATTCAAAAAGGGAAAATGATCTTGTTTTTTAGAAATTGGTCCCTGACATCTGGCACCAATGTATTTCACATTAATACATTGCTTACAATTTTTTATTATGCATATGACATACTGTAAGCAATTATCTTGCTTACAATATTAATAAGATCTCTGATAAGGTATTTTTCCTTCAGCAGAGTAATTGTCGAATATTCTGTTCACTAGATTAATATTGGAGTTGTCAAACTGAAACGCTCCCAGACAAAATAATAGTCTTAGCTGCTTTTATTTTCTGTTCACTTCTGTATATGTTAAAGCAAAAATAGAAACAGCTTGCATTGAAATTTAGTACTTGCTCAGATAGTTATAAAGTACTGTGCACCTAATAAAGGTGCAAAAAAGCGTATTACTTTTTATGCTTGCACTGTGACAATTCCATTTCTCCTCATGTTATTAATTAGAAGTGGCCTGATATTTTTAAGTTTTTTCTTTAGTGTGGTGTGACCATAGGTGGGGAGCGATGCCTGCAGGATCACAGGGATTCTGTAAACCCATCTATTTTTGCAAGTGTAGGTACATAAGACTTCTTGTGCATAAGCTTACAAACATTTTTCAAAGCTGATATAAATCATCCAGCAGCAGACATTCTGAGATATAGGTCCCTCACTTTAAACCCTCAGCGATCCACAAACCACTCTTGCTTTACAAGCAAACAGATATAGCAGTTGGGAAATGGGATGCTTTTTCTCTTTTTAAAGGTGTGTAACTGATCCAGTATCATTGTTTCCCGCAACAGTGACTCAGAGCAGATGAAACATATCCACCTTCTTTCCTTTCTTATGCACAGAGTGTATCAGGCCTCAAGATACCACAGTATTTACAAGCTTATGGTCTTGTTAAGTGGACCATGCTGCCACATAGTGGAAGTCTGATACACTCTGTCTTCACCCATTTTATTAAGTTGCACAAATATAAAGATGAAATAATGGGGCTTGTTCATTTATGTAATAATTAATGGCACATTTACACTCCTAGCGTATCACTGTTGATGTTTACTATTTGATCAAGTATGATGGATGCCTTGTGGTTGCAGATTCAGATTAGCATAATTTCATCACCAAGGGACCCATGAAAAGGTTCAATTATAGAGCAATCTCATTAATACCAGGGCTTGTTAAACTAATAGAAATAGACATCCCAACAGCTCTGATATGTACACATGTGCTTGGAATATAATTAATGGAAAAGTAACCTGTACCTGAAACAAGCTTGAATGATATGATTACATGATGTACGAGACTGACTGAGGCAAACACGGTTACAGTATAGAGAGTGTTTTGTTAGATCCGCTCAGAGAAAGAATGTCAGCAAAAATACAGGCAGCCTTTCTTCCAAAATGTTAACCGAAGATTTATCCTTTGCCTTTGAGTGATACACAGTACCTGGTGTTTTGGTGTTTTTTTTAGCTTTTGATGAAAAACTATTTAACTCATGCTGGCCTTTGATAGGGTAGCATAAGGAACAGTACCCCCCCAGTGTTTGCCCCCCTTTATTGTTAGCCTTTTCATTTTTAAGCAGCCATTTTTCTAAAACTTGAAATGGGAAAATTTACCTCCACACAAAAACTGTGGTAAAGAAGTTTGTAGAACTCCCACTTGCTGTAGCTGTGAATGTGGGTGGGCAGCCAGCTCGTTCTTGAGAGCAACACAATCCAAATTTTTCAGAAAAGAGAATAGAAAGCTACTGCAACTGGCACCTGTCAATCATGCATGACAGGAAGGAGTTTGAAGTCCAGGCAACAATCTTACAGCTTTTCTAGTGACATGCAAACGGTTTTCCTCTGTTTTTTCATCGGTTAAATGCAGTAATACCAAAGCTGTGTGGAGAGACTCTTTTTCCCAAATATAATATTTCTGTCAAGACAATTAGTGTTCTTACAATATTTTTTACGGAAAAAAAGTTTGTATAATGATTGCCATGTTACCATTTACTTACAGATACACCTCATTTACGCTCTATGTTATACCACGCTCTATGTTATACCACCTGATGATGCAGAGACATTCTACTTGCAATCGTTCAAAGCATTGAACACCTTCCGTTGCCAGTACACACAATATCCCCAGCCCTTATCCCTAGCCCTTTTCCTCTCATTTGAACAGAAGACCTTTTCTAAACATTCAATTTAAAACACTTAATTAGCTTTCACAAATCATAGTATTCTGACCAAATGTTTTATAAAAAAAACGCCTTGCTAGTGCTAATAATGCCTGTCTTCTTAGGAGAGTTGTGCACTAAAGGCTGAATGGCCAGTCTCATGAGCTCTGGACTCTCCACTGCTTTAATCTGTATGCAGCAGACTACTAACTATGTGAAAAAGAGAGGTCCATCACTTACATGACACTCTTCAGCAGCAGCAGATTTGGGGATATTCAGTAGGAAAGGGTATTAAAATCATTTGGGGCAGGTTGGATGTAACTTACTGTCTTTTTCATAGTATCACATTATGAAAATGCAGATCCCTCATGCCCTAATCACTCAGAAACTTGTTAACAGTTGAAGACATTTGGAAACAACTTGAAAGTTAACTCTTGCTCCCATCTCAGGGAGGAAGATGGAATGTCCGTCCATTTGATGTCCAAATGACATCATTTCTTTAATTTGAGAAATGGTGGACTTCTCGCTGGCTAGTATCTTGTATATTCAGGGAAGGCTTGTTCAGAATTCACTAAAGTGTAAATTTGTTAGTTCCCTCCAAAGAAGCCCCATGAGCCCATTCTTATTTGACTTTGTTTATACTGCTTAGTAAGGAGTTTCAAAAAAACCATGAAAAGCCACTCTCAAGCAAGAATCAGAGTGTCAACACAGCCATGCATCTAAGAAAACTTTTTCTTTCAGGC
This sequence comes from Eurystomus gularis, assembly GCA_013400335.1. Taxonomy (NCBI): domain Eukaryota; kingdom Metazoa; phylum Chordata; class Aves; order Coraciiformes; family Coraciidae; genus Eurystomus; species Eurystomus gularis. The sequence continues at coordinate 143,863 of VZZY01025660.1, read as the reverse complement.
AAAGTCTTGTGACACAAGAACTTTGGCTCTCAATAGAGAACAAACTTCCAGATTTTGACACAATCCTTCCCTTTATTTCTCCAATCCAAATGGCTTTAGTTCAGCCTTGCTAGAAAGCCAAAACTGATCTCTGCTCAAGAGAACCATGACTAAATGTCATTTAGTTTGAACCTGTGTGAAAAGCAGTGTTGGATGGTCATAAACACAAGGTTGTGAGATCTGAGTTCTGCCACTGCTCTTCATGTACCTTGTGTAAAGCTTCGTTTCTTTTCCCTATCTTCCAGTGACCCTGATGATTCAGGTCCTTATGCTGAAGCTGTTGCTTATGGTATAGAGTGGATTTTAGGCACTATTTAAAATGAGAAAGCACAAAACCCCTATGTAAATCTAGGAATAATCACTCTTCAGCGCTAGGAATAGTTCTCTGTATCCCAGACTGTAGTAGGACTGACTCTTTTCAATAGGCTTTTTTTTTCTTCACTGACTTCACCAACTAAAATTAGCTCTGGATCATGCACTTTATATGGTATCAGATGTTCCTACGATCAAGCTCTTAATCAGTTAGTGCTCGTAAAAATCTTCCATGTCTGCAGAATGCTGTAGAAATAGTAAACTGCAGCGGAGTATGGAAATAAGTATTGTAAGCACGGACAGCATCTGAGGCAAGAACTTTTTGGCAACCATAACTAGCTTCAGTAAAATGGGCCCTGTTCAGAATACAATAACTCTCTAACAATTCATTGTTGAATCCTTCGTTTCCTTTGTAGATCTAATTTTTGCTTAAATTAATTTTTTATGCTGATGTGTATATGCTCTGATTCTATCACATGATCTTATCAAATCTACAAGGCTGCATTTTTTAACACTTCTGCCAGTTGATTTTTCTGCATTTTTAAGCAAAATAGCACAATTCCAAAAATACTTGAAAGCTGATGAGTGACTCATACTGTAGTTCATTGAACACTATAAAATATTTGGTGACTCAGAGTCCTAGTGCAAACCAAAGGTCCAAAAAAAACTATTGTTCACAGTACAGAGGTACAAAATCTGAAGACTTCTAAATCAGGCATTAGAAGCTATTCCTGCTTGTGCGGTTGTCACTTGTCAAAATTCCAGCTAATCTTTGTGTGGATTTTTAAAACAGTGTAATGCAACCTAATAATTTTATAATGAGAAACTCTGTGTTTGCTAGATTAATTTCAATTTGTAATGTTGATTAGTTTCATGCAAGAGTATAATGATCTGGAGTGGAGGAATATATGACACTGAAACACTGGAAACAGTTTTCAAAGCATAAAGCAGCTGTGTTACATAGTTCTTCCACTTAGAATTACAATAGCAGTGCAGCTCACTCTGATTCAGCTTTCATGTTTTGAACACCAAAAGCTTTCATTCTCTAGGGCAAACTGATCCCTACGTAGTCCAATGATCATGTCTCTGGCCGAGTGTATTAAGTAGGAAATGACTTAGAATACCCTGGTCAAGAACTGAGAATATTTAAGAACTAAGTTTGCTTGAGCTTATTTCCCATCTCAAAAAGGCACTTCTCTATGGATTGTGCACACTAATTTCAGTTACATATAGGAGTATCTTTATTACATTTCATTATTCCTGACCTGCTTTTATTCAAATACCACTTCGCACTAGCATACGTCTATTGATGTGACTAGACCAACATCCATGTAATGATACCATAAAGGAAAGAAGAAGCAGTCTGTTATCTTTAACAATTGTTTATTTACTTTTAAACGTAATGGTGTTTTCAGTTGCGGCCATTCATACATGCAGCTTTGATGGATAATAAACTTTCTGAAGTAACATCATCACACTGCTTAGTAAGTCTGGAGACAATTCAGCTGGTGTTTAGGTGGTGATAAGATTTGGTTTGGGCAGAGAATCATGTTGTTGGTTGTTCTGCCTTGGAAGTACCTTTGGAGAACAGATGCATCAAAGTACCTTTTCAAGAGCATAATTTGGATTTGAGGATTTCGCAGGGGGACTGAGTTTCTGCTTAAATATAGTCTCTGGAGCAGAGATAAAGTGGTAGGTGAGAGTCTAAGTAGGTATCACAGGAAACAGCAGAACTATAATACTGTATTACTGCACCCAGTAGAGTTAGAAATGTCCGTCTAATAGAACAGGCATATTTCTTGTGTGTAGATTTCAAAAACAAAAAATCAGCAGCTTTGTGCAGATGACTTTTAAATGAATCCATAAGCATTGATACATTCTCTACCAAGGTGCAATGTCATTGATCACAACTGGGGCTCATTGTTATTAAGGTTTCAACAACATTTGTATTAACAAGTCACCTTTGTATCGTAAAAAGGCAGAGGGTTGATAGACATTAGGAAAACAGCTGCATCATAGTGAGCAGCCAAGAGCACAATGGGTGTCAATAGGAGGTAAAACTACTCCCGCTGAGACAAGTGAAGAAGAAAAATGAAACAGGAGGATTTGTTCCAGCAGCCCTGTCTAATTGTTTATTCCCTTCTCATTCCATTCTAGTCACTTAAGGGATATGGCTTCTGTCATGTACAAGGAAAAAAAAAAAGAAAGCTTGGGCTGCTTGGGGTTTCTCTCCTTGTAAATGAGTGGAATTTGGGTGCTGGAGAGCTGTGGGCAGGGTGATGGCATGTTACCTTTTCCTGATTAGCTACAAGGCATTTACTTCAGATAAGTGCTGTGTGAGCATATGACCTCATAAGTGGCCCCAACCAACACTAATAGTCTACTTTAGAGAGGAGATTAGGTTCCACTAATGGTGTCACAGCGTGAAATAAGATGCAACATATTAAGTGGGGCACAGGGAGCAGGAGGTGGCAGAGAACTGAGAGGAGGGAAAACTTGAAATAGAAAACGGCAACTTAGAGGTACAAAAGAACACAGTGATAGCATAGGAATATCTTTAGATCCCAGATATAAATGGATTTTGCAGACTTCTTTTGTGGAAATGGACAATTTAAAGCAGTATGGGTACCAACTTCAGTTTCCTGCAACTGGCACTCAAAAGCTTGCCTGTCCAGGGCATGCTTGGCCAGTGCAGGAACCCCAGTGCATACCTTTGTAGCTGGGCTCCAGTGTGTGGCACAGAACTTGCCTACAGCAGCAGGTCTCTGACAGCTCCACGTTGCCCTGGTGTTCCCCTCGGTGCTGTGGGCAGCAGTGCCTTACTGGAATCATTATATTGGTTCTAATAGCTTCTAATAGCAGAAAACGAAAACATAATTGCCAGGAAGTTTCATTCAAATGCAAGCTGACTTGGGCCTGCTCCTCTCAGAGGCATCTGTCTCTCCTTCATGGTTATATGACAAGCTGTAGAAATGCTAATTTTTTCATCACTGGTAGCATTGAAGCTTCTTGGGGAGAACAAACTGGACATTTCCCATAATCTGAAGCAGAATCTTTTATAACTATGATATGCATTTCATAAATAGAGCCAACAAAACAGTAAAAGTCAAAAGCTTGCTGCCAAGGTGAATAGAACTGGTAAACTACATTATCACTGTTATTTTATCCACTGAAGCTGGAAGAAGCGGAGCAACTTTTAACAAATTGGGCAACAATGCTTTGTTCAAATATTCTTTCCAGGTTCTGTACAGAGGTTTAGTTCCCGGTTCCAGTAAAATCTGGCAGCAGAATTTCTGCTCTAGTGTATAGGACTTCTGACTTTTTGGAGCTTGCCACATTTGCGCTGATCACATTTCATAGCAAGCTGAGGTTAGATCGTTGGCTCATGCCTGTGAAGAGTATTTTGGTCCTTGTCATTTCCCAGGTTTTGCCTTACTTATTAATGAGGTCTAGCAAATGAACACATGGAAAAAACACTGCTCTGATACCAACTCACGTATAGGTATCCACGCTCACTTCCAAGTGTGTGATACTCCCATTAGAATCTGCCTTTACATGCTAGGAATCAAACAAACATATTCTATTGCATATTCTATTGGCCAATTGTCTTAACCTTACATGTAAGAACAGTGGGCAAGTAAATACTTGAATTAGAATTTGATTTTATTAAAAAGAAATGTTGACACATTGTAAGGAATTATTCAACTTATGAAATGTATATGTGGTTTTGCAGTCTAAGCACAATTTAAAGTCCAGAAATAGTTTAATAGGCTGGCATGAGAGAATCTTTTTCTGAATGCTGTTTACTGATTTTACTGTTCTTTACATGCTGAGAGCATGAGTAACAGCACTCCAGCTTTGAATAACAGGGCACTGGACTTCTCACTAGAAGACCTGTTCATTACTCTAGAAGCACTGAGGGATAATGGTGCAGTGTTGCTGCTGAGCTGGGGAGAGGCCCAAGATTGATCTGCCCCTTCAGCAACTTGTATTTTTGGGGAGGTGAAAAGCACAGGTGGTGGACTAGAGCACAGATGCTGATTTCTGTTCCCTTTTCCCACATACATATATATGCATATAGACATATAGATATATGTTTATACATGTGTTTATAGATACATGATTATTTGGCATTTCATAGTTTCGTACATATAACAGATATTTTTGAAAGAGCACTGACTAATTTCAGGGTTGGGTCTGAGACAAAGCAGGTGACCTAAATGCATCCCATATCCACATGCATCTGATGAAATCATTTATCACTTCAGAAAGATGAATAGTTGATTCTTTGGTTGTTCTTTGCATAGTGGCAAGATGAAATTGGAATATACACTCTTGGAGATACCTGTCAGTCAGACTCCTTAGCCCAGAGAATTCACTTTTATTTGCACAAAAATTCATAAAGTCAATTGAAGTTATCAAACTATTTTCATTTGAAAAATGCCTCCTTCTGCAGGATTATGCACTCATTCATTTCCACCTCGGTTAAAGAATCTGTGGTTTTCTGTAGCCAATACAATTGAGAAGTTGTGTGTATTTAACAGTGCACTTAGTTGCTGCTAGTGGAACACAGGACAGTTTCGCATGCCTACAACAGCTGCCATATTGGCTGATCTATGTGCTTTAATGTATCTCATACTTAGGCTTGGTAGGATTCAAGCACCTAACATCCATAGGCTCAAATTCCCTGAAGAGCACATGTTGGTAGCTGTACTGAGAGGGCAGAAAAGAATGCAGGAGTTCAGTTTCTTTTGTCCTGTCGCATGATGCATAAGCTGTGAGCAAGAAGGAGAATGATTCAAGCTCAGTGACACAAAGCCTGTTGGCAGGGAGCTTTGGATTTGCATGGGCTAGTCCTGCTACCTAAGCACTTTATCCACTGACTATCAGTTGAGGGGAGAAGAAGAAGAAAAAAAAAGGGTCAGAATTGATTCCTGCAGCTGAACCAAAACTAGAATCCAGAGAGCACTCTGCAGTGTGGCACCTCTGCTCACCTACTTCCTGCTGTCTAGTGTCCAGCCTTTCTCCAAGGGACACTGAACACCCTTGGACTGAGGAGGACAAGGACTGGATTTTGTTACTTCAGCAGTAAATTTTCAGCCACTGCACTGTAGTATAAAACAGTCTGGAGCACAATGTATTCTGGCAGCTGTCATTGCAGAAGTTATATTCTACTCTAATCATAATGGTGAGTTCATGAGAGAGAGGGGCTTTCAGACGTGTCTCGTTTTCAGCATATCTCCAAGTGGTTTGGTGGCCTGTAGCTTAGGGCACTGTGATCCAAGCACAGAAGTCTGGCATAGCAAGTCAGGCTCTTGGGGCAGTTTGTGAGGCACCATTTTCTCCTCATAGGTTTTTTTTATGGTGGTTCTGGATGCTTTTATAGGAAAAGATGTTTCTCAAAGTTCTCTGCTAACTTCAATACAGATGTTTTGCAGTCTGAAGGCAACAAATATGGCTGTCTCCATGCTCACTGTACCAGTGTTCATGTGGGAGCTTTTTTAACAAGGTAGCAGTGCATAGCTAGAGCAGAGAGTGCAGCGAGGGGTCCCAGCTCTCACCAGTTTTCTGTGTGACCTTGAACAGCACGTTTAAACTCTGTGGTTCACTGTCATTGCTAAATTGAGATGATGTTCCACAATTCCTTTACAAAATCCAGTTTCATATGAGACAAATCAGCTCACATTTTATTACATAATAATAAATCCTATATATTACAATATAAACATTTTCCACATAATTTTCAGTCTCAGGAAGACATTGCAAGAGCAATGTGTGGAAGCTCACAGTTATTCCTACTACTATGGATTTTTGTCACTTTTGCCATTCTTTGAGGAACTGGAAAACTCAGTCTTGCTGCAGTTAAAATACCAATTTCATAGTCTTTAATTTTTTTCTCAGCAATGCTATTAAACAAGTGAATAAATGAGAAGCATGGGATCTGCTGTTCAAAATTCTATGCTAGACAGAAGGCTACTCTACATGCAGTTTGTAAGCTTCATGTATTTCTATGATTGTACCCAAATTTCATAAAGCAACAGGATTAGAGCATCATTCCTGCAGGATAGAATGCCTTTCCTTCTTGAAACTCCATTCAATATATCTGCTGCAGGTTAAGAACTGATCTCTGCTCCCAAGACTATTTGAAACACTCTGGCCACTGACCTCAGTTGTTACCACCCTCATTTCCCAATATGCCACAGATTTGTACTTACACTCTCTCTGGGAGCTGTTGAAGCTGCAGGAGGCTGGACGTGACATTGGCTCTGATCCCAGTGCCCTCACACATGACCCCAATCAGCTTCGCTACAATTCTCATGATACCCACAGGGTTTCCAGATGGAAACAGAAAAATAAATGTTATCAGCACAATCCAAATGGAAAAGGGTTATTTTTTTCCATAGACAGTCTCTGATGCTGATACACAGGAGTTACTAATTCATCTTTTTGTATCAGAATAGTTTCATTTGTTAGAGCAAGGGAAATAGAACAGGCTTACTTTGATTGTCAGAATCTTTTTTTTTTCTTTTTAAATGGGAAATAATGCTGAGAGGAATGATCCTTTATTTTTAATGCAGTTTGTACTCATCAAATCTCACAGTCTATGATATTGAAGGAACTGGTCATTAAGTCTATAGCTAACCTGTGCCTAATAGTGAATATAAGTCTTAGCTAATCTGAAATGACACTTGTGTTTAGAAGTCACTCCAAGTCACAAGTCAAGTAATAATTTGCAATATTTTCTCTCTAAAAGCAGCTAGATGAGGCTGTAGGGGCACCTTTTTATAACATAGGAAAGGACATTTCATAGTATTTTTAACCGTTTCACAGCATCTTTTTATGTACTTTGATTTCTGCAGAGAGTTTTATTTTCCATCGGATAATTCTGTATTTGCATTAGTGTCCATGAGTTTTCTTTCAGGGTGTAGATGTGCCTGGATTTATCTTGTAATCTGTCATGACTAAGAGAAAGTTTTGAACAAATCTATAAAAGGTAACATCTTTGACTGTAATGGTGACTTATAGAACTCTTAGAGCTTTTGAGGAATTTTTGTTTCCATTTTTTTCCATCTTTAGAGGCAGAAGAGAACACAAGGAAAACAAATTAATTCCTTATAATCCAATTTTTTGTCTCTTTTGACAAGGAAACATTTATAATTGTAATTCTAATAAAATAAGCTTTTAATATAGGTATTTAAAATACCCTGAAATAATATCAAATGAGGTGTATGGATATCACTCATCTGCAGTCAAGAGCTTTTCCAATGTCTTCATCTCATGAAAGCTTTGAATAAAGTAATTTGTGCAGATGGAAAAAGTGGTTTTTCCCCTGTCTCTTTCCGCTCATGGAACACCTAACTTTTGGGGTATTTTATTAAAAGATTAATACTGCTTTGTGTCAAACAGGTTGGGGAAAATCAAACCAGTATAACCTCACATTGTTGTGAGGAATAAGTGAACAGAGCTGAATTTCACACCTTCACTCTGCAATGTTTTTTTTTAATCTGTCATGGTATAAGGAATTTGGACAGTGATACGTTGCACTGGTAGCCGCTACATCTATGTACACCAGCCTGGTTATTAGCAGGGCAGTTTTCTAATCAGCACAGGTCCCATCCCTGATGGGACTCCTTCAAGTGCTTGATCCATACCAGTTCAATCTTTGCCATGTCTGCTAGGATTACCATGTCTTGAATTAATAAAAACTGTGATAAATTGTTAATCTAATTAACTATGGTTTTTAACCAGCTGACCTAACATCAAATGTGTTTTATAGCTATACCAACAGCACCTTCAGAACAAATTTGGTTTACAGTTGGTAATTAAAATAAATATTTAATATGTCATTGCACAAACAGTGGCTCACTGAGTATAACATAACTATTAATCATCTCAAACCCGTGATGTAACTAACTACTCAGCTCAAAAACTAAAGCTGCTTTGGCTTTCCTATAAATTATGTAGTAGCAATCTCACTAACATCTTTCTAGACACTCTTTTCCCTCCTTACTGTCTCAGTAAATGTTCTGGACCCAATGAGAGAGTGCCACTTCAGTATACTGATGAGAGCGGATACAGGTGAAGGTTTTCTTTGATTCACTGCTTTCAAAGTTCCTTTAGAAATAGCAATTGTTGGAGCTGTTAAAGGAGCTGAGCTTCTTGATGGTCACTCAGTTTGTTGTGTTCAATCTTGGTAGGATAAAAAAAATAAATAAGGTGGGCAGCAACTGAAAAAAAGCAGCTGTATGTCTTCCTTGCAACAACCCAGGATCTTTAACTGCATTCACTTGTAGTATGGCAAAGGCTTCTTGTTACAGATGTCTATTTGTGTCAGATCTTGAAGTTTTGGTCTGTTACTTCATTAAAATAATATAATCTAAGGAATATTTCTTGATTATATGAATTTTCAGTTCAGTTTACAGTTGTAAATATGCTATACTGAATCAGAGCTGTGTATGCTAGCTAGACAGTTTACTGAGTAAATATTTAGTGCCACTGTTCGTACATGTCTGTGCACATGTGTAATTCATACATACATGTTCTTCTGTTAAATAAGACTAAAGTTTAGAACTTTTCAGAATCAGGGCCTGAAATGAACATTTCTGTCCTGCTCTTACTCTTCCCAGCCCCAAACCAGTGATCCATGAAATAAGCAATGTGCTGAACTGTGGAAAACTATCATCATCACCTCACTTTTTATTTAATAACAACCAGGTATTTTTGTTGCCAGATACATGCTGAGATTTTGATGACGTTTATATGACATACAATGGCCAGTAAGATTAATCACAGATCTGTATTCTTTAAAGATACCCATGAGGATAGACTTCTGCACCTGCTTTCTATATAAAGATGGCTTTCCCAACTGCAACTCACCTCACTGCATGTTCTTGCAAACCTTTATTTTAACATATCTGCTTAATAAAAATGCATTCACTGACAGTGAAAAATGGAACCTATCAATGTGTTACCAGCCCACATTTCCATTGCTACCATCTAGACTTTGGAGAGCTACTACACTCAGTGTGAGGCAGTGATGCTATTACAGCCTGACAAGGGCATATTGAGATATTTGGGCATAGATTGCACAAATTCTCATATACTTTTATCTTTTAGAATGGGCAGTGCAGTAGAGAAAATTTAAAAGTTCTGGCTAATGGGGCATAACAAGGATCAGTCTGAGAGCTCAGAGAAAGAGCAGAAATTATGACCAACCCAAAGATAAATGTGTGTGTTCCCATTACGGATAAAAGAAGCAACAAGTAAATCCACCATCAAAACCAAATAGATTACGGTTCAGGTGGTTTTTCTAAAAGATGAAGAAAGGTAAATCAATCTTTCCTTCAGATATGGCAACTTTAAATAGCTCTGCCAGGGGTGTCATAGTGCTACTATCTGGCTGCATTGTAGTTACATGGTAGATTTCAAACACTGCAAGCTGTGTGCTGTCTTAGCAAAACAACAATCACAATGGTTAAAGTTCAAAGTCCGAAAGAATGGACATCCTTTACAGCATCCTTCGTAAGTGGGAGCTGTCTGGTCACCCCTGCAGAAAGAAAGAGTGCTTCTAGAAGCGTGGCACCCCCAGCTCCTTCACAGTTGTACAGTAGAGATGAGCTTGAGTATGTTAAGGTCTTACTAAAGATATTTGCATGGAATGCTAGATCGAAACACTGGATCTAGCCCCTAGGCATCAGCGTAAGCCACAGTAAGACAAAGGTATTTTCTTGTCCTACTGTATCGAAGAGGATATTACTTTACTGCAGTCTAAATCTCTAACATTCCACTTCGAGAAATACTTTGGAGGAACAATGCTTTTGTTCCAGTGCTGAATGGGATGGAGAGTAGGGAAACTGGAACAGTGTTAACTTACGAGGACCTACCACTGACAGTCATCTTCTGAACTGCCACTGATTTGAGTACATGCTTGACATATAGAAAATGCAAATTCAGAATTGAATAATACAGGGAACTGCAGCTGGATCCCCAAACAGGCTTCTGAATCACCAGAGTCTTGGCTGTTGCAGCATGAGCCTTACTCTTGTTGTGCGCCAGGAGTCAGAATTTCCATCCCTGATCAGCAGCAGCTTACAGTCCTGGCTTCACTGCACAGACCATATGTGTGGGGGTTCATACCATCCTCTGCACGGTCTCATCCACAGGCTCCAGGATTCAAAATCTCCATGGCCTGGAGCACCTAGTCCCAACACAAAGTAACCTCTCTAATAGTAAAGGGAAAGTTTGTGTCCTACTCTCACTGCGTAGCCCAAATTATTATCCAACCCACAGTAAGTTGTACAAGTGATATATTCAGAGCTGCTTGGCCTTTTGAAATGCAAATTAAAAGTCAAGTGATAGGTACATTTGACCCTGCATGAGAATAGCCAAATGTTGAGTCTGTTTTTCCAGAGCTGAGGATCTGCTGTGTACATTACAGTGCTGTTTAATAGTGCGCACACAATAGTCATGTAGCTTAGGCAGGCACCAGTGCTGAGTCAAGTGTGCGCTGTAAGGCCGCGCTTCCTTTCTCATGGCTCTCTTGCCTTTGAAGTTAAGCTGCAGCAGGCTCAGCTGTGCTCAGCAGGGGGGGCAGAGGTTTGAATATTCAGATTTCATCTCTGTTTATAGAGTGGGCTTTTGAGAAGTAGGAATTCTGTTACATTGTCCAGTTGTCTGGGGGAAGGGTTGCTGAGGTTGTTAATAGGTCCCAAGGAACTTCAGCCGTTACACTAACCACTGTAGGCCCCTTCTGCTCATGCCAGACATCAATGGCCACATGGACCTAGTGTGTAATATCGGGTACTTCTAACAGACCTTTTTAATTGTGTCTCTGATTTTACTTCTCATTGTTTCATAGTGGCTGTATGCTGCAGCAGGCAATATTCAGTTTATTCAATTTAATTAGTGTTGGTTTAAAGTTGATTTTGGTGCACTATGACTTTCTGCAGTAGCTGACTCATACACACACAAAGTCTTCTTTGTTTGCATAAGGAAAAAAGTATATAATTTGATAGAATAACATGGCAGCCATGGATTTTCTAATGACTTGGGAAGAATGCCTTTAGGTTACAAACTAGTAGAAGTCTGGAAACTGTCCTGTAATCCAGAAGGCTGCTGCAAAACTCCACAAGATGTGCAACAGCAGGTAGGACTAAGACTGAGGCTGCTGCTTCTGATAGAAATATTGTGTAGCTGTATTACTACAAAGTATGCTGTGATAAAGGAATGCATCCCTGTCCTGTTTGTTTCATGGAGGGTCCCTTTTTCCAATTACAGAAAAATTAGCAGCTTTCAAGCAGTAAGTGACAGTTAGTGCAGAGGTTCGTGCACAGCCATGGAAGAAGCAGGCTTGCCAACTGGTTTGTTGCCCGTCAACAGAGAACGGCACTTTGTAGAGTGTAGCTGGGATGAACCTACAACTCCTTTCTGCCTCTGAACCCTATTATGAGCCACAGTCCTCTCCACAGTTACACCTGCCCTTTTCCTTCTCTTGTGGCAGTTGTTTCCCATTCTTTATCAAGCATTGATAAATGAGTAGGAACAGAAATATTGAACTGGATGAGCTGTTTTAGCACTGGATAATTCTAGGGTCCATGCAGCATAATTAAAGGTCAATGTGCTCCTTCTTATTTACGGTCACTTTGCGTATTTGAAGTTGTACCTTACACTTTCCATGCTCAGGAGGAAGTGTTATAAATTAGCGAACTGACCTATTCTACCTCTTCCTACACCTCTGGAAACCCACTTTGTTCTGTAAATTGTGGACACTATCCATTAGGAAATGCTGTAGGGGGCTACATACAGTTACAGTCCTATACAGAGCAATTTAGTATGTTTGTTAGGGTATATGCTAGTCTCTGTGCCTTTTCTTGCCTCTTCTGTTTTATCCTATACAAAATAACTAAGGAGCCTAACGGAGAAGTTGCAAAGACAGGTGTCATTTACTGCACATTACAGTAATGTAGCTTCCGTGTCTGGCAGAGGGGCTTATATTGAGCCAAGTATGAATCAAGCACCTGCTATTAAAAGTAACACATTAAAGCAGGATTCCATCAGTTTACTGTTTGGGTTTTTAAATATTAATAAAAATACTTTTCTTGAGGCAGCAGGGAATAGCAATGAAAGGAAAGACAACTAACATCCGCATCTTCTCCATGTGATTAGAGTATTTGCATCAAATACTTTATTATGAAGGCTGGAGAACAAGAAAAGCACATTCAGCGTCATATGTTATGGCACAATCCCTCTCTGGTGGAGCAAACAATGGGACCATTATACAAGCTGACATATTTTTTGTTTCTAATATATTCTGCTTCTTTGTGTCTGTGTGTGCTTAAATAGCAGGCACAGATGTACTGTTTCCAAAGGTCTTTGACTTGTCATGAGAATACTGTCTTTACCAGTAAAATAAATTGATTACTAGTGACAATGCTAACTATTATACAAAGAACACAGCTCTGGTGGGCTTTGTTAGATTTTAAAGAAAAGGTGATTATTTCTTCCTTATGACAGTTTGAAAGGTTTGCCATGTGGATATGGAAAGATTTTACTCATGAATATGCAGAGGTATGGCAACAGGCCGGGTAGCCAGATCTTCAAATTGACCGTTGGCTGTGATTGAGTTAGGACAGGAAGAAACATGAGACAAACACAAAATGTACAAAAACCAGCATGGGAGGTGGTTGTTAAAATATTCAATTGTGAGAATATTGTGAAATACCAGCTTTGGGGTACAAAAATCAGATTGATGACATGATTACAGGGAAAACAGTGACAACTGGGATGATGCACAGTACACCAGGTTCATGGCAAGACCACCAAATTCTTTAATAATATGTATGCCTAGGGAATCTTTATGCTATGCCCTTTAGCCCTCTGAGCAGTGGCATCAGGAAAGTGACCTATGACACAAGGCAATATACCTTTCTTAACAAGGTGTGTTGCAGTTTTTCCAGGAAAGCATTGTAGTTTGCTGAAAAAAACCACACCAACCCATGCCGGTGTTGCAGTATATTATAGGTCAGAGAAATTAAAGGAAGAACAGAGGTTAAAAAAAAAAAAAAAACAAAACCACAACAAAAACCCCAAACCAAACCAGACATAAAATACCTACTTGTCATATTACAGTGGCTTTTCAGATATTTTTCATTTTACAGTGTAAAAAAAGTGTAAAAGGCACACTTAGAGTAAATCTTTTACTAGAATCTTTACACTTGTGCAGGTATCTACTCTGAAATATATTCAGAAAGTTCTCTTTCTGCAGATCTCATGCTAAAATAATTTGGGATCTTTTCCAATCTAATTTAAACTGCTACAAATATTTTGTGTAATGAGATTGGAAACTATCCATTTGCTCCCCCTAGAAAATGCTACAAGCTCTCCCTTGATTGCAGTTCAGATCATGCTGCTAAACACCAATTTAGAACACAAATCAGGCTCCTTGTTGATTGCAGTTCAATTCACGCTGCTAAATACCAGTTCTCTGATCAGCAAGATGCTGCTCTATGGGCTGTGACCTGGGCCTCCCAAAGCCATGGATGCATAAGTTTTACATAGGTTGCATTACTAAAATTAGATCCATCCTATAAAATCATAATTAAGGATACAGATCTTACCTAATCATACAACAAATATTCCATTTTTATTCAAATGGATTTTAGTGATTCATCTAGTATTAGTGACAACTGTGCATTCCTTTGACACATAATCTGCCTTTTCTTTAAATCATTAACTCTTGTTCAAATATCTATGACATCATTAATGCATTTAATCTTCCTCCTGGTTAGAAGACTTTTTCCTAGATTAATTCTTTCTCAGGTTACTGAACATTTTTTATTTTCTTTACTGTTCAAAATGTTAGTAATTTTCACAATTGGTCTTCAGGTCAGGGTGAAAGAGGCTGTCCTAAAATCTCGATCCCATGGCAACGTCTTACTGATGAGGCATCTTTTTTCTGTTCTTGACTGTTAAATCCCTACTGGTGTTGCGTAGCCATGTTTACCCCGTTTCACATCAGCACACTGGCATTTGATTCCTATCATTGCCCCAGCACCATTTTTCCCTGCCCTGTTTCTTGTATAGCATCTCCAGCCCTTGCATCTTTGTAAGCTGCTATGGTAGCATTCTGTGTGAGTGCTCTGCAGCACCTGCTTCCAAAAGTAAGCTTACTAGTAAAATTTGCTCCTGCTTCACCACAGAAGTCTCTAGGAGAGAACATGGCATGTTCCTCTATTCATGCTGTGATTCATGCTGTGATCAGTGGTGGAATATGGTATATGACAGAAGCTGCTAATGTCGATTGGTTTCTTCTTGCCAGAAATACATTGTACATGAACAAATGACCACGGACCAGATATGTTTCACTTCCACAGCCTCTTTCACCTTCTGATAAGACAAGAATCAATGAAACACAGAATGTTAGTTCTGCAGAGAGTCTCAGCATTAGTTCAACGTGATACTCTCCCTAAGATAGCATAAAGCTTAATTTTTGTAAGTGTCAAGAATATCTGCTCCCAGTGGACAAGTACTGGGAGGCTGCGATTCTGTGCTCTTTTTGAATCAAATTCTTAGTCTATAAAAGCTTTTTTATACATATTACATTCCTCAAAATTTATGTATAGTTCAAATCTAGAAAAGCATCCAAAAATATGACTTTATTAGTGTATTTAGTTACTTATCCATGTCACATGTAGGAGTGGACATGGAGAGTCCCCCAAACACCACTTTTAGGAAGAGGTTTGATTATAAAATTTATGTAAGTGGGTGTTTTTTAAAGGAAACTGAGTTATTGAATTCTCAGACTATCTTCACTCTTCCTAGCCCCCACTTCCATATTGCTTTTAAAACTTCAGGTGAATTGTATTCTGCTTTTATGGGCCATAGAGACACCTCCACATGTTTTAGGAAAATTGGGCTTTTGTACATCTTCCAGTTCTCTTCATTGTCATCCCATTCTTCTTGTACTTATCCAGCCTTCCTTAGGTGTCCCCCAGCCTCCTCCTTTTCTGATTTTTGAATTTGTCAGCTAAACTCCTTCCCATGATCCTACCTTATTCCTAATCTGACTTCATATCTATGTCCACTCTGTCTCTGTTGACTTTTGCTCTTAAGACACAATGTCATAAAGAACAGATATCCAGCCAAAGCAAAGAAATAACAAGATCTCTGATTTTTTTGCAACCTTTCTGCACTACTGTTCTGATTAATAAACCTGCTTTACTCTGTATGTTTTCAAATTGCTGAGAATTTATTATAGTGCACATAAAAAACACCTTCTTACTTTAATCCTACAGAGACTTGGATGGGACAGACCCTAAACTGAATGAAAGATGGAACATGATATTAAAGGAGCATGAGACCAAGATTGCTTTGCCATAGCTGTTTCTAATCAGTTCTTATGTATCATGTGGTCGTATTTGTAATGAAAATATTCTCATGAAATAAGAGAAAGTATAAAATGTTCACTGAAAAGCATCTACCAGCTGCATATACTGTATTAATGTAAAGACTGATATACCTAATCAGGGTTCACATTTCAAATCAGTAGGCCTAACAGCTTCTCAGATATAAGTAAATGAAAATTCATGATTCTGTATTGTGCCCAAGAGCCAACTTTACTGCTATTGCCATATAATTATTTATAGCTGCAAACTATCAAATGGAATTGCTTACCATCACCTTACTATATGTGGTAATTGATGTGAAGTGAGGCATTGCGTCCCCGGCTGACCCCAGCATACTGAAAGTCAGATGGATTATATCTAACTCAATTATGATTGATATTATCAAAATCCGTGAAGCACAACATGGTATAACAGGCTTTCTAAGTGCATCTATTGATTGTTTCTCTCTGTGTGCGTGTGTGTGCGCATGTGTTTTCCGAGACTGTTGCAAAGGAGCTGTCTCTAAGGAAAAGAAGAGCAGTATTGCTAACAATTTCTATGTGTAAGTATATATTTCTGATGGCTTAACTCATGCTCATTGCCTCATAGGGGTTGCCAAAATTTGTACTAGAAATGCCCAGTTTCACTGGCTAAGAATTTTGCTGGCATAAGGAAATCTGCCAGTATGTTTGGTGGGGTTGAAAACAAAAATACTCTGTGATCTGCTTACCTGTGATTAGAGTAGAACAAGTATTTCTGTGTTCCAGTTCTTGATTTTGCTGCTATTCTGCCATTCTATCAGTCCATCAGAGTGCAGCGGTGCCTATGCTCTGTGCAAGCATCTAGCCTTGCATCCTGTTCCCTGCAGATGTTGGCAAAAAAAAAAAAAAGCATAAGGCTGGAGCAACAAAATGAAGCTTTCCTCATTGCATTCTTACTATTTCTAGCAATCTGGAGTTCAGGGACTGCAGTTTACATCTGCATCATTGTGTTTAATAATCCTTGATGGACGTTTCTTGCCTGAATTTTCTCCAGTCACCTTCTGAACCTACACACATCTTTAACATCCAAGTATAGTATGGAAGCCTGTTTTGATTAAATAGGAACTATGTAAAGGAATAGGTAGTTCTATATGCCTGCTGCTTTGTAATTTCATGAGTTGTTCCCTAATTGATGTAGTATGACAAACGGTGGCTATTTATTCCCAATTCATCTTTTCCATGTTAAGGCATGTTTCTGTAGACTCCTCATAAGTCCTCCCTCAAGCTTTTCTTTCCTAGTCAAAGGAATCCTATCCATTTAATTTTTCAGAAAACATTCCAAAATGTTACTTGTCTGCATTATTTTTCTCTATGCTATTCTGTAGTACCATGTCTTAGATCAAACACTGTGAAGTATTTAGAAATCAGGGGTGCTGTGTACATATAAAGTTTTTGCCATTCCTCGCCTAAGCATTGAGTTAATGTTTACTGTCCATACTGACTTTCTCACTAAGTGGTAATGCATTATTTATTAGAGTCACAGACTGTGTTTCTGGTTTGGGGTATTGCTTTCTCCTCCCTTCCCTGCACCTATGCGATGTTTTCTTTTGTCAGTACCTTGTCTCTTCACCAGGTTGCTCAGAGATACTTCTACAAGTCTTGACCAGTCTGAGGTTTTGCTATTCTAGGTAATGCAATTAAATTGTCACCAGAATATGAAGTCCTCCACTTTTCCAAGTCAATTATGAATATGTTATAGCACAGGTCCCAGTACAGAGCTCTTATAGGAAGGTACATTCTCTTCAACATGAAAGATGAATTATTTGGTTTGTACTTTGGTGACCAACATGTAGGATGGGTGAATTCATATGCTGGAGGAGAGGTTTTACTACTTTGCCTGCCCTTTTTCTGATTTTAAGTTTTGTAATGGCCTGGATGCAACATAGCTCATTCAATAAACTTTGGGAGTTTGGCAAGGCATCCCACTGGTCTATTCTGTGGACTGATTTTGCAAGGAGCATCCCAAGAGTCAATTTTTGCAACATTATAAAGTCGCAAAAACCGGATGTCCAATCACTGTGCAGCTGAAAAAGGTTGTCCTCCAGGAATTTGGCAGTCGATAGGAAGATCTGCAAAAAATTTCTTCTTGAACAGGAAGTCTGAATGGCTTTGTAGGAAATAATAATTGTAGTTCCAGGTATTGACATTTTAGAGATTTTTTAATTCATTTAAATAAAAGTTCTTGTTATTAGCACTTACTCTCTTTACAGAGTTTCTGTAATGTTCCTCCTGTTTTTCTCAGCCTCTCAGGACTTTCCCAGGACTGCAGAAAGCAGCCATGGGGGTGACGTAACTGAGCTGTTCTTTGCTTAAAGACAACATCTGGGCAACGGGAAGTTAGTTTAGTAACGTTACCCTCTTCCCTGGAGGAATATACTTAGGAGATTGCAAATGCATCTATACTCCAGATATTGCCAACTGTCAGACAGCACTTCTGAGACAAGAGCAGTCCTTAGTTATTTGTAGCTGTTACAGTACTAAAGGAAAGTTGCTCTCCCATCCTACCAGACCAGCCATATACCAGACCTCTGGAACAGATAAGTCTGTGTGAGTTCTTAGGCCCATAGAATTTCAAAACCGCAGATCAGTTCAGATTAGCTCTCAAAATATGAGATGACATAGAAAAAATAGTTTCTTATTTTCTCTGAAGTAATTTTGTTCATAGAGATAAGCTAATCATGCTATCCTTTAATTAGTACTTAAAGTTATAAGGAAAAGTGAAAAAAGTTGAAGAGAGTGCACTGTAAGCAATACCTTCTCTTATAACCATTCACAACCACCCAGGCCGCGATCCTGGGCAGCCTGCTCTGGGTGACTCTGCTTTAGCAGGGTGGTTGGACTAGATGATCCCCAGAGGTCCCTTCTAACCCCCACCATCTGTGTGATTCCGTGATCTCTTGCTCTTTTTTTACTGTTATAGAATATTACCTAAGCTAGGAAGTGAATCAAGTTGCATTTCCTGACTTCAGTCATTCAGAGAAAAAAAATAAAATTGAGTGAGCCATCAAAGACAAGATGTCTATATTGCACTTCAATTTTGCCTCCAAATGTCAGCTAGCTTAGTAGGTAACTGGCCACGGGATTCTCAAGCACTTTAGCCCAGGTAGCTTTCATGCTTCTATGGCATTATGACATGGAGTGCACATGCTAGTGGCTGACCCAGTGTTTAACAGTGATTCACCGCTGGAAATAGTCTTTGAAATTCATAAATTCAAGGCAAGCCTGTTTTATGGGGACTGATAATGCTGTATTAGTTGCTGGAAGTTAATGAGGTCCTGTGTTTGAGTACAACCAGATTAAAATGAAAAACGAACCACATTACATTCTGTTTCGACAATTATTATCAGTTGGTTGTAATATAAATATGCAAATTTTTCAGCTTGAACTTTAACATCCTCTGTAGAGACCATTCATCTCTTTAAAGTATTAATTTAAGTTGTAAAAGGATCCATACATCATTGCATGTCATTTTGAAAACAAATATTAATCAATTTTACACTCTGAATTGCCACTGTGCAAGTGTAATGTCCATTATTTTGGAGCAAGTCAGTGGCAAGAAATTTACATATTCATTCCTGGCTTAAGAAATCATATGATAATACAAGTACAACACAAGAAATTCAAAAGACTTAAGACCTTATCATCATCTATTCAATGGCAAAAAGCCTGCCTTTGCATTCTCGGTGCATTGGTATGCAGATTAGGAATATGTTTCTCATTCCTATCAGTATAACCTTGAAAGCTGGTGACAGCTGAAGTGTAGTCATAAGTTTTCCAACAGAAAAATAGAAAGAAAAAAGGCAACAAAATGAGTGTAAAGGATACAGCAATTTCAAGTTTTATGATAAGCTTTTTGATAGTGTGTCTGACTACTTAGCTAGGCTCTACTGTGTGGATATGTAGCTTGAAAGTGTGTTATCTCTAGATTTAGCTAGAATTGTAATTGCAAGTGCATCTTTGCTACTGAACTAAAGTCATGTTGCTGATATGACAGAGCTAAACCTGTCTTTTATTAGTTAACAGTATAGGAAATACTTGAAGGTGTTTGCATGTTAAATATTGTGAAGGACACCAGATTTTATATCAGCTGTCTCCTGGAAAAAGGAGACAGAGTTTCCACTTGGAAAGCAAGCAGGCCAGACAAACACTGTGCTGAAAGCCTTGTCCTACTGAAATAAAAAGGCAGCAACGTCTGCAGTCCAGGTTGTTTGCGTGTTTCTTCTGAGGGAATCATACAAACTGAATTATTGTTTTACGGTCAGAATTTATAAAGGCAAAGGCAGAAGATAGGGTAACTTGCTAATGCTTTTCCATCTTAAGTGTACATCCTCACTCAGCAGTGGCTTCTGTTTTTCAGGTTCGAGTCTGTCAAAGATGAAGGTGAATCTCAGCTGACACCGATGAGAACACTGCTTCCACTTGAGAAAAGCAAATAGCTATTCTGGTTGGAACTGGAGACTCCAAGAATGTCATTTCTGAGCTCCTAGACAACAGGTGGAGAAAATAATTGCAATGCAGGTATCCCCCTCATAACTACCTCATCTTTGTTAATCATGTAAAACCAAGCTCTTTGACATAATTGGCCCAGCAGAGGTTATACATAAGCTCCCTCTAGTGGATTATTAAGCACGAGTTTATAAAAGCACATATCTTTTCTCCAAACATTTTCTGTCAGTGTGAACATGAGAATACTATAGGCACCATGCTCTTCCCATGTATCTGTCTGTTGTTATCTCCATATTCCTGCTTGCTGCCTCAGGAAAGTCTGCGAAACAATGCTGGCCATAAACCTACAGTCATAAAGCGAGATGACTGCAACATATTTTGGCGGGGCTTGCTGTTCTTCTTCGCTCCTAGGCTGGGTCAGTTTGATTGCTGCTACAGAATACTGATGTTTCTTAATCATCTCCCTTTGTTTTCTGGTTAAGTGAATGGGTGAATAATTTGCCACGCATTCTCTGTCAGTCCAATATATTGTGCAAGGACAGTTGAAACAATACACATGCTCTTCGTTTCATAAATTTGTCGTTACAGCATAATCAGATCATTTGCACTCATCCTGCTCTTGCACAGGCTAATTCTCTACTCCTGGAAAAAAGCGCACTTGGTGACAGCGCGCGGTCTCTCTGTTTTCCTGGGTGTTTACTTAAGACCAAAACCGCAAAGGAGATGCGCAAGACACTTGTGTTCCTTGTTTGCACAGTTCATGTAGATTGGAGTAAAAACATAAAGGGTACACATGCAAATGGCTGGATAAAAATGCAACAGTACATCAGATATGTCAACTGGATTTAGGATTATAACAGACATGTAAGCAATCAGGGTATTTGCTAGTTCAAAATACTCACATGAATGAACCCACATTATCTTCTGAAAAGCATAATAATATGTAATTGCAGTAACAATTCCTCTTCCATTATCTCCTAGACATCAACAGTGTGTGCATTCTATAATATCCTGCACAATTGTTAGCAGGCAAACTCCTCAGTAGGAGAAATACTCCCAGATGTGGTAAAGTCCCAATACTGTGGCTGCTACCTAATATTAAAGAATTACAGTAGAAATGTTTCAATAACGAAGTAGAAGCATTTCAGTTTTTATGTGGCAGAGATTGCCACAGACACTGCCAAGCAGCTTTATAGAGCTCTAAATCTTCATTCAATGCTCCTTTACATCATTTGAATGAAGATTTAAACCTCAATAAAACTTTCTGAGTGCTTGTGGCCATCTTTGCTGTATACTAATCAAAGTGGGGTACAAGCAGACGAATGCACTGTAGTACACCTAATGATCAACACTATATCTAGTGACATTTTCCTTTGTAAGATAAGTTGTCTTGAAGGCTCTTTTCATGGGTGGTGCAGCAGTACACATAGAAACAGGCATTTATATCCAGGTTTTATGGAACTCTTTAAAAGATTACTTCGGGGGATTTTTGTTTGGTTGGGGTTTTTTTTTCCTTATATCATGTTTATTTTCTCTATAACTGTTTTGAAGTGATTTCTTATAAGGAAGATATCTGGGATAAAATAATAGAAAAGAAATGAAAGCTAATATTTATGGGGAAACTTTCCACAGTGTAATGGCTCCGTTTCCGTGTTTGCTTATCAACCTCCAACTGTAATTATGGTATTACAGTGGAGTAAGTTTTGGCATTGAATTATAAGCTAAAATGAGATTCAACTTCTAGCTAAGATATTGGCTGGGAGGTTCAACACATGCTAGTGCACAAATGCACACACAAGATATGACTGAGTAGAGTTTGAAAGAAGCTTTACTGAATGTATGTTTCCTTCAAAAATACAGTCACTCATTCAGGAAACAGTCTGAAAAAGAAATAGCCAGTTAGAGAATTGTGAAGAGGATTTGGTGTTTCGACCTTCCTGAAGAGGAAGGTGTGGGACCATTGTATGGGTCTGAGCTTCCACAAATGCAAAGGAAAGCACAACTTCCTTCTTGACTCGTACCATAGGGTGTTTCTTTATTTTTCATTATGTCGTTTTTTAAGTCTGTGAAATTCATTCTTTACTGGGAATTTTTAAGAAGACCAAATGTTGAAACTGGTCAGCTCTCCTCTTGGCAGTCAAGCTGGTTCTGTGAAAGGGAACATCTAACCTGTAAGGGGAATATATCAGTTAGCAAGGCACTCAAAAAATGGGCTTCTCACAGTGTCCTGATAGAGCTGTTCTACTTTGTGTAAAACATTCCAGGTTTTACTAAATCAAATGGAGACAAACTGATTATTTGACCTCATTTTGAGGAAAACAGTCTCATTTCCACTTCCTGTGTCAAGAGATGCAAAACTGGATGTACTCTATAGAAGAGAGACCCTCCTCAGAGCCCCTGGGTGGTTGACCTCCTTGGAGAAGAACGGGCAGCTGTAGCACATCCTTCTCCTTGCTGATTTCTGGCTAAAACACTAGAACATTGACCTTAAATCAAACTTCCTGTTTCAGGCTGATTTAAACTATAGTTTTCAGCAAATAAATTGTTGGCCTAGAACATGTGCTTCACTCCAGTGCTGATAGTCCTGGATGCTGCAGGAAACACAACCTTTCAGCCAGCACTCCCATTCAAGGAGCCTGAATATCTCCTGTCTGTCGGTCCTGCACAGTCACTGCTTCTCCTGCAGGCAGAGCAATGAGTCAATGCCTAGGGCTTGTCCCAGTAATGAACCAGAAGCCTGGAGCTGAAAGTGGAGCAGATGGCGTTCTCAGTAAGATATTAGGAAGGAACTGCAGTATTCCGATGTTTGTGTTGGCTCCCATTGACACTTAGCAAGAGAACATACTGCATCATCTGCTGAAGTGGTATGTTTTTGAGGAAAATCCTGTTGTGTAATGAAAAGACTGGTAGCAGCAGTTTCACACACCTAGTGAAAAGAGAACAAAAAAAAAGTATGAAGTATGCTGTTTGCGATGAAATATCTTTGCATATTCTGTGTTTCACATTTTTAGTATGTTGCAACGAATCAAAAAAACCAACATAATCCCCCAAAATAAGACAAACCCAAACTCGCCCAGGCTTCTTATAGATGCAGGATCTTCAAAATAAGAGCACATGAAGGCCTCTTTCTCAAAAACACTGTAGTCTTTTCAAAATCTGTGGAGTTATCTCAACTTTCACCAGTGGAAAACTAGGCCTGAGGGTTCTGTCTAGAGATTTGCAGTTAAAAGATGATGGTAGAAGTCAGGAAAGAAAAGTATCTCTCTTTTTTGCATTCAAAATGAGAACTGAGTTTAACATAATGATTGATCCCTGGCAGTAGGTTAGGAGGGGGGTGTTGTAAGCAATATTATCACTTCCTTTCCCTTGTTTTTTTCTTATAAATAACATATTACCTATATTAAGGTAAACTGAATCTATTAGACAGTTACCTAAGGGGATTGCAAAACTGGGGTCTGCATTATAAAGCAAGTGAAGTTATGACAGCTGTGACCCCAGAGGAATCAAGGCTGAATAAAGACTGTCTCCATTGCAGACAAATGATGATAAAGTGATCCTTTTAGCCAACAGTCAATGGAACCTGACAAGGCCAAACCTCCAACTAATGAACAGCCCAACCTTTGCTACCACGGAGACGTACTGAAAGTTTAATCTCAATAAGCATCAAAATACATTTGCCCAAACATTTTTAACAAAAGAGTGGCACATATCATTAAATGGCCATGAAGTTAGATGAGTGAGGAGGAAAATAGGAGGGTGGGGGTGTATGTTCTTACTGTATCACAGGTGCACAAAATTGCCTTGATAGAACAATATCTTATTTTTCTTCTAAAATTGAATTTCAGATGGTACCTACGTCACACAGACCTAATAATACAGAAAGCAATTGTCTCAATGATTCCTATTAAATCTGTGCATTTCCAGATCCTTATAGAGTAATGTCAGTTACAGAACAATGTCAGGCTGACGGACGCAGCACAGCGTTAAAGAAAAAAAATCATGCACACAATAGGCCAGCTGCACATTAATAAATATGTAATGTTTGATTAAAAATATGGATCGTATTTTTCCCCCCAATTGCTGACTACCCCTAAGGCAGAAGATGTGATCTGGCTCCCACTGATGGGTTTATTTCTTGCTTGCTTTGAAAATACAAACTAAAATGTTTTCCTGTCCCAGCTGTTTCCCATTGTTCATGTTTATCAGCTCAAAGGGTGAACGGAGGAATAAAAAATACGCTCGCATTTCAAATGTGCCAGTCAGTCAAACCATTGTTAAAAGAAGAAAGCCTAATTGTCTGTGCTGGCAAACTTCTTTTTGGTGAATGTCCAGTTTTTAAGAAAAGCTATTCAGCTGTGCCATTTGTTTAATACATGCATAAAAAAGCACATAAAATCACAAGTTTTCTGTGGGATGGGATGGGGGGTAGGGAAATCACATCTATAAGTTATAGCCTTGAAACACTGAAGTGATGGCCTAAGTAATAGTCCATGGATTACTCTTTTTGGTTCTTCATTTGTCTGAGTAAGCAGCTAGAAGGAATTTTCATGGAATAAGAGTTAATGATGTCCTAAAACTGAAACTGGCCTCCTTCTCTAAATCTTACACTTAACTTTGCTCCTTTGAGAGGCAGTACTCCTTTCAAATGACTTCATCAATGCAGTGGTTAGACCCTTTTCCAGTTATATTCGTAGGAGTTTTGTGTTTTTATTTAAGCTACTACTGTTCTTCATTTCTTCCCAAAATCTAGTCCTTCAGATCTCCATCTTAACAAAAAATGGGAATCAGGATGGGGAGAGAGCAGGAACCACGGAGCAGGAGAATCTTCTGTTTCCAACTCTAGCGATAACGCAGCTCTATCTAGTCTTTGACTTGCTCTCCAGCTTGTGCTGGCAGTGCTACCCTTCCAGCTTGCAAACCAAGCTCAGCTAATCAGAACTGACACTCACTTTACACTCTATGCAAATGAGCAGAAATTTATTTCACAGACTACTATATTGACCAGGACTCTGTTAGTCCATCTTTCTGTGGCTAGCACTGTTTTTCTGTGAAAGCTTTTTGAGGAAAAGGCCATCTTTAGTTCCTCAATTGTATAGCACCAAACACAAAACATTCTTACAGTCTGAGAAGTAAAAAACAATCATCAGTATAACAAATGACTGTGATACTTTGCTAGGGGCTTCCCTGTTTTGCCAGGATTTTCCTCTTTTTGATGGGTGAAGAAACAAGTAAGTGGCATTATCATCCAGCTATCACCCCCTTGTGACACTAAGATGAGATGTCACTCACAGCAAATTGTACAGCTCTTTCTTACATGAGGAGTTCGATAACTCCTCATGACATCTAAATTACCACTCCTGGGTGTCTGGGTTAACACCTTACAGAAATGAGTAAGGCAATAAGGTAATTGTCCCAAGTGCTCTGCAGATTGAAGTAGCTGCTTTGGTCACACTGAGCTCACGTTTCCCTGGAAGTCTGAGAGCCAAATGCTGCCAAAAATTGGAAACGGGGAGTCTAGGGATGAGCTACCTCACTCAATAAGCAAAGGGCCTGGGATTTTTTTAAGTCTGCCTTTAGCAAGAGTTAATGGCATTTATGAAGATATTTCTGGAAAGCACAATGAACTGGCTCCAGAAAGAGTGAGTTCAAAGGTGATCAAGGCTAAAAGGCACTTGGAATACAGTACTAAGCCAGCCTTTACTTCTTGACCAACAGACTTGGTCCTGCATTTGGATGTTTGTGGGTCTGTCTGTGAACTGCCATGAGTGTGTCCACAGGTACAGCTGTACCTCACTCTTCATCTTTCGGTACCTCTGACCTCTGTGCATGCACACCAGCATAATGTAATGGGCATAATCCTTGATATCCCTGGCAAGTAATGTAACACAAGTTCATGGACCAGCAGTGGTCTGTGGAGCACAGTTCAAGAATCACATTTTTGAAATACTGCTTCTCTAATTGTTAAACCTACATGTCATGCTAAAAATCCATTGATGTGCACAACAGATGATATTTCACGCCTTACTTTTTGCTTTCTATTTGCTGAGCTGTAGCTTATATATGCTGTCAATCATCATTTCCAAATGAGCCATATCAAGTTAAGGAATTTGAATGATTATGAGGAAGAATATTAAAAATAAATACAAGACTTTAACAGCAGTAGATAGACGTTACATCAAATTTTTTCTGTTGTATTTTTTACAGTCTGAGCAGTACATGCAGCTGTCTTCTTTTCTAGAAAGTGTCTTCACAGTCTCTCCAATGATGCTCAGCTTATATGACAAATTCTGCCCCTTTTCTCAGCAAGTGGTGTCAGGCAGTTTTGGCTGTGTATTGATGAGATCAAGCTACCCCCCCCATGGTCAGCCATTTCAGAAACTTCACTGTCTATTAATTTATTGACTTTGAAGAATAAAAATTAACATAGTAATCATAGAATCATTCAGATTGGAAAAGACCTTTAAGATCATCCAGTCAAAGCATAACCCTGCTGTACCAAGTCTGCTGCTAAATCCTGTCCCTAAGCACCACATCTACACAGCTTTTAAACACGTCCAGGGATGGTGATTCAACCACTTCCCTGGGCAGCCTGTCCCAGTGCCTGACAACCCTTTTAGTGAATTTTTTTTTCCTAATGTCTGACCTAAGCTTCCCCTGGTGCAACTTGAGGCCATTTTATCTTGTCCTATCACTTGTTACTTGTGAGAAGAGACCAGCACCCACCTCACTACAGCCTCCTTAAAGGTAGTTGTAGAGAGCAGTAAGGTCTCCCCTCAGCCTCCTCTTCTTCAGACTAAACAACCCCAGTTCCCTCAGCCGCTCTTCATAAGTCTTGTTCTCCAGACCCTTCACCAGCTTCATTGCCCTTCTCTGCACCCTCTTCAGCACCTCAATGTCTTTCTTGTATTGAGGTTTCCCAAACTGAACTTGGGAGGTGTGGCCTCACTAGTGCTGAGTACACTTCCCTAGTCCTGCTAGTCCTATTCCCTAGTCCTTCCCTGCCACACTATTCCTGATATACGCCAGGATGGTGTTGGAGTTCTTGGCCACCTGGGCACACTGCTGGCTCATGTTCAGTTGTCAGTCAGTACCCCCAGGTCCCTTTCTGCCACAGAAAGGCTTTCCAGCCACACTTGCCCAAACCTATAACATTGCATGGGGTTCTGGTAGCCCGAGTGCAGAACTCGGCACTTGGCTGTGTTGAAGTTCATACAATTGACCTCAGCTTATCAGTCCAGCCTATCCAGATCCCTCTGTAGAGCCCCCCTACCCTCAAGCAGATCAACGCTCCCGCCCAACTTCATGTCATCTGCAGACTTACTGAGGGTGCACTTATCTCCTCATCAAGACCATTGGTAAAGATATAAAACAGAAGTGCCCCCAATACTGATCCTTGGGGAACACCACTTGTGACCAGCCACCATGTGGATTTAACTCCATTCACCACCACTCTTTAGGCCTGGCCATGCAGCCAGTGTTTTACCCAGTGGAGCATATGCCCATCCAAGCCATAAGGAGCCAGTTTTTTCATAGAATGTAGAACCAAAAAAGAAGAATTACTTTAAAAACACAATGTGCAGCAGGTGGAAGGGAAGCAGTCAAGGAGAAAGACACATGGTTGAATTTTAGCTATGTATGTGGAGGATTTTTGTCATTGCCTTAGGGACTTCTTGGGCAAAATACCAGCTACACAGCTCCAGAGGAACAGTGTGCCTTGTGACGGCAGGCATCGTGTCAAGCCGCACCCTCAGGGGGAGGTTTGGTGGCCTGAGAAGCAAAGGGACATGCTGGGAAGGGGTGTGAGAGGAGCCTGCAAACGCTCTTGAGGGACCGCAGGCTCTCCTTAGCTCTCCAGGAGCCCCAGTGTTAGACCTGTTGTAAACAGATTCAGTCTTTTTTTTGTTTTTAAAAATTTATGGAGAACTGTGTTCCGTTCTGTAAAGCATTCAAACTGCCACAGCTGGACAGCACACAGCAGTGAACTCTGTAGATGTTCAGGGCAATTTCTATAAACCCACTCTTAATAGTCTGTAGCTTCACTATTAGATTGTGGCTGACTTCTCCTTAAGGATGAAGAAAAAATTTGGCTTAAATTCAGTAACTGATGGACTGTTTAGAAGGTTATGAGCTGTTTAGTAGATTATGAGCTGTTTATCACATCAAATCTACCAGGTTTGGGTGGATTTTGCAAATTTTTTTTTTTCCTCCAGAAAAGAAACTTCATTTAAAAAAACAGCCTACAGTGCAATGGCTCTAATCATTTATTTAGGGCCTGATTCAGTATTTGCTTACTAGGATTGCTCTGTAACGATATAGTGTTGGAACATTAGTAGAATTTCTTAAGTTCTGATAAAGCACCAAGCAATTGCTTTCCTGAAAACACTAACTCAAAATTACACTGATTTACAGTGACTGAAACTCCGGATGTTATTGCCTGGTGAGGTTCCAGCAACAGAGATCCAGGACAGAGCTTCACTGTCCTGTAATTTGTGTAAGCATTTACCCTATTCAGACATAAAATAAGAACAGTTCAAGATAGAGCAGAGCTCTTCATGTGTGCTCAGGTCTAGTTCAGAGTGATAGCAAATCATGTCTCATGTAAGTGTTAGGCAGTACCATATATGTGAATATGAGCTTTTAAAACCAACAGAGACCTATTTAGTCACCTGAAGTAACAGGTCAAGAAGCATAGCAAGTGTTGGCAATTGCCACTCCTCAGGTGCCATTCTGACCTACATACTGCAGCCACAAAACCAAAATGGTGCGCCCAGGTCATCATACACTTGAGAATTTGCTGACCTTCCAAAACAGAGAGGTATTTGCAAAAGAATTGCTTAGTAGTTGGTAGCTATTTTTAAGACGACTTTTCCAAAACTGATCCACAATTTATAGTCCAACTCTAGAAGCTCTCTAATGTAAATCCCCACCTGAATAATGGCTACCTTATTTCAGCTGCACATCATTTTTTTGCCAGAAGGGGAAAAAAAAAAAAAATCTTTCAGCAGATCCTTCCCTGGGTTAAAACAGTATTTCTTCATAATAGTTTTTCCTTTGCTTTTTTGTAAAAAAGGTAATTTTCTCAGTGTGAAGCTTTTCTGTATCCTTTGTCCTTTGGGAGACAGAATAATTGGCAAGACTTGGCAGAATTAGTGATATTATTGAACTTGTAATTGTCTAATGTCTTAGTGTCCCTAGATGGAAAGTCAATACATTATGATGTCCCCCAAGCCAAATTAATATAATATTAAATGTGGTGGTTTGGAATGCCTATGTGAAGTCCTGCATATCCTGCATATCGTGGATCTAGTGATTCAGAAGCTAGTAGTGGAGGGTAGTTGGGTGCTTTATCACCTGAGCTAGATCTGTCTCTTCCTGGCTATTTTCTGTTTTCACTCTGTCAAACCTTGTAGCAGAAATTTCTGCTGTGACTGGTTTCCTTCAGTGGCCCAGAGCTTTTCCAAGAATTCTGAAAGTGACAACAAAACATAATGTATTGGTGAACAGATCACATTTAATACGTCTTTAAAAAACTGTATTAGCATTTTCTTTTGTAATATCAACTTCTTTTGAAAGTAGTGCTCAGTACAGAATAGGGTATTGGGCTGAACTGCTCAGGCAGTATTTTATTGCCATGAATATTGTTATGCCCTGCAGCTAATGTACTCTCCCTGACGGTGTCCATGTCATGCACTGTACAACCCGTGTTTTTCACAGTGGAGTTTACACACTGGAGCAAAACTCTGGACTGGACTGTAATCCGCTATAAGTAAAACACTGTCACATATTTTTAAAAATTAAAATACAAAGTGCAGCATAGCTGGTGATTTTCAGAAGTAATTAGCATTAACTTAGCTCTCTTTGAAATCGAGAAATCTCTTTTCCTATGGGTCTGTGTCATTCCTGGTTTGGAAGACAAATTCATAGACTTATATAAAATGCAGCAAATGAAGCCCATGTTGTGCTTTATATAATTTTCCTTTTCCAATCAGAAGGAACAGGTTTCTTCTGGCTGTATGGAACATCTGCTACATACAACATGCACTTAGGGCTAAAAAAATCACTGTTTTTCCTTTGGTGCCATGCACTATTTTGTATTATGCAATATACTGTAATATCTTGTGGTTACCAGAACAATTAATTTTCTCAGAAATCATAGCCACCCACCCAAAACAATGACTTTTGACATACCATAATGGCTATTATGTATGGTTGGTGTCAAGAGTTGCCTAGATATGCTGATAATGAGCCATACTTTTGAAGAGTCATAATCAATCATTCTTCATTTAGAAAGCCAGATCCGTCAGCCTGACATCAAAATGTCATAACCCATTGATCTCCCATTGCAATTAGGGTTTCTTGACTCTCATTAATAGCATTCAGCTACACCAGTTACGTCAGCAGTCCTAGTTATCATTTTAGTAGTATCATTTAAAACACTGAAGTTAAGTACTGGCTAAATCCATTCATCCTTTTCTTAATCCTTATTAATAATTTCCATTAATTCTAACACAGTTGTTTTAAAACTTCAAATAATCTTAAATCCAGTATGATCTATGTACAAAAATAAATAAAACACCTGCTCGTCAGAAAGAGCTGAAGGGATTGGATTCCATTCTGTGAGTCATTCTACCTCTGCTCTCATAGTTGGTGGTGTCAACACAGTCTTTTAAAGAAGTTACTTCCTGCTATCTCACTGCTGCCCATCTGTTATTCCTGTATCTCCCGATGACATGTCACCAGTGGTAGTGACAATTTCTTACCCACTGCTGTCAGAAAAAGAATAGCTTGGGAGCTTGGAAACAAATTTCAAACTAAAAGTTGCTTTGAAGTTTGATCTACTATTCAGTGAAGCACAGTGTAGAAGAAACAGCAAACATGTCAAGATAAAGGGAAGAAAAAGGGGGGTGAGAATGGTGGAGCATGAAAGAGATGAACTGCGTTTGCATACGCATCCAGCGTGCCTTTTAGGCACAGATACTTCAGAGATGCATAGCCCTGTTACCTGTGGGATTTTAATCTGTGCTTTAGGATTAGGGAACATACATTGTCTTGTTGAAGTAGCTGGTGAAGACAGTCTAATTTATTGCTTAGTGGAACGTTTTCTGCGATACAGGATTTTACAGCAAAACTCTTCCAATACCTAGGAATAGTCAGGACTCCTCTCCGAATGTTAAAAGGTTTTGTTCCCATTTGCAATTTAACGAGTCACTATATAGCTATGTCTGATTTTTTTTCAAACACGTTATTCTTAATAAAATCAAACATCTCTGTGGAAGGTTTCATGTTTGATAAGTAGTACTTTCCTAGTAAGAAAGTATCCAAATAAGTCTTTTTTTACCTTGTCTAATAATTGCAAATGAACTGGCATAGGCAAACAACAGTTTGCTAATTCCTATGAGCCCATTCTTGCCAGCCAGCTCCCTGCAAAACTCTCCCTCACAGCAACAGGTTTGTGGAATCGGGCCCTTTGTTTGGATCAATGCTCATCCCTTCAGGCTGAGCTAATTGGCTAATTCAATCACACTGGCTATTTAATTAATAAGGAAGCCCAAAATTCCGCATGAGATGAAAGGATGAAGAGCCCAGGAATGACCCTTGATAATAATAAAAGGTAATTACAACCAAGAATTGCATTATTCAGCCTTTGTTATTGACGTGATAAGCACTGCCATATGCCATGCAAGCTGTGATATGCACCCTAGTGATCGAAGGTATAACAAAAGATCTCGGGTGTAACTGCTTGCTGTATTTCAATGCAAATGTGACTTTGGGCAAAGAACTAAACACTATGTATAAGACCAGAAAAAACAAACAACCCGCCAAACCCAACAACCTCACAGCAGCGATGATGGGAAAACAGTTTGGCCACTTTGTTGCCTGAGTTCAGGTAAAGCCGTAATACTTGTAAGACCACAGATTCATTTATCTCTGTAGAAAGACCAGGGATGTGAATTACCAGATCTGGCTCCAGGGAAAGCCCAGTCTAACAACTCAGCTCCTGAGTGACGGCATCTGGGTGCTGCATGGAAAAAAACAAACAACAACAAAAAAAACCAAACAACCACCACCATTGTTATGTTTACTACCAAAAAAAGATACTTCATGAAAAAATGCCAGGTTTTCTTGCAGAAACAAACGAGAAAGTACTGGAAAAGGGATGGGGAACTACACTGATTTTAAAAGCAAATTCCCAAAATGTAAAACAGAAGTTTCGGTGAGAATTACAAATTTCCACAGAAATGTTGGGCCTGTTTTATTTACACAAGTCAAAGATGTGTGTGCTGACCTCAGTGAAGCAGTATGTAGGGGTTGCCTGAAAGACACTGAGCATGAAGAAGAATAATAAGACTAGGTCACCTAGGACACCACTTTCCTGAAAAAAACTTTAGATTGCATGCTAGTTCTGAAAGAACCAAGCTCCTGGGAACTAGAAGTAGAAATTGGAGATCTGGGCTTAATTTTTGGCTCTGCCTTTCACTCCTTGTGGACCTTGAGCATGCTGTGTGTAACACTGGCTCCAGATCTTTCTCCTCCTGTGCTTTGTTTTATCTCTTCAGACTGTACATTCCTAACGTAGGGACCATCTCTTGATCTGGGTATAGCACAGAGAGTCCCCAAGCCCTGAGAGGGGTTGTCTAAGGCTTTCTTAGAAAAAAATTAAAAGTTTTATAAAATCTTCCCCATTTCCTAAAGAGTTCCTGAGTTGTATTGCTCATTAAAATTCTGAATCTGAGAAGCCAACATTATTTGATTTGTAATGAATGTAACCCTTCAGTAAGATCACAGCTGCAATGTTACAGAATCAGTCATGTAAAGAATAGTCCCTGCAAGAAAACCTGCCTCTCTTTTTTCTCTTTAACCTCAATAGAGTAGTTCTTTTGTTAATTACAGTTACTGCACACTGTGATATTGAAGTGCTCTGTTCTCAAACATATTCTTATTTATTTTAGTCCTTTTTTTCCCAGGTAATGAAATGTCAGAACCCTACTTTTTCTGGTTTTGTAGTATGTTGATCAAAGTGACCTTTGCTTTGCGGCAGACACAAATCAATATAGCGCTCTGCAGTATTTGACAGATAAAGGTGCAACATATAATAAATGGCAATCACTGACGAGGAGAGCAAGAAAATACCTGCCAACTTCAGTTCATACCGGCAATTTTCAGACAATGCCACATGTTATGTTCAAAGTAAAATTCATTCGTCCATCTAATAACAGAGATGGGGGATATTAAAGGACTCAGTTTTGTTAAAGAAATGTTTCATCTCACAGTAATAATTCAGAGTCCAGTCAGGGTCTACAGTGGTTGGCGGCAAGTAAAGTTATTACATTTTGAAGACAGGTTAGAAGAGCAATTTTCCTTGCCATAAAGGAAGANCAGAGGGAGGACTTTTACCCAACAAGTGAAATAGTAATTATATACGCACATACAAACAAACAGCCTCTCTTTCTTTTTCACACGTACGTGCACACACGCACAAATTGTCTTAATATCCTAAATCAACTCTCCAGTATAGTGTTTCGCAGCTGATGGTTTGGTTTTCTCATATTCTTCTGAATCTGCTGACAGGTTATATACAAATATAACCAATTTCTTTTTAAATGCGTAATTGCAAGTAATATCTGCAAAGTATCTGCCAGAGATCTGAAGTCAAGTGGCAGCTTCAGCTCACTATAAATGAAGTCTGTGTATGTTAGGGTAGATTTCTCTTTCACTGTTGCTTATCTTATTTGCAGTAACACAAATAGCTTAATGTAAGAGTCTAGCCCAAATAGAAAGCAAAGCTGGATTTTACCCACTGTGATGAGTCGTGCTCAACCACAAGTGGTGGCTGAGCAGCTGCTTTTCACAGCATAAACACAGGCAGGCCAGCCCTCAAAGCAGACTCACGGCAAAGCACGAGGGAAGCTGAACTGTGTGAACCAAAACATTTCCCATCATGGGAGAGTGAATGCGGACTGAGGTGTGCTTGTAGGCTCTGTAAGAGGAGCAGCAGAGTTCAAGGCACCCTGCCCACGAGATAGAGTTCTGGGTGCTTCATATGAAGGGGCTGATCCTTCCAGATGACTTCTGGTTACGTTTCTTATTTCTTTTTTCCTAAGACAGAAGTCTATAGAATGATGAACAAAAACATGCTGGCAGAACCTTTTACTGAACACGCTCTGCTTTGTTTGGGCACCTAGAATGCATCTGTATTGTCTTCTTCTTATAGCAGGCTATTTTTACATTATGCCTGAAAGGCCTTCTCAAGTATCTGTTGTTTGTAATGCATGTAAGCTTACAACTTTGCTTTGAAGACTTATTTTCACAACTGCCTTTAATGAAGCTGTTGATACGCTTCAGGCAGAAAAAGGCCGATTCACGACATACTGCTGGCTGTGAAGAGCCATTTGATGTGGTTAACTGAAGACATTTAATTTAGGAAGCTAACACTTTGGTTCCAAAATGTCACTCATGTACATGCAAGTGCAGTGTGTACCTGCTAGTGCGTTGTACCTCCCATGTCAAAAATCTAAGATTGCACGGGCTATCTTAGCTTCTGATTATGATTGTCAGGATATGACCATTTATAAGTACAGTTCAGGGGTAATGGTCAGATTCAGTGTTGAAGCTAATAGCTGAACCCGAACTGTAAAAAAAACCAGCTGATGCTCCAAAAGCAGGATAGCCTCCAATAAGAGGGCGATTCACCCGTTGCAACCATGGTGTGCTTCAGCATGCTGACCAGGACACAGCTTGTACTGACGTGCAGAGTGGAAAGTCTAGTTCTAGAGAATAAGCAAAGCACTCCAAAAAATAGTAGGAACCTTTTTGAACTGCTCCAGATTATTTTCAATTTAGTGAACTTTTCATCAGTTATCCTACTCTTTTTCGATGGAAATATTGTATTACATTACTTGTACTCAGTCTTTTCTTCGGTGAGCTGTTCAACGTAAGACAGGTCACGCTGCACATATAATACTATACAAATGGGAATTTATCTGTCTCTGGTTACTGCTGTGCCATTTTTATAGTATTTCTCACCCTTTCTTTATGAAAGGAGAGTTTACCTTTGCTCTTTTTTTGACAAAATATTGAACAGAGAACAGATGTTTTATGTCATTTGTCTGCAATAATGCCAGACATTCTCCTAAGCTGATGAATGCATGATTAACCTTAAACTGATCCTACTTCTGTGTATCATTTTTCCTGTGTCCTGTTGTATTAAACTGTGCCTGTCAATACCTGTGAAGTATCATGTAGCCTAGTTCATGTTAACCCATTTTGAATTTCTCACACTGTCAAGCTTGTGCAGAACAATTATTTCTCTGATCTTTATACATTTTGCCACTCAATATATTTACTGCAAACCGCTCACTTGATAGTGGTCTGTAAGGAACTATTCATAGCTTCTGACTTCTCCAGCCTGGGAAATATTGTTACATAGTTCAGCAAAACTTTTTCCACATAGAACATCCTTTTTGTTGAAAATGACCTGGTGGAGAAGTGATTCCATACTAAGTTATCACAGTCTGGCATGTTGTCAGTTAATTGGCAGTTAGGGAAACACCACATTCGTTCCCTCTAAAGTTGTATGTAATTGTTCTGTTACTGTAAAGTGTGGGTTTGGGGGAGGAGAGAGCCTTTAAACATCATAACCTTGCTGAGGTGATTGTCACCCCAACTGGCAAATGCTCAACTGTGAGCAACAGATTTATTACCTGACATAATTAATTGCCTAGATAGTGACATTTCCCATATTATAGACAATCGTGAATTATGAGCGCAGCTGCTAGCCTTCTCATTCACTGAAATCGGTTGATAAATATGTTTATTCGAGGTCAGCTTGGCCTCATCCATTAGAAATATTGTTTTTCTAAACATTACATTGATTTAATTTAACTCTAATCAATTTAAAATGGTTCTGACAATTAACAAAAGCTTCAAATATGACCTTAAAGTAATAGGATTCATTAGCTATGTTTAGGATTAAACTTATCCTAATAGGGCTATTTTTCTTCTGAGGGCATGTAGTAGGCCGGCTGGTGGTCAGTCAAAATGAAATCAATTATTATAAATTATACAGTTTGGGTTGATTATGTCGTGCCTGTTAATTTGTATAAATAAGGACCTCAAACAATAGAAGCCATTTATTAATAACTATCTGTATCCCAACCTGTATCACACTTTATGTTACAGCTGCGGGATCATCTGTTACCCATGAAGTATTATATTCTCTACTGCTAGGCATATATGCTAATTAAACCCATAATTAATTGTAACAGTTATAGTTAAAGTCAAAATGCTGACAGCCTTTTTGGCCTATTATTCATGGTAATCAACTTATTCAAAAGGCAACGTAATCAACAATTCCTGCACTAGCCAGGGGATCATAATACAACGGCGGCACCAGTGACAGCTGGCACCCACAGGTCTTTGGATACAATAGGAAATATAAACCTCTAGAGCTGAAATGCTTCAGTATGAACAGTGCCTATTGTTTTTCTGAGACAAAATACAAGCGTAAGTCATATTTAAGAACTGAATCCCTAATGCAATGGTTAACAGAAATGCACAAGAGCCATGCTCCTGAGCGCCTGCCCTGCCTTCCTGGGGTAGCGGCAGCCCTGAGGGTTCACTACCATTGTTCAGTGTCTTCTGGTTGTAACCCCTCACCAATCCCTTCTCCACCCACAGATGGGCTGTCTCTGATTAGAGATGAGCATTCTGGAGAGTGTTTTTTAATATCAAGAACAGATTTTATTTGCTTTCATTGAACATGTGTCTCCTGAATGGTGGACAGTGCCCAAAAGGCATGTGCCCTCTCTGAGTACATTACCGGCAGAAAGAGAGGAACATCAGACCGTGCAGGGGACCTCTCATTTCCTACATACATCTGGCTGTATATCAGCCTTTGAACCTGTGGGAAATTAATTTTATTTTGTTCCCAGACACAGTGGCAGATTTCATACCCACAGCAGCCCCGAGATGACGAGAGAGAGAGGAGGGAGAAGGGAAGAAGCTGACCATTGTCAGCAGAATTCCAAATGCCCTTTCGAGACTTGCTCTTAAGCAAATGTCCCATGTGGGCACAAATTAGGGTGTCTCCAGAGTGGCTTGAGGTCTTCAGCAGGCCACCAACAGTGAAAGAGGGAGTAAAGGCAAGATCAGTGGCCGCTTTTAGAAATCACGCCTTGCAGGCCGGATGAGGTGCAATGCCAGATGAGCCGTCTGAACCTGTTGCATCCATCAGAGAAATGTCTCTAGTTGCTTTCCTTCTCAGTTTAAAGACACTCCAGCTATCCACCATTGTATGTGGCCTCAGATCACAATCTCAGAGTCGTTCCTTCAGCAGTCAGGCGTGCTCGTGGCCCATAGCCCCACTAAGCCAGCAAGTTTATTCATACACAGCTTCAGATGTGCTGCTTCTTAAACAACGTTAGCCATAGTTTCATTACTAAGATTTACACCATCAGTTACAGAGATGCCCACCCAATCTATAACACAGAAATTTATGGGCAGCACAGGAAAAATGTTATTGTAAGAGCTCATATACAATATGTGCCCGCAGTGACACATTTTTAAATAAAAGATACCGTACTAGTGATTTCTAATGCTTAAAATAAAATAATAATCAACTTTTAGCTGCAGTTTCCCCCTAGTTATTGAGCTGAACTTAATGACTGGCTGAAAAGTATTTGTCAACACAACAGCTGGAGAGCAACACTTCCTTGTAGCTTTATGTCACAGCATATGCCAGCCACTCAGAACATGTGATAATTCAACTGGAGCTGGTACTACAATAGCAGATGGGTTGAAGCATTGTTATTCTCACTCTAGCTCCCAGCCCTTGAGGGATCACTAAATAAAATCAAAGCAGATGGACCATTACAAGCTCATTTGTGTTCACTACAAGCACCTCAACCTCCAGTTGTGATATACTGCACCTTTGTATAAAATGACATGTATGGTAACATGACCTAATGAAAATAGCGTCAGACTTGGCAAGTGAGGAATGAGGCTGGAAAATATGCACACATATATTTATCACTGAGTTCTTGCCTTGCAGAACGGGTTCATTCCCCCTCCCCACCCCCCTGATGTTTATAATTTAATTTCCCAGCACTCATCGTAAGAACTAAAAGAGGTGGCCATTGGGTTTGGGTATAGGAGGTCTAGCAGGTTTCCCAGCCTCTGCAAAGACAGGATGAATGCTATTAACCATGGTGCAAAAACTGTTATTCACTCCTTTATAGACACTATTGATAAGTACGTTAATCCAGGTGTCCCACAAGTGGCAAGGCTTTGACCACCCCCTGATACCAATATCTGCAGGGATCAGGCCTTCTGTGTACATTTCTCAGCTTGCTCTTGTGATGAGGGCCTCCACAACTCTGCAGTTTCGAGCTTTTGGGTGGTTTAGTGCAGAAAATCAATTGCTCCACTAAGCTTCAAAATGTTTGTCTATGAGGTCAGAGTCAGCATCCCTGACCAAACTGTGGGTGTCGCAGGTAACTGCTTCTAAAGGATGACAGGTATTAAAACCATCGGTTGTCTGGAGGGGGATCCTTTGGGGCCAGCTGGCAAAGTTAGAGATTGTGCTGAAAAATCCTTCATGCCATCCTCAGCAGCCTGGCTTAAAGTTGGAAGCACATCTAATCCTGCTTAGAAAATATTCCTTTATTCTGAGCACCATGTACAGCAATGGAGCAACAATGTCACCTGAAGGCTCTTGTCCTGGAGTCCCCACTCTGGTCACCGTGCTCCAGGGAGCCATGGCAAGATGAAATATGGCAAGCAAGCTCTTGCTTCATTTGTGGCCACTGTGCCCTCTCCACAACTACATGGATGCGCAGACACACACCCACACCCACAGCCAGGCACAGTTCCCAAACTAAATTCATCTCAAACATATCTTTTTTCTGGTTTTAAACAGCTTCTGTGCACTGCAGTGGAGACAGCTGCTTTCAGTGCCCAATAGCATATACCGTGAACTTATTAAAGGCTTTGAGACTTCTTTTTTTTTCTCCTGTCTAAACAGGAAAAGTAGGAGTAGTCAGTTACCAAAGTGTTGGGGGAAGAGTTAGGTGCTTTTGGTTTTATCTGCGTGAAAGATCCCATATGAGAGTATCTTTAGTAAAAGCTCCATAGGTCAACTGGCTGCCATAGGTCCCCCCTCGTGCCAGCTGCTGCTGGGTTTTAAAGACCCAGAGTGGTGCAGGATTGGAAAGCCAAAGAAAGCGCTTCATTAGGGTTAATAAATACAGTTGACCTTCTGTGACTGCAACATGTGAGTTGAAAAAAAGACTTGTCCAGCTTCCTCTGTGAACAGCCTCCTGCTGAGTGTTTCAATTGTATCAAAAGTGTGAATGGATCAGCTAATATTTCTCGCCTTAGCCAGAAACTGCAGGGCAGCCGGACAGTCTCAAGGACAGCGCTTCCAGGTAGCACACTGCATGCAGCTCCTGGCCACGGTCATGGCTGGCTTGTTTTCTATTCCTGAGCACTTAACTTTCTGTTAAGTGTAACAACTCATCCCCAGCTTTGAATCAGTTTAACTCCATCACAAGCATGTGCAAGTCAGGTCAGACGTCAGCACTGCGTCTTATCTGCTGGCCTGCTTTCCTATCAGCCAAACTAATTTGCTAAGATAATCCTGTTTCCTGCCATCTATTACAATAAATCAACCACTGTAGCTTCATTGAAGTCTGCTAACTAATGAGCTGCCCTTGAAATTCTCAAAGCGTATGCAGAGGGCGAGAAAAACCCTATTCCTCTGAATATAAGAAAGTTTTAGATAAACAACTTGATGTTCTGGGCAATGCTGTATCTCTTCAGCCCCACGTTGATGGATCATTCTTGCCAGAGTCAGCTCAGACTGGGGCAAAACCAGTAAATGCATCAATCATTCCTTTAAAAACAAATTTTCTGAATAATGTGCTCTCAGGTAAATGCAAACATGGAGGAGAGGGCGAGCACACAATTTCAGGAAAGAGTGGGAGTAAAATGTCAAGGGATCCATTATTGTGGCTATTGAAGAAAGAAATAAGGATGTTCTAAAAAAATGGTAATGCTCTGGAACTTAATTTTGAATAGGAAAAAACATACTGAAGAAAGGTTGGAATTGAAGAAACATGAAGCATCCTGGAGCACGCCTACTTCAGCAGGGAGAACTCAGGGGCAAGAAGGTATAAGATCATTCTCTTTTTTCCTTATGGCACTATCAAGCTACTGAGAGTAGTAGTGGTATTAATAAATTACAGCCGTATTTAAAATTAGATGATACATTAATTTATCCTTTACTTGTATTGTTTTGTTCAGATTTGATATATATTATTTTTTTAAAGGACTTCCAACCCTAATGGAATTTCAGTATTTTCTTTTGGATTATCCTGATGATCAACATTGGTTTTGTAATAGCTCTGCTGGGATAAAAACCCAACTGTGCGGTACCACTTAGGTTACTGAAGGGAGCCAACACCTCAGCAACACGGCTGGGTTCATTCAGACAGTCATTTATTTGGCAGAAGGACATTTAAAAATAATTGCATATCCCCTCCCTGTCTGTAAATATTCAGAGGAAAAGTCACAGAAGAACCGATAATGTGACAATAATAATGAGGCTGAAGAACAGTATTATAGTGTGAACTCACGTATCCCTTGGTTTCCTTTACATGTTTAGCAGCTGCTTGTTTCTCAACCATAGAAAGATCATCACCTGACTTGTAAGAAGAGAAGGGAAGTCTGTTCACCTTTGGGCAACTAGCTCTGCATTTATTAATAGCTGTTGCCCATCTCATTATACATTTAATTGCTGCATTATAATTTATTTATTCATTGCTTTATTTTAATAGATGGGTAGAACAACATTACCTTTGCAAATTACTTTGATAGGTGGGAAATTTGCATGGTTAAAAAAAGCCCCACAACACGCATTGTGGAATGTGAGATGCTACCTAGTGAATAGCATCTTAATGTGTGAGTACTAGCATACACAAACTGATCTCGTTAGAACATTAAGGTGAATCCAGTCAATTTATAGACTATTTAAAAAAAAAATTGCTATGTAACTTATTTGCAATTATCCTTGCATTCGCAGATGTTGCTTTTCTTCATGGAAGAGAGAATCATCTGCAAATAGGACGGGAAGAGAAGACTCCTCAAACATTGGAACCGTAATGGTAGGAAGTTTGCAAAGCATTTGATGAAGCTAGGGCTGTCTTGCTGTTAGTGTGGGTGCTGCACCTGCAAAGCTGTACTTATTTATGTCGCACCAGGCGGTGCTGGCTCTCCCCGCCCTGCAGACAGAGCCCTGGCCAGGGCTGCTGCACTGCTCACAGAGCTGGGCTGAGCACAGAGCCACAAAATGCCATCTTCCGCTCTTCCTTACCACTCTACTCCACTCCCAAGTACTTAGTTGCCTAAACCAGAGCTTAAGTGGACACGAGGAGGAGGAGCCCCACCGCCACCGTATTTGCTGTCCAAAAACCCCCCTAATTTGTAGCTACCATGTGACATTGTAAGCTGGGCTCCAGTTGAGCTGGGGCTCCTCAAGAGAGGAGCGTAGTGCCAGCTTTGGGGATGTGCAATGAAATACGTGTGTGTTCTGGACTCTAGGTGAGATGCTTGGTCTCATCGCCCTCCATGAGCCGAGGCCACAAGTGTGGTGTGGGCAGGAGGCCCAGCCCCACCAGCTCCCCGTCCCATCAGAGCATGGGTAAGGCTGTAGCTCACACGCTCTTGCTGCGCTGCAAATGCCCCAAGACCTGGGTATGTCACACCTCCCACTAGAGCTGGTTTGGGCACCCAAACGGGGTTCCTTTGGCCCCGGCGGTCGGGCCGCTGTGTCAGCGAGGCCCTGGCACCCCGAACCTGCCCCCGGGCACCCCGACCCTCACCCTGCACGCCTGGAGCGGCGCACACGCTACGCTAGCTTTGGTGTGCGGCTGCGGCTTCTACACCTGTGACCGGTGCGGAGGCACCTCAGCGCCTCAGCACAAGGGCAGGGTTAAGAGCAGCAGCGAGCCCAGCCAGGGGGTTACGCGAGCTGAGCGCACAGACGGCGATGCGCGGAGCCTGCAGCTGGGCCAGGCACTGCCCTCTGCTGACGGACGGCTCGAAAGGCAGCGCCCGGCCCAAGGGAGGCACCGCAGGGCTCAGCTGCGGCTCGTACAACGGCGAAACGTCTTACTGCAAGGGAAAAATCCCGTTTGAAAAAACAAGCCAATCCTTTCCGCTCAGAAGGAGGTACTACGTGTCCTAAAAAAATGTCTTTTTCCGGTATTTTAAGTGTTTGCAATAAGAGAAAGATTTTTTTAAAAAAAAACACCTTACATTGACAGCATTGTTGTTTTTACAGTTCCAGGTAGGATTTTTTTTCTTTATTATTATTACAATCGGCAGGAAATTAAAAAAAAAATAAACCTAGACAAACTGGATAGCAGTATTTTTTTAGATGGAGAGTACATGCAGATTCAGCGTGCAGGTCTAAGTGGAAGCTATGGAACCAGCCCTGCAGCTACACCACCATCCCAGGAGGAGCTGATCAGCCAGGGAAAGGTAGCGTACTACACATTTAAAAATTAATTTTTCTTCCTCATAGGCAAACAAGCATCATGCGGCAGCTGTCCCTGGTTTCCCACTATCGTGTCAGGCAGTAATTGGTACGACACAAGTAGTACACATAGACCTGGTCTGATGTAGTGCAGCAGTGCCTAAGTTGCCTAAAAATGCTGAAATCAAGAGAGACTATCAAAAATGTATAAAAATAAATGCCCCTATACGTACACAGAACAAGCTAGTTTAACACTGTATTCATTATTGTTCATGACACTCCCAAAACTCCAGAGAAATGACTCGAGCCATAGGAATAACATTTTTAATTACCATTAATACAGAAAGAGCACAGTGTACATTCCTTTCCAGCAGAAGCTAATTCCGCTCTACCTTTGGGGCGGGGGGTGGGGGAGTAGTTAAGGCTAGTTGAGGGCAACCTGACATAACAGCCTGGTTCCTTAACTCATTCTTGGAGACAGCCTTTGTAATTTACGAGACTATTTGTGCACAAAACATGGGATGTTTATTTAGCAAAACATCAAGAACAGAGGAAAAACATGCTTTGTTACACTGGTAAAAATACACAAAGCTTTCAAATTGCTTTTTACACCAACTCAGTTCTGAAACCGTAACATTCCAGTTTGCAGCATGTTGTGCCTTAGTATTGTATTAAACAGGCTATCGTTGGGGATCACGGTGACCACGTTCATCTAGTCAGGGGAGTAGAAAGTGCACAAGAAAAATAAGTGCAGTGAAATGAACCATTTATGATTATGAGTAATTCTTGTTACAGCCAGTACTTGCTTAAAGTGGAACGCTCACAGGCTGCTCAGCAAAACCACCTACTACGTTTTCAGGAGCACAGAATCAGTGTCAGACCTTTACTTAACATACATGGTTTTGCTCTTCTTTTCCTCTAATTGACGAGCATTTTGCTGTAGCTTACTGTGGGCTCGTGGTTGGTTGGTTTGGGTATTTGTGTTCTAGTAATATGTAAGGCATCACCTTTAACTCCTACTTTCTTTGCCCTCTATGTTCAAAATAAGCATTTAGCGTTGCAGTGATTTGTTCCATTTTCTACTGAGCTGAACCCCTATTTCTGGAAAAGATGAGCAGAGTAGGGGCTGAGAGTTGCATAAGGGGGTAAGTTTTTCTCCTGAATTATGAAAGTTTTGTTTTTACACGCTGTCAGGAACTGTATTTTCTATGTGTCTTCCCACTCACAGATTAAGGCCATTGTTTGTTAGCAATAGTTCAGTGCCAAACCATGGAGCAATGCTCTTAGTGCTATTAATTTACGGGCACATTCACCATATCAAAAAAAAAGATAACTGATTGGGAGGTTCCCAAATGCGTTAAACACATACAAGTTGGGTGCTTAGTCACTGGAATCTTTGGGCATTACATTTAACAGCAGTAGATGCTTTAAAATGCAGGCTCCTTCTTCAAAATAGCTTATGCAGTTCCCCTACAATATATGCTGAAGGCTAAAAACAATTTTTTACCCTTGTATGTAAGCTATTTTACACGTTTTTCTGTCACAGTGAAATCACTTGCCTGTCTGTGTGCTCCTTTCCGAGAAAGGAAATAAAAATAGGGCTTCAAGTTCCATAACATTTCA
This sequence comes from Eurystomus gularis, assembly GCA_013400335.1. Lineage (NCBI taxonomy): Eukaryota > Metazoa > Chordata > Aves > Coraciiformes > Coraciidae > Eurystomus > Eurystomus gularis. The sequence goes on along the minus strand of VZZY01025660.1, from coordinate 99,485 downwards.
TTTACATTGCCAGGCTGTCTCCAACCCAGTGCAGCAGGCCATAGAGCAATACTTCTTGGATTAAAAGAAGATGATCCAGTTGCCAAAAACCAACGCGCTTTTTTTTGTTATAGATGCATCTTTGCCCTCTTACCTGATAAGCAATAAACTGACCACGCAATCATATACTGTTCACAGAACTAAGTTTGTGCTCATACAGAGCAGTATAAAATGCACGCTGTGAACTTCTGCTGGCATTTCCAAACACAGCATCTGTCACCAAGAAGCGGGCACAACAATGCCTTTAAACCCCAGGTTTTCCTGTATGTTCTCTACCACGAGGTCACACCACTTCTTTTCCATTTCCAAAGGCCAGAAGACTGGAGGCAGGAAGCCAAGCAGTTTATTTACACTCATGTATTTTAATTCACTTTGGCCAACAGAATATTGCATCCTGAAATAAAAGGGATTCTTGGATAGTTGCAGTTATTTAAAAAAAAAAAAAAAAAAAAAGTGGGTGCTTTGGTACAAGGCTAGTAATTTAGAAAACTTTAATATGGTTGCCAAGTCCAAGTCTCCTCTCTGGCCATGGCAGTTCCAAAGGTGTTCTCCAGGTAAGCCGAGGTAAGGTAACTATAACTTGAGGCAGTATGTTATATGGTGGGGGGGAACATTACATGAGTGGAAGACATGAAAGTACGTAAGTTAAAACATCAGGAAAACCAGAGAATAAATCTAGGGCTAGGGAAGAGAAAGAATCCAGACATTCAAATCGGTCTCCTTGATACACAGGTTTGTGCTTGTTCACTTTGTGAAGCCTTTTTGTTTGCTCCCTGTTCAGAGGGGACACCATAGGCAACTGCAGGTCAAGTCTCAGGCTGGAGCTAAGGGACGGAGGTGTCAAACTGTGTGGCGAGCAAGTTGAGTCTGTTGTATTATTATTATTGCCGTTTTTCTTTTGCAAGCCCTCTCCTGCCTTTGCTTTGCAAACAAACAGTTCTATTTGAAAACATCCCTTGAGGTACCAGGAGCCTGTGGCCAGGCTTCCTCTCCACTACACAGCAGAGGAGGGGTTACCATACATTCTGCTCAGATGATGTAAGTGGGCTCTAGTCCCTTTTAATAAATACACAGCATGACCTAAAGCCAGTCATTTCACCTTACAGTGCCTAGGAGATGCTGCTATGGCACCTTTGTCAACACATCTGAGCGTCTGCAGCTGCTGGCGCAGAGCAGCAGGGTCTGTAGCCAAGAAAGAGACAAAGGACAACTACAGTTTTGCTAAGGAGCACAGACTAGATAAAAAAAGCAAGGGAACATGGCAGGCAGGAGACTATGAGAGGCAAAAGCAGCAGTGACACTTGTACTCATGTCCTTGCTCGGGAGAGAAAAACTAGAGCACGTTTCATGCAGTGGCTAATAGAACGGATCAACAGCCTCAGCAGCCCTTGCTTTAGACAGGTCAGTCCTTCAAGCAGTTGTCAAATCTCTCTCTAGTACTGTGCTGTGCTACAGCCTGTCCCAAAGAAAGATTTTAGGTTTTCCAAGAACAAAGTAACCACATTTTCTACAATATGGGATCAGTCTCCATTGTCTTTAAAACCGTGGCTTTTCCTCTGTTATATTTTGTGACCTCTCCTTCTATAGACTTGATCCCCAAAAGGAAGTTTTCCATATAAAACACCTCAGAGTTGAAAGTGTGCAGCTCATATATATGCAATTTGTACAACCAGATTTTACTGTATATATGTATATATATTTGCATGTTTGCTAGTCAGTGTAGACAGAAGTAGCTGAAAAGCATCTAAAACAACAGTATTTCATTCCAAACAGGAACCAACAGAATTAAAAGTGTAGTATTTTACATCCACACAGGTTTTGCACTCTTCAAGTTAGTTTTCATTAGGTACTTGGTATACAGTAAAACTCTGATCTAGATTTATTTTTTGTTTCATCTTTCCAGGCAGATTTTTAATATTCATTAGTAATCCTGAAATGAAGAGTCAGATGTATAACGTATTCCCAGGTAGTAGCTTAATGCACTGCAGAAAAGCCAGCTTTGTTTTACCAAGGACTTCAGTAACATTCCCTGAGGCAATTCACTTTTTATTGTTTTGTCCTCAAATCGTTTGTATATAGTTGCTGCTCTGTTCCAGACTGCTTTGTTTCTTTAAAAACAGACACTCAGCAATGAAAGTTAACAGATGTCTTTTTCTAATTTTATATTTCAGCAATTATGCTTCCCCTTAGCACCCTCTTCTCCTCTTTTTCCCTTCCAAAAATTCCAAGTTAACAGCAAATCTGTGTGCTTTTCACCAGACAGGAATCCAGATCTTTAAATGTATGTTCATTTTTAAAGATGCAAATGTGTGAACTGAAAAGAATGTAGTAGACAGAGAACAGAATTAATATGCAATGAACAGTCTCAAATTCATCTTACTAAAAGTGACTTCTCTCTTCAAGAGAGAACATCTGTGGTGCTAAGAAGATCAAGGGTGGGGAGAAGTGCTTGGGGTGGAGGGCAAGAGAAACACAAGAGAATCATCATCCTTGGTCCACAGAAATGCACTCAGCAGGAACAATGTGTATCTTCACATTCTCCATGGACTAAGGAGGTTTCTCCCGGTATAATTCCACCTTTAACATTTAAAAAAAGCCTGTGTATAATCAATGCACTTAAAGGTTTTAAAGTTTTAGTAACTTCACTTAGACTTTGTTTATAAAACAAACACATACAAGCACACTTCCTAGAGTGCAAAATGCTTAAATACTTCAGTTACAGAACTCCACATGTAGTTTTTGGAACGGTAATCCTCTCGCTCTCATAGTCAGCTTCTTCCTTGTCATCGCATCCATTGCCAGCAACGGTTGCATTAAAACCAAAAAAAATGCAGCAAATGCAACAGTCGATAACTCTGCACGGTTTCTTCAGTGTTCCAGAGGCCAGTGTTCACTTGTATAAACTCATTGTTGGACTTTGATACATGCACATGTAAGCATCACAAAGTAGTCTTCGTGCACAGCCTTGAATCTTTCTGGAATCCAGTGAGTGTAATTCTTCTAGAGACATCTTCAGGTATTCACCAACTTCTGGACATGGGGTAACTTGTGGAATGTTAAAGCCATTCTGACCTCCTTTTAACCATAAGGAAAGAAAGAGGCACAGGTTAGGACAGCATCTACATACACCTGCTCTTTATAACATTATGACAGCATCACCAGTTCCTGAAAATGCCCTCTAAAAAAGTCCTCAAGAAGCAATTCTGGACTACTGCTGAGTAAACTTACATGAAAAGTGTATTATTCAAGAAAAATTGCAATTGGTGTCAGAGTGTCTTGTAGTGTTTGCCAACAGACACCCCCACAACCCCACCAGAAGGAGAATTTCACAGGTTTCATTAACACTAAAAGTTCTTTGGGAATTCTTGGGAGAGTGACCTGAATACATACTCCACCTTAAATGCTACTGAACTTGTTAGTAACGTGACAGCTGATGAGGTTATAGACAGTGAGTGTCTGTACCTGGCTTGCAAGACTAAGAGTTTGCTGCTGGCCGTTTTCCATGTAAAAATGGGCAAATTCGAACACCACAAGTATGGCCGCCCATGACGCTGCTCCCCAGCAGACATTTTGAGCTTACAGCACTAGCTGAAAAGTATTTGTGATAGAAAACTCCTACGCTCAGCATGAGAAATATCCAGTGAGCATCTCATGTGAGCTACGGTTCTGAAATAAAGTGGTTCTTTTCAGACTTCAGTTGTACACATTTCAAGCACTCCAAAACAAAGCTTGATTGCCTTCTGGTTGTTATGAGAAAAATACTTTAATTCTGTAGCAGTTTCGTTTCCAAGAGGATTCCCACAAGATTCTTCTCCTCCTGCCAAATCACACTGTTAAAGGGGTTCAAGAATTCTTCATGCAAAGAAGTGTTGCTGTAAGTCTGACACTTGCATCTATTACCAGTTTTCCTGGGCACCAGAACTGAACGGAGTCCTGATTTAAGCACTATTTAATGCAGCAGTATCTAAGAGAACACTTGTTTTACTGACATTGGTGTTATTACAAGGTAACAGTTTTCCACTGATAACTCGTTTAAGAGATTCAAAGGAATGGCACAGATGTCGTAACGTGTGACTATTTCTTTTATTCTAAGGACACCTATACCAAGTCATTTAAACAAAAGCAATAAAAATATTTGCATAACTAATTGATAATTGTGTACACCCACTTAAATTTAGACTGAAAGAACATATTCCTGCAGTTGATAATTTAAAATTAATTCTGTTTGCCAAACTTGCAAAGTATAGAAAAATGTTTCAGAAGAAAACTTCTGCAGTTATTTCTAAATCATCTACTTACTCCGGTATCCAATTCAGGTGAAACTCAGATTATGCAAATCAGTGGCTGCTACAAAATCAACACACTGAGGTAAGGCTGGGTCAAGATAAGCGTCCCAGCATCAAGTACCTCCAGTTAAATGGCATTCATATCCCCAAAATAAGGCACTGAAATTTAAAACAGTAATACATATAGAAAATTAAATTAATAAGAAGAACAAATAAAAGATCTACCATCCCGATCTGCCATGCTGTCAAAGAAAAGCCAGGCGGAGTCATCCCTCCCATATTTAACGAAAGCTACATAGTGGCTCGTTTCTATGCAGAGAACAGCAAACAACTCCATCTTCTGGTGCGGGATGCAGCCATGTCGCCAGTCCCACTCTGGCAGATCTTTAGGTAGCGACAATGGATTGAATTTATGACTCTGTCTCTTGGGATGAAGATGAACCTACAATTGAAGTGGTATTTCAGAAGAGAAAAAACACTCTGGAAGATGATTTGTTTCAGTAGCAGACAAAGCTAGAAAGACCATTACTGCTGAACTGAAGATTAATGGCATCAGAGGAGAACTGCAATAACAGTAGCAGACTAAACGCTTCTTCTATTTTTTCCCACCACTGTAGTTCAGTATTGCCCAGAAAATTCAAATCTAAGGTTAGAAGGCAGGTCAGATTTAATGTAACAATTTTCTACTATGCTCAGAGTTGAGAACAAGCCATGAGTATGACAGCTTCATGCAGGGTACCAAACAGATCTCAAAACTAAGCGGTTCTGGGTCATAAATGTATCAATTCAAACAAGGCAGTACGTAGGTAAAATTAGGATTTAAAGCAGGCGACGGGACACAGATTCCAAGCTGCCTACAGTTACTACCTCTCCACTGTTATCAGTCCTGGATTTGGCAGTTGCTGTGTTTTTAGTAGAAAACTGCTGACGAATACGCTGCAGGGTCAAGTGGAGTTCCTGATTTGTCACCAAAGGCTGCACTTGGTGGGTGCAGTTACACTAGTGCTGGTGAGACCTCACAATACTCTTCCACCCTCCTTTCAACTACTACAGCATATGCCACTTGAGTTAAATCCCTGTAGGGTAACAAAGACAACAACTTACTTGCGTATTGCACGTTTTGCAGAACTGCTTGATTTTCCCAGCAGAAATATCAGTATCTTCATAACATTCTCTGCACTCATACATAGCAAGTCCTCCACATATACGGCACTGCCTGGGAGCTGCGTTTTTAAAGAAGATATTAGTCTCCAGTTTGGGGAGGCTTTCTTTGTTTTTTAAGATAATGGGTATTAAAAGAAGGCAGGATTGTTACTTTAAATGGAGAAAAATACTACATTAAAAAAGCTAAAACCAGGTTGCCAATCAAAGCAGGAATGTACCATTGTATTTAACTTATTCCCTTTGACATAATGTGGAATAAGGCAAAAACATTGAGTGGTAAGTTGCAAAACAGAAGATAATAAAAATTAAGTTCCATCAACTGCATGAACAAGTAAAACCAGGCTTTTAAATGAAGTTAGTTCTCTCCCATCATATTGGTACAGCTAGTTTAGCCCCTGTGTCAACACCAGGAAAAAACCAAACCAATAAGCAGCATTAGCTGATGGTCATGACAGAGAAAGAAAACACCACGACCGTTTCAGAGGTTATAATTCTAATAAATTTTTGCAGTTCTATTAATTCTTGTCTCAAATTTAAAACCAGGTGTCTTTCCTTCGGTAACGCAATGAAAAATTCAGTGGATGACAAATGTCAGAAATTTAGGTCACACAAAAAAGCGACAGATTAATAGTTAAAACTGCGCCATGTAGCAATGGTTTACATACTAACCTCAAGTTCTGTTCTCTAGTTTGATAAAGGAATGACAAAAAGCTTAGGAACAAGCAGCACAAACTGATGAAGACTAACAAAATGATCAACATCATAAATACCTGTTAATCTCAGTGCTTTTAAGCCTTCCTACCTGCTATATTAATGAATTGTTTTCCTGCTAATAACTCAGTTTTAAAATACTATCTTGAAATAAGTAGTTGTAGTTACTCAAGAATGAAATACACATAATCAAGCAAATTATATTCTACACATTCTTATGAGTTACAGCTTGTAATTGACACGAGAAAAAGGAAAGGCAGCATTTTGGCCAGTGAACTTTCCCTGCTCCTCAGCCTGAGCATCTCATACTACCTTGTTAAATATTTAATAAAAAAATCCCACCAAAACTACCAGGAGTACTTACTTTTACTCTATTAGTCACTCTCAACAACTCTCTCTCATTCCACAATACTTTATGTACTTACTGTCTTCAAGTAAGTCTGTTATATTTAATTCCAAGGATGGAAAAATTTTATTGAACATTTTGAAGTCTTTTCCAAACCGAGGCATCTGGATAATCAGACACGAGGGTGCCTACGTAAAATGGCAGAATATAATGAGCTTAAGATAGGTAATGCTCTAAATCTAGATACGTACTTGTAATTCTATAAACGTATTCATGTTATTTAAACTTGCAGCCCATAGACTTCAAAATTAACGAGGCAGTAAGCAAAATAAAATTAAGACTTTGAGAGAAAATACAGCTAAAAGACCAAATAGGAAAGTGGCATCTAAATCACTGCCAAATGTGGGAAGTCCCAGTCATACTCAAGTATGATATTAAGTATACTGGAATACTGAACTACACGTCCCCATCCAGGGTGGCAGAAGGGGAAGAAAATAAAAATCTCCCCCCTGAAAAGAATTTTGCAAACAGAGGTATCTCAAAACAAGTTGTAAGTTGTCCTCAAGACAACTTACAGGCAGTAACTACAAAGTTTTCTTTTAGCAATTCTTTACCTAAATTACTTTGGTTTGTTCAGCCAATCTTAAAGTATTTTTGTAACACAGGCAGCCGGTACCACTGACCTATTACTCCCATTTCCAACACGCCTGCATTTTGTTTTCACACCAAATCCTACTTTTGTCCCACTGCTGAAAGGCCAAATGTGTAGGTATTTATATCTAACAAAGCAACAGTTGTCACCAACCTCTGCAAACTTCAAGTTGCTGTTGATGAATGACCACTCCAGTAACTGCTGAATTGTTGGGACTCCAACTTTCTCATTTTTGTCCATAAAAATTTGATAGAAGTAACAGTCTTGTACTTTCTGACCTGCTGATCTAAAAACAGATTTAAAAAAACCAACAAAACCAGATTCTGAAGCTCTACTGTAACGATGATTCTATTTTACTAGGAAAATAACATCTACCAGATAATAAGTCTATACAACATCCTGTCTGTATTGAAATAGTTTGTGTTTTAAAACAAACAAAAGAACAACCCAGCAATAACAAAGTGCCTTAGATGACAGGCAATCAAATATTCAGTGTGGACTAATTTTAGAAAAACATATTTAAGAAACAAAAGCAGTATAAGACTAAGAAATAAACTCAGATGAGCAGATACCTCCTGATCTGTTATGAGTGAGAGTCATAGAGTACAGAATTATGGAGAACAATATAGACAAGAAAATATGTAAGCGCATGGCAGCACCTCAGGATCTTCAGTACTGCCCATTTTGCCTTTCCTGGAGAAACGCTGTGCCATGTTTCAACAGGTCCACCCTCCAAAGGAAAGGGCCGAGTCCCTAACCACAGGGGAGGTCCAGGGAGGGACCCCTGGGGAGGTCACGGTCAGGGAGATGTTGGGATGAAGGTTGGGCTTGATGATCCTGGAGGTCCTTTCCAACCATAATGATTCTATGATTCTATGAGTTTCAGGGTATGCTTTAAAAACGTCTGCCTACACGTTACTGATCTACCAACTGAGAAATACTTCCTAAGCACATGCATCAGAAACTAAGCATAACCATCAGAAACACACCAGAGCAGCTTTAATTGGAAGGACAAGTACTAAACCAGCACGCAAACAACAATAATTCTCTTCAGTATGACATTCCCAACAAGGAGTTTTAAATAAATAAATAAATAAATAAAAATGACAGGTTTAATGGAACATCTCCTTTTCATCAGGGGGAGAGTCACACTGCTTCCTACAGCAGCAGTCTGGCACAGAAGGCTGGTGTTGCTGGATTCACTATATAGTTAACAGAAAACTCTCCAAAAGGATAATCCAGATTTAAGCCCTGTCCAGCTCTAATTGTTAAGAAGCCTTCCACACCTGTATTGACAGTAAGGCTCTCAAGTACACAGTTCATGAGCTTTCGTAACAGAGACCAGTGGGGTGAAACCCACCTACCAAAACATGCAGGAAATAGTGTCAAACTTCTCAACAGAACTTTATTACACTGAATCTGATTAGATACATGAATCAGAAGTCAAAGGTGCTCTAAGAGCTATCTCTCGATTTGAAAGGCAGCAGATACTCTCTCATCAGCCTGTACAAATGAATGAGTTCAACAAAGAAAAAAAGACTCACCTTATTTTCAACAGTGGCTCAACTCTTAGAATATGGTGAAATAAAATATTCAAAAATTCTTCTGGATCTGGGGGGGAGAAGGGGAGGGGGAGAAAAAAATAAAGTCTTGTTAGTATGCAAAACCAGACACATTATTCAAGACTGATTTTAAATGCAAGTTTTATAGGAAAAATAGGTTCACTTTTACAGCTTTATTAACACAATAAGATTATGACAAACTATAAACATTTTCATAACACCAACCTCTATTTACTCTTACTTGGTGTTAAATGGCCCTGATAAAAGGCACAGGCTCAACAGGGTTAACAAAGCTTCCCCGTAAGGATCAAAAAGATGCTCTGTATTTCAGAGGAATCATTTGGTGCCACACAACTTTTCCAGGAGGAATAAAAGCTTTCAAAAGGAAACAGTGAAACTGCAGAGCAGCTCTGAGGAGTAGTGACAGCAACACTTACATAAAAACCACACAACAGTACAAAGTTCATCTAACCTAGAGCCCAAGCTCTCTAACCAAAAAGGCAGCCAACACTGCCTTCCCAGAGGTCTATTCTCCCCCAAGACTGAGTTTTCTGGAGTATTTAATCTTCCTGGCACTGACTGCAATAACTACTGGTTTTCAGCATTTAACATTTACAAAGAAAGTAGTGTTCTCCCAAACAAAAACGAAACAGCTACATAATACAATGCTAATTAATCATTATACGCAGCAGAAGATCAAAAGGTTGGGAACTGATTTTTCTAACATAATTTACCCATTTTATTTCTTAAAATAACCATTGTAACAATGAAATGTTGTAGTCCTCATTTCTGATGAAGAGCCTTACATCTCCCATAACTGCTAGAAAGGAGTTACATGGGCACAGGAAGGCAAGAAAAGAAATCCAGTCAGTGAAAGACTGGCAAAAACTGTTTGGCTCGGGTTCCTTACAGAGGAAGCAGAAAAGACCTTTTTAGTAGCCAACAGTCATTCAAATCTCTGGTAAAGATGCTACTGCTACAGAGAAACATTTGTGTTTTGTTCTGGTATAATTATATAGCAAGTTATTTACATTCCTTCATATTATGATTCTTACACATCTCAAAGAAAGTTACCTTTTTCCTCTGAAGTGAATCCTGACGCAGCCTCAACTTTTTCAAGTATTTTCCTCAGTTTCATTATTTTTGTAGCACATACATATCCATATCTAAGATAAACAGGTTTAATAAGCTATTAGCTAGTTTGTGATCAAGTCAGAAAAGCAGAAAATAACCCTGCCTTTTAAATGCTGAAATACAGGCTCAGACCCTTCTTTAACTGTGTACAGTGTATCTTCAAAATTATGTATTGACTCCTCGTATGCAATCTGACTTGCAGTATAAATGTAGTGCAACGCTCAATGTTCTCGCACAACCTTTAAGAGCTCTTTTTAGACATTAACTTACCCAGATAAAAAGTAATTGACTGACAAAACAGTTATTTGTTTTCACTCAATTTGAACCGCCTAATACATCATTTTCAGCATGTCAAACAAAAATAGTACCGTGGGAGTTGTTAAGAAAATAGTTCAATATTTGAGAAGAAAATACAGAACCGTATTGCTAACCTAAGAAGTTGAAGTTTTGAGTACTCAGTCCTTTCCTCTATAACTTTACAAAAAGTTCAAAGAAAGTTTTAACCATGGTGGGAAGGTAGAAGTAAGACTTCAGTCTTCTCAGCCACTTGATAGTTCTGCTACTTGGTGTGCTACTACCTATACCACAGAACCCCAGAACACACCAGGCAAGGTACACATGTCCTTACAAGAACAAGGGTTCAGAAGCCATCATTTTATTCCAGGAAACAAAAAAACCACTTTGTGATAAATTGTTCCGTGACAGCCCACAGAATTTCAGAACTACAACTGTATTATTTGCATGTTTTTTTTAAAAGCTAAAGAAAATAACTTCTCATGCAGATTTTTGCTCTATTTCCTTTGTTTTATTGTGCCTAAGAAATTGCAACACTCGTGTTAAGTTCTTTTAGTAAAAGTGTTTTGACCACTTGCAGATCACATGTAAAAGTTACTGGAACTTCTTAAGCCCTGCCGAATCTATGAAATTGTGAAACTCCACATAAAGATAACCCAAATACTTTTGTAGTTAAGAACAGCGGTATTAAAAACATGTAAACACCAATGCAGTGAACAAATGTAACCTGTACTTATCAATGCTTTTTAATTCATACCTACATTCATGCTAATTTTACAATAGTTTTATGCTGATCACACTCTCTTAGGAAAGAGAAACTAGTGAAAACAGTCTATCATCAAACAATGAATAACTGTTTCCAGTTAGTTAGCACTGATTAAATTACCATGAAGAACAAGTACAAATACTCAGAAAAAAAAATAAAATTGAACAGACTGGCAACAGCAGCTAGCCACATTTTTTGGGTTTGCAATACACACACACAGCAGGATCTAGTGTAAGATTTGCACGAGACCAGAGACCAGTTCATGTCTTTACTTACATTCTCAGAGGATTCACAATCTCTGTCCGCAACAGCTCTTGAGTTTCACTATAATACTCTACATCATTCTTTTCTTTAGGTCTGAGTAACACAGTGTCCAAAACAGAGCTAAAAGAAAACAGGCTACAAAATAAATAAATAAATAAAGCTGTTTTGATTCTGGAAGCATTCAGATGCCTGAACAACATAAGACAAACCAAGCAAAGCCACAGGAAGAATTAAAGGACTAAACAAACTAAGAAAAGAGACTATTACGGACAAAGGACAACAAAGCTGCACTAGAAGTCCACTCTAACCCAGTATCCTTTCTGTAGCAGACTAAAAAAACCAGTTGCCCAGGCAGGACTCTGCAAATAGGTTGTAAGAGACATTTCCCTCCCTCCGCCCGCAACCCGCGCCTGCGCCTGCGCCCTCTTCCATCCTTCAGCCAGTTACAGGCCAGGGACTCACTCTGTCAACACCAGTACAGACACGTAAGGGCCTGGGACACCAGCAGCTGGGACACCAGCAGCACTCTGTGTTTGCAGCGAGTGCTGCAGAACTTGTTCAAAGTGGAAGAGCATGGTAACGTGTCAGAGATGGCAGTGCATGACTTTGTAAGCCGCACAGTGGTAAGACCGTCATTACAGCAAAGATCACGTGTTCTGCATTTCTAGCATGGGATGTCACCATACAAATTATCAACTTACCAGAATAAAGTGGAGTCTAAGTAACAGGAGTTGTAATGACCCTGGATACCTTTCTTCTTTCCAATCATTGTCTCTAAACCTTCTTTTTCCATTTTTGGAGGAGTGTTTTCTTCTACCACTTCACTTAAGTAACCTCCAAAGGCTGAAATTTTTTTTTTCAAAAGACACTTTAAAGCCTCAATTTTTATCCCCCTTGAGATTTTCCTATTAATGTTTTATAGGTTAATTGCTGCCTTAGCATAAGCATTCCTTCTCTGGACTGGAACAACATTTTACTATAGCTGAGACTTTCCTGTCATCCAGAACAAGGCCCTTGTATTCCACTGACTGCGCACTGCAGAGCTTCAGGAAGCCTGCAGCGTTCCAGTGGGAATGACGTTCTCTTCTCATTATAAATGCCCTGTTCACACTATCTTACAAGTATCACCTTTTTCTTTGTTGTCCCAGGCAATACAACATGACCCAGGAAATCTAAAATATTTGAAGTTAGAAAAAAATTGAGTTTTTCACCACTAACTTCACCATAACATACATGCATTTCTATTTTAATATTTAGAAAAAATAATAACTTGACATTACATAAAAATAACTGTATTTCTGATAATGCAATCACATAATGCTGGAGTTGCAAATACCATTTTCAGCAGGATTGCTCTACAACTTCTAAGGTAAAAAACTATACAGCATAACAAAAAATCCTTAGTTTTATGACATTTCTTTAAATATATGAACATTTTCTTGTTTTAAAGAATAAAACAGTAATCCTTACAAACATCATGTTCTGTACAGAGTGATTGTCTAATCCCATTTAAATAATACCTGTACAGATTTTCAAGTGTTCAATACCAAGAACATACTGCAGGAAGATAAAAACCAAACCCCTGGTCAGTTCCCAGCTGGTAAGTAAGTAACAAGCAGAAGCTCCGTACCTAGAGAGTTGCAGCGTTCGATCTGGTTGGAAACAGGCTGTAGCGAGGCAAACCTGGAATCTGGCCTGCAGCTTTTGAGTTTAACAAAAAGAGCTTTCTTTGGAGCACAAGTGAAGTATCGAGTTCCTTTGAATGTTCCATCTGTACAACCTGCACATTCATCCTCCTGAAAATTCAAGCAAGAATTCACTATTATTCTTAGTTCCAGAATTCTGCAGTAAGGCATTTGATAAAATATTAATCCATAAGTCACCCCTGGGGTACGCTGAAGCTTGATAGACAATGTTCCAGCATTTTAGTATACAAAAGCTTCAGATGAGGCGTTCTTTGACTGGATTTATTGAGGAAATTAGGAGTCTCAGGTTTTTTCCTTCATGCTTAAACTTTAACTCCAGCCAAAATAAAACAAAAATTCCATCAGAAGCAGTTTGTGGGAGGTAGGAGAGGAGAATGAGAATTAAACCTAGAGAACATCAGGAACTTAACTCCGGATTCCCTCTGCAGTTAGAACACACGTGCACTACCAAGCACCTTCTAAAACTCCAACTCACTAAGCATCGGGTAGTGTGAATACTTTGTGTGACTGTGGCCTGCACAAGAAAAATACCTGCTTCAGAACATACAAAGTGTACATCAAGGAAAGACAACACAAACTAGGTATGAAAGGTAAGTTATCATTATTCATCTTTGATAACATTATTTAGGGTATCTTGTCTGCTTACTACCAATTGCTAGGTTTTAACGCAGCAGTGTTCCACAGGCAAGCCCAAGACCCCAGTTTCACACAAGGCATCCTAGAGATGCAGTCTCAGAACACCTGGGACAACCTATAGCTTGAGCATCACCCAAAAAACCCACAAGCATCAGGATTTTTCATAACAGCTGAAAATTCCAGTCACATTCTCACTTACTTTGCTAAAGATGCTTATTGTTCTTCATAGTCGTACACTGCTTTATCTGAAATTTTCTTGAACATTATCCCAAAAGAAAGGAGCCCACCTCCCTAATTGCAAACACATTAATTTAACTGTTAGCCAATCACAACCTTGGCAGCAGCTGCCACAGACTGTGTGTTACAAAGGGCCCACAGGCGCCCATGAAGCACATGGCTGTCAAATCACCACTATCGCTACCATGGGTTGTCAAAACAGTGTTATGACTGACAGTTGTAATTCTGACGCTGCCTGTTTGCTGGCATGCCAAAAACACACACACCAAATACAATATTCAATAAAGCTTCTTACAGTTACGGCACTTTAAGCAAACCTGCATTTCAAGGAACCTTAAAACGCTGTTGGCTTTTCACCATTAAAATCTCCACAGTGTAAGGGAAGGGCACTCTGCTGAAGTCGGTAAGTGCCAGCCCCACAGATTCAATTGCCCATTGTGACACAAAGACATCTCAGAGCCTATTGGCAGAGTAAGGTCCAGGGCAGCCACAAAAGTCAGGTCTCATCTAAGAATTTCGCTATAAGGAGACCACACGGCAACCTGTTTAGACAAATTCCTCCAGACTGACTGCTTTTACAACGTATACAGGCACCAACTCTCCAAAACAAAACCAGTAATGTGTGATTAGTATTAATATGAACTACAATTTATATTTACCAGCTCCAGTCCAGCTAATACTTCATTTACTCCAGGGGGCTGGCCAATCCAGCGGATTACTCCATAGAAAGGGGGATTTTCTTTAACTTCAGCCAAGGAACCTGCTTCAAGACCATGTGAGTTCCCAACTGGGCCTGCTGTTGATGGACTCTCCTGGTTAGCTGCAGTATTTACATCACCAATGACTGACTGAACAGATAAAGAGAGAGGACTATGTGCAATACTACCATTAGTAGTCGATGTTTTTGACAAGCTAAAAGGGAGGGAGTGAAATCTGTTTTCTGTAGACACAGAGTTTGTTAAAGGTGGCTGCAGTGGTGGAGAAGAATGCCCAAATCCAGAGGATGAATCAGTAAGTGATTTTGCAGGGTCTTCAGCAACTGTTAAAATCAAAACCAAGATGTCAGTAGATGTTGGTTTTTTTTTCCCCATCTCACAGAAGTAAAGACTTAGCTATCAAACCAATAAAGTGTATCTGCAACCACACCTGTTTTAAGAGGCGTGCTGTATAGGAAGCACTAACAACTGGGGACATGCAAGACAACATTTGTCACTTGGCAACACTGGAAAGACACAACTGGCTGAGGAGACACTGCTGTAGCCCTGCCACTCTTACCACAGCCAACGGAAACAACACAGAGAAAGGAGACGTTGGCCAGAAACAGCTTCTCTTAAACCTGTACCAGGCAGGCAAAATACAGTTACTCCATACACCTGGCTACAAGGAGTATCTTCATATCTTCTTCCAGGCCTCAGCTTTTATTTTGCCTGCAAGACATACTCATTCCCACAGAGCTGCACAGACACTGCCAGGAATGTCACCTCCCAGATGCAGGATAAAACAACAGATCTGTCAATTAAGACAGAGTATATTTCCATGGGGGTTCCAAGATGCTTTTTATGATACAGTACGTCTTCCACTAAGACAACATACTCTAACTTTTAACTTTAAACTCATACTTGTTGTATGTGAAGAACATCAATCCACTCTAGTTTTTATTTGTTTTTAAATAAAGTGCGTGCCTACATGAAAGACTATTGTCTCTCTTTACCTTCATCAATATACCATGGGGGTTTTGTTTTTGTTTGAGGCTGAGAGTCAACCGATGAGCCATTTAATGTGTAGAAGACTTCAGATCTATTTCTATTTCCAGGTTCAGAGGTAGATCCTGGAAAACAACATGTTTTACCAAGGAGGTCAATCTCTATTTACAAAAGGTTAGCTATGCAATTATTCCATAGTAGAAATCTGTCAGTATACGTTCAAGGAGACATAACTGCCTTTCCGCAAAGCGGCCCTCTCCCGTGGAAGCTAACACAGTTCTAAGCTTGCAACAACTTTATTCCAAAGCAACTTAATCCTCCAAGCTGAAATTTCAAGTCACCAACATGAAAAGAAGGCAGAAAATAACCCTCAAGTGCACATTTTTCATTTGAGATGCAGTGTACAGCAGGTTTGTTTTTAAAGCAACAAAATTTCAGAATAGACAAATAAATTATGATCAAATTCCACAAACCTTTAGCTTGTGCCAACATACAACCACACTTACTTCAGTGAAGACCGTCACTGCCAGCATCCAGTGCCAGGCAGAACGTAAGCTTACAGAATATGCTGTCATTAGTATTCTACAACCCAAAATAACCACTAGTAAACTCAAAAGACACTGACTTTTGATTTTTGCCTTAAAAAAAAAAATTCCCTTTCAGGCTTTTTTCACTGGGAGGATTTTCAGAGCTAGACAAACACAGAGTCAAAATAAGTTTATATTTTGGGAATTCAATTTTGCTTTTGAATCACAGCAAAATTAACTATTCACTATTAACTATATTCACCATTAAGCATATCTGCTTCTGGGCCAAGAATTTGGAAGCTTCTTGTGCTGCAAGTAGGAAGACAACAGCAAACTGTATTTATTTAAAAATGAATACATTTTTTAAAACCCCAACACACACACCACACTTTCAGAAAAAGAGAGTGCAGCCCTGAACTGGTTATACTGGACAACTAGGTAATGTGTGCTTGAATTTTTTGTAAACCTCAAACTGTTTATCATGAAAGTGAAGATATTTTGAGCAGTCTTAAACTGTCTACCACCTTTATTATGGCTGAATAAATTCATACTAATACTCTAGAGAAATGTAACTTGATACGCAACTGAAGTGATAAACAAAGTGGTAGAAAATCCAAGGCAACAGAATCCTAAGCAACAGAAATTTGTAATCTTCTCTAGGAAAAGAAGAATCACTTCACGTACATACCTGTAGCCTTTGGCTTACTATGATTGAACAAGCTTTTGTCACCACCACCTCTTGAGGTATAGGCAAGCTTGGGAGGTCTCCTGTCCTGTGACACAGTCTCTAAGACATGGTACATGAAGAGATATTAGCTTCCCTTTTCTATGCTTTTATTATGTCACAGAAAAGTTCAACTTGAAACATAACTGAACCAAGGTCTAGCAGCGTTAAGTTTTAAAACCGAGTGGAGCAAAACCTTGTTGAGCACATAACCAACATTTTGTATATACAAGATTTGCTTCTATAACATCAGCAATTGCTTTACTCTGAAGTTTACCATTATTTCTTGAACACCTCAAGTTGACTGACTTCACATTCTTCAATGTATGTGCATGCTTCCATCACAGGAAACAGAGGCATGCAACTCTAAACTTTGTTTTCTATCAACACATCTACAATAAACGCTCTTTTCCCATAAATGGGGAAATCCCCATGAATTCTCCAGAGAAGAGAGAACTAACGCAAAAACACGCATCTTAACTCAACCAGCAAGTAGAAAGTGAACAAAAGCAAAGTTAGCCTAACTGAAGAGAGAGGGCAGCAGCTACAGAGAGCAGGCTGTGCAGGACTGCACACCCGCTGGTACCTGTCTGCAGCTGGGGCACAAACACCAGTTTTACATGAAACTTCTTTCTTTCTTCAGAAAAGGAATCAGGGGCGTGTAGCAGCTATGAGTTAACACTACTCAGGCAATTACTGGGATAGTGAATTTTCCCAAAGTCTTGCTATGACTTTTCCAGTGTTTACCCACAGAATGCCTAAATAATACCATAGTTACATTTCAAGCACAGAAAGAACAGCTCTCTGATCCAAGATAAACTCCTGGAGTAAACTGAACAACAGTGAATAAAGGTATTCCTGCTACAGACACATCTCCATGAATACTATACAGCTGTGTAGCGTTGTAAATACTATACAATTTGCCATTAATTTTGTTCAATACTAAACCTTTTCTACTAGTGAGACTGTAGCCAAGAGGAAGAAACCAAAGAGAAGTATAACACAGAAGGTTAGCCTAATTCAAGTGAATTTAGCATATTAATTCCACAGTATTGTTTTAATCATGTAACTGTGCCTAGGCTGAGCTCTTATCAAAGCCTCCCTTCTGGCTAAGAAAGCAGAGCATACCTGGAATGACATCATTGATATGCAAAAGAAGGGTACTTTCAACACTTGCAAAACTGCACAGCTGAATTCCATTATATCTTCCATCCCAGTTTCCAATCGGATTGTCCTAAAAATAGAAAAACATGTTACATGTATCCCAAGAGTGGATTTACCTGGTAGAGAATACACATGAATGCCTTTAGGATCATAAAGAGAGTGAAAATGGAAGGTTTGACAATGCCTACTTATTCCTGTAGCAAACTTTGTATTTAGACCAGTCAAGCCTTACAGTCTTTAAAGACAAATGCAAATTTAATAACTGTCTTCTGAGAAATATGTCCTATTTTAACAGGCATTCCTCTACTAAAATCCATTCTTTAGGAACAACTTAGAACAACTGCAGTGCCTTGATAGGCAACAGCTGCTGCAATCAAGAAAATGGAAGCACCTGATCTAGAACAACAAAAGCCCCTTTAACTACCAAAAACTCAAATCTTTTAAATTAACAGCTTTCAAGTTGCTACAAAAGCTTCACATTTTCTTGAAAGATCATTTTTTGTACTTGAAACTCAGTAAAGTAGAACAAAGTCAAACACACCAAAGTTACATGAAAAAAGCTTTTAAAAATAGCTAACAAAGTACAAGGTGTCCAGACTACTTTTTACAAAGGCAAAACAAAGCCAGTCTCACAAGACAAACACTCAACTCTATTGCTTCAAGACTGACATCTAACATTGCAAGTAGCTCAGTGGAGGCTCCTCAGAGTAACCAGAGTTCTTTCTCCTGAAGTGTTTAGCATCAAATAGGATATAATTTACCTGATGCTGAAAAACAATTACCACCAAGGGGCATCTTTGAACACAAGTGTTTATTTCCCATTTTAGGTCAGCCTCCGCTGAAGTAGCTTGTGGATAACGTTTCTTCTTCTATATTGCATGTCATTTACTAACTAACACACATGCAAAAGTTATTAAAGTCGATTATTTTCTTACCATGTCCACTCCAACAACGTATCCTAAACTTTCGTTTCCTGGTAAGACATCACAGAATATAACTGTCCCATACTCTATACTCTCTCCTATCTTCAGAGAAACCCTGGAGTTGATCTCCAGAGGAGGAAGTTCTACCTGCATTGTGTCAACTGGAGCTGCATAGTCACTTTCCAGTTCATTGTCATCATCTTCCACCAGCTCCAGTTTGTCCAAAGCAACAAAAACCCCACAATCCTCATCACATCTGAAAAGCTGCTTGCCTTGGTACTGTCCATCAGTAAAGCCCTGACCACGACCTTCTTCCTAAGTGTTGCAGGAGGGGAAAAAAAAAAAGATTTAAAAAAAAAAAGCAGTATATTTTGTGCAAAAGCAGACTACTACAAAAGCAGTAACATAATGCAGTGTTTTGGAGAAATTACAGTAAGAACTTGCCTGATGAACTATCGTTATGTTGGGAGAATTCTACTGCTGGAATCTGTGGCAAATATACACATGGTCTGTATGAGGGGACTAAACGGTAAGATGTCGTCAGATTAGAGAACAGCCACAGGCAGAACCTTTTTTTACTTAGAGAGGCATGTTTTCTTCAGGTGCAAATCTTGCTTCCATCATCACATTTTTGCCATATCAATACAAGATTACTTCATACTAGATATAATGCTCAGCATTCAAAAATTCCACTTAAATGCCAGACAAAGCAAGCTGATTTTCAGAAGTACTTGGGCCTGACGTTCCCTGAGGTTCTTAGTGGGAATTGCAAAGAATGTGGGAAAAGCTTAAATAGGACTTTGAAAAATGTCCTTTTCATGCAAGAGTGGCACTCTCCTCAATCTAATCCTTCAAAAGCTTACGACTGATATTAATTTTGCACAATTAGCTCACTAGGAGCACACAGTGGCAATACTGTCTATCTTAACTAGGTGCCGTTTGACTTTTAGGGCTCTACAAAACCAGCAGCCCTAAAATCCAAGCCTGCATTTACAGATTGTCTCCTGCCACGTGCAGGGAAAAAACAAAGTACTTGGCAGAAATCTGCGAGTCAGGTATTTGCCACCATGGGGATATAAATAATTAAATTTTTCTAGGCTAGAAGAGTCGGAATCTGTTCAACTCTTTTTGCCAGCCCATGCATCACATCAAGGTTCACTTAACCTGTAGAATACAGGGCTGACGTGATACGGTGTGTTCACAGGTATTCAATAACAACACTTTTGAAAAGACTGAAAGCTACAGAACTTCTAGGAGTAGTGATGCTCCTAGAAAAATAAATGTATTATGACTACCTCTTTAGCTCATCTTATTAAATATGTATCTGATGCTCTCCCTTAACAAGAAACTTACCAGCAACTCTACTCCGAAGTATATCCCTGTTAAGGATCTTTCTTGCATTAAGGGTCCTCTGAAGCGCACAACTCCAGGGAATTTATCATCTCCTGATCTCAGCTGTACTCTTACAGGCGAGCCAATGTCTATTTGGATGCCTTTAGTTAATCTGCTTTTGCTTTTAAACAGACTGTATCTTTCCTCGCAGTTAGTAATAGCCAAAAGCAACTCAGCTAATTTTTCATTTATTTCTATAACATCCTTCTCATCCACAAACAGGACTGCATGAGGTTGTTCCAGAATCTTTAATCCAATCTGCAGTTTCTTGCCTTTACAAGGAATATTTCTGGAGTGTCCCACAGAAGAACGATCTTGAAAAAACTGTCCAATGCTACCTTTGGGAACTTTCAAGAGCTTTTGCGTCTGCTTGTCTATGACACTGCATTCTTGGAGAAGCAAGTAAAAGATCCGCTCTTCCCAATAGGATGAACTTGCTTTTTCTTGACTCCATAAGCCCGAATTCATCGTGATTAAAACTTTTAAAGCTGCACAGAAGTCTTCAAGAAAAATAAGCTGTTGATTTACGTATGCTGATCTTGACAATTTCTACTGGAGAGTCCAACCTTTGTGAAACAATGCAATATTTATTTTTCAAAGAACCAAATCCAGAGCAGAAAGCCTAGAATAAAAATAAAACAATTTTTTTTTAAAAGAGGAAAAATTAAATTGGGGAACCATAGCTAGTCTTGAGTAAAACAACAGAAAATCATTTAAGTCTGTGACAAACCCCACTACTCCTACAGAGTAAAAATCATTTAGCAAAATTTAAGACAGCGAACATAGTCTCAAAACAGCCATAGTACTGTTGATCACAAGCATACCTACTTCTACTTGTTGTTGCTGTGTATTTCTTTTCCTTCTCTAGTTCCTTGAAGCAAGGGACTATGGAAAAAGTGTGATGAAATGCAGAGAACACACATAAGCGAAAGGAAAAAGAAATCTTAATTTCAGATGAACAGAAATAAACATCCTGCTCAAGGTTACAAACAATATTTTATGGACGCTTTCCACTACGAAGAGCTTTCCTCGTGGTTAGGGACTACTTATTTCTGACAAAGTGCACTGCATCTGTCATCTTGCATAACACTTTGATTTAGCAAAGTAGAAAATTGTGTCAATGTAATAGAGCACAGAAAATGGAAGCTTTAGTAATTTATAGCAGCCTTTTCTTTAAATAATAGAAATGGACAGTTTCAGTAAAAAATAAAAACCAAACTGTGCCAGCATTGCAACATGCAATTTTAAAGGAAAAACTGGAGGCTTTTCTTTTTATCACTTTAGAAAGATAATTCGCTTCGAAGTGGGAAATATATCTCTTTCTGTTATTAAAATACCCTGGAACACCTTAGCTAAACATCATCATAAGAACTATAGTTTGCAATCAATACACTAAACAAGAACAATTTGAAAATACTTCATTGCACCTGGTAGCAGCTACAGAAGTAAAATACGTACACACATACATTATTTCTACAGTTTAGATCATACTGGATATGTGAAGAAAGATCCACAGTACCTTAACCGGATTAGTTCTTCTAAAAATGAGAGCAAAGAGTAGCATACGAGTTAAGAATATATTGTCATGTAGATTTTCCTGTTACTACTCTGTGACACCACAGCTTTTCTTCAGTTAGAAGAGAATCTCAGTGATTACTTATGGATTTAACTTCTGTAAATACAAAGCAAATACCCTTTGTCCTCGTGCCTCCTCTTGCTACCCTGTTCCTCCAGATCTTCTCTCTGATGGCATTCAGGTATCATAAAAGCTATGGCTGTTTCTCCTGCTCAGTTTGATCCCAGCTTCAGAAGCTATCAAAGCAATAGAACCCAGTAGTACCATATTATTTTTATCATCTATTTCTAAACAAGAAGGATACTTAACAAAACTCTTTCCCTCAAAGAAAAGTAACAACCACAGAGGACCTGAAATTTATGCAAAGTAGCATCTCTCAGTCACTAGGAATTCACACATTTCTGCACTGACTTGCTGAGCCGTCTCGCGAGGCTCCTGTACCGCACAGCCACTCGCTCCGAACACAGCGCACTTCCACCTCCACAGACATTACACGTGGGTGTCACTGTCATCATCACACTTTGACACCGCTGCTGCAGCAGCTCACAGGAATTCTGTGGTTTTATTTTTAATTAAAGTAATTAAGCTCTGAGGGACAGAATATGGACAGCTTCAGACCTCACTGAGAAAAAGTCTGGTAGACTGCCAAGTTCGTTTCAAGTTTAAAAATATTTTTCTGCATTTCCATTTGATACACATAAATGGGCTTTAATGCTTGTTGACGAGTAACAAGAAAGTCTGATATCAGCACTGGACTGAAATAGTAACGTTTTATACAGAAACCAGTGAAGGACACAACAGGCTTCCCCCCGGCAAGGAAACATGATTAAATGACCGTTAGTATTTGTAAGGCTACTCAGATATTAAAACAGAATTCCATCCAAGTTCTGTCTAGTTCCCTCCCCTTACTTTTTCCAGACACTGGGAAAAAAATAGATACTGCCTTGTTCTTCATAATTCCATTTTATGTACTTAGCTTTCAAAGGCTGATGCACTTACTTAACTTTCCTTTTTGCAAGCCATTCCACAAAAGTTAATCAACCCCCAATACGCTGCAAACAAGTATCTCTGACGTTACAGGGATCATGATCTATTTCACTCACAGAAATATTTCATTTTAATTTTAATATATTGGTTCCATATCTACTTATTAACAGAAAACTCTGTTCAAGAGCTTAAAAAAGTAATTTTTAATTTTTTAAAATATTATCTATCATAGCTATTTCTTTTAATAAGTACACCCCGCTTGTAGATCCATTGCTGCAACATTACATAATGTTTACATGCTTAGTAGCAAAGAATTCAGTGTAAAAACATGTTATCAGCTGCCCTGAGATTATATAGTGATAACTTTATACGGTGCATGGTCAGTCTTTCAAAGCTCTAGGTCATCCACAGAGATGTTATTAAGCCACTGATTACAGTACGGAAAGGTTTTCCACTATGGAAAAGTTCATTACCGCTATATAAAATGCCTTAACAACTTATCTACCACCACTGTCCCCTGCCAAAAAAAATATACAGCTCTAAAAACCTAACCCCTTCTTTCAGAAAAATCATAAGTTAGTTTTAACAGCACAGAAAAGCTCGCTAAAAAGGATGTTAAGTTCTGGCAATGTATCAGAAATACATGTAGGTAAACTACTGACATTAAGATATTTTTTTTTTCAGCCACTTTCCATGGAATTGATATTCTGCAAGTTCAGTATAGCTGCTGAGCAAACAGCGCATATGTATCGGACTAAGACCAGAATAAACTATTAGACCTCAGCATGACTTAAACTGGAAGTAAATTATGCTTTGCAACAAGTCATCATTACACTGCACAAGATGCCAGCA
The DNA here is from genome assembly GCA_013400335.1 of Eurystomus gularis. Classification (NCBI taxonomy): domain Eukaryota; kingdom Metazoa; phylum Chordata; class Aves; order Coraciiformes; family Coraciidae; genus Eurystomus; species Eurystomus gularis. The sequence goes on along the minus strand of VZZY01025660.1, from coordinate 75,840 downwards.
GCTCTAAGTCTGTGCATAACGGAGCACTTGACCATCACCAGGCACATTAAGTGTCAGAGCTTGTTCAGCTGGGTTCTTCTACTCTGCCTACTACCTGAATTATTTTCATGCTCAAAGGATTTGGGGAAACAACAGGAAAAACACTGTTGTGACTACAACACTACATACTTCAGAAAAAAGAGAATTTAAGAAAATGTCAGAGGTAGCCCATAATAACCTACCTAACTGCAAAGCTTCCCTAACTTCCTTTTTTTCCCCATTGTGAGTCCCTGTTGTCACCACAGGGACGTCTCATCATAAAAACTGTTTGCTCTGAAACATGATAACTTTGTTTCTACCTTGCAGTAGCCTTAGATGAACTACACAGAGATGTCTGAATCTGCTATCAGGTTTCAGCATGAACACACAAGTCTGTAGCTCAGAGTATAAAATGATGAGGCTGAAATAAATTGTCCAGTTTCTTACAGAACTTTCACTTAAAATACCCAATTTTAAAGAGCTGAGATGCAAGGTTATTTTCTTCAGTCCAAAAATAATTTTCAAGGGAAGTTTAAAACTAGGAGCAGGTAAATTTAGTTGCAGCTCAATGTACACAGAATTACATGCCTGCAAGACAGGCGGTGAGTGGAAAAAATAGAAATTGTTTCCTTAAAATAGTAGTTGAAACATCATCTGATACAAACAAGTTCATACTGGTAACGTGATTTCCAACAGCTGAAAAACTCCACTGATTTTTTTCAGGTGTAACAAAGTTGATACAAACATTCTACTTTAGAAAAAGAACAAAAATCATTATCAGGATACTCTTCCCTAGGGTTGGCAAGTACACACCAATACCCTACCATCGCCACCGTTCTGCAGACAGCCCTTGCCAACATGATACACAAGTTCTCTCAATAAAATGAAACACATCTGTCCAGATTTTGTAACGAAAACCAAATCATATTTAACCGTGTTCGTTAATGGAGTGTTTAATAGCAAAAATGATATATCTGTTAATCATCTAGCAAGGTAAGACACGATTTATAATCTACTTTTAAATCACAAGGCTCGACACAAGGGTAAATGTTGAGAATAATCATTTCCCCCCAGGTCCCGAGAATTTCCTCTTCCTCTTCGCGCGGTTACGAACACCGCATGGAAGGAAAGCCCCAAAACACTTTTTAAGCTGGAGCAAGGGGCCGCTCAGGCCTTAACGCTGAGCTACCGGATGCGCGCAGCGGGGCCCGAGCCCGGCGCTCCCGCACAGCCCCACCGGGAGCTACCGCCAGCACGGCCCGGCCTGGCCCGGCC
>VZZY01025660.1:0-73916 GCA_013400335.1 Eurystomus gularis | reverse complement strand
GGCGGCTCCGCCGTGTGTGTGCCGGGGAAGCGCCCGCGGGGGCCGCTCGCCGGCGGATTCGTACTCACGTCGGGTGAACCGAGGCCGTGTCTGGGTCCGGATCCGCAGCCGTCCGATGGCTCAGGGCCTGCAGCCGGGAAGCCGCTCCGCGGGGCGCAGCGGGGTCCTGGGTGCCGGGGAGTGAGGCCCTCCGCCCGGCCAGCCGGCAGCCCTGCAAATGCAACAGAGGGAGACGGGAACATGAGACGTGTCCGGACCTTAGAGCAGCCAGAAACCTCCCCGAGTGCGGCCTACTGGGTGGGCCCGGCCTTGGTGCCGGCTCGGGAAGACGGCGTGGGGGCGGCCGCGGTGCTGTCGCTCTCTCCCCAGCGTACAGCGATTTCCACCGCTTCGTAAACTCGGGGGTAACTTCAGGCATCCCTCCTGAAGCAAGCTCTAGAGTTACCTCGAGACTGTTCATGAACGTCTGACTTGATCTGGCTTCAACAGCCAGTTTTGAAATATTTTTACTCAAGAAACGAAGCAATACAACTATTTGATTTAATAAAAGCCAAATGTAGCTCATCTTTAACCGGCCTACTTTTGAATGTGACTGTCATCTGAATGCCGTGCTATTTTATCCACTTAGCATCAGGGTTTTTATATATAGTGAGCTCTTAAATAATGAGTGAGAGAATGAACTCTGGGATAGAGGAGTTGCTCCACAGGATGGTTGGGTTTGAAGGCTCTGTTCAAGCATTCAGCATTTCCAGAAGATACTTATTTTTTGAGAAGGTTTTCTTAATCACATCACATTCTAAACTGGTGCTTTAAGTTTCATTTTAAAAACACATCTGAGATTTTGTACTACTAGAAATAGGCTTCTCAGCAAAGAAGCATCATTAAAAAAACCAGTGTACGATCATTTACCTAAGGTGCTTATAAGAATGTTGACATACTAATAAAACACTTTCCTAGTTTCTTAGCATCTCTAACATGGTTTTTTGTAACTCAGTAACATGCAGTTCTACATTAACACTAAAGCAAAGGCTGTTCTGGTTAATCCTGTTCCCTAGAGACCTCCAGAATCCAGAGTGACAGTCCCAGCCAGTAAGCAGATCCAACACAGCCCTGGATCAGGGCTGGAGTGCCCACTTCAGAGCTCTGAAGCAATGTGGGTCACTACCACGGATTTGGGTAGGAAGATGGGAGGGCATGATGCAGGCTTTTGTTGGTGTGGGGGTGTGCAAGATAGGAAGGACACAGCTGACGTGAGTGTCAGAAACTAGCAGGAGTTTATTTGGAAACTCCTGAGGAAACAACGAGATTCCATCTAGTATGGAATGAATGCTCACACTGTTAATTGCATTTAGTCACTTAAGAGCAAAATTGCATAATAAAGCTATATTTATTTTCTTACAAGAATAAACAGTACTGAAAAGACACTAAGATTTATGTGTTACGTTTCTTCATTTGGCAGGACACCCAGTGAGCCCGTTATGCTCTGCTAGCCCTCAAGGTGGCTATCTAAACACAGCAGCTGCCTGCTCCTCACTGTAGAGCTGCCTTTTGTGCTACTACAAAATGCATTAGCAAGTGTGCTCTAAATCCTGTTATCCCAAATTTCATTATGTTCACATTTTAGGTGTAAATAAATCACACATGGGACGTGACTATAAGTATTAGCCTAAGCACACCATAATTACATTTGAGAAAAAAAGGGGACTGACACATTACAAGAATAAAATATCAAAATACCAGATAGGAATGACTACATGTGGTATATCTAATAGCTCAAGTATTTTAAAATATTTCTCTAGTCTACATACTTAACCATCTATGATTTCAGCAGGAAAAACGACCAGCAAAGACCACTTAGAAAGTCTGTCATTCTACAGACAGAATAGTGCTTGTGAAATTGAACCCAAGTTATTGACCCCCTGGGTTAGCGTTACAGCACTGTCACTGACAGACACAGAGGAAAGGCAGGCCAAGACTGTTGTTTACTCTCAAGATCCTTCATACTCCTTTAGAAGTATAAAGGAGTTGTAAAGCGATAACAGGGCTTTGGCAGTGTAAAATGGGCCTGTTAGGTTTCTTTCATGTTGAAAACCCTGTCAGTAACACCAGCACAAGATATTTGCCATTAAACAGTGAATTATTTCTGTAAACCACACTCCTGTTAAAAGAGACATGTTTTGTAATAATGAAATATGGCATCAAATGATGCAACACCATACAATTAAACAGTGTATAAATAGCATGGAACAGAATTCTGTGCTGTGCCAAGACAGAAGTATGTATTCATTTATCACAACATCACCCCAAAAGTGCAGGATATTCATGCAGAGCAGCTGAATTTTTCTGCTACTTCAAACATGGAAATGGTAGGTATTTATCCAGCTGCATTAACAAAAAGAGGGAAGGTTCTTATAGAAGTATCAAAGATAACAGAAGCTGAAGAGTGTTTTGTAATAGGTATATTACAGTCACATTCTTTAACAAGAATAAGACCTTGCTGCTATAATAAAATGGCAGTAAAATCTGGCAGTAAACTGCAGCTTGTATATAACATTGGTTTATCTCACAATTTTTCAAGCTGAAACGAGCTTTGCATTCTATGGTTTATGTAATCTATCTGATTGGGAAGACATGAACTGCCCAGATCAGGGTATAAATCAAGGCAGGATGTCTTACACTATTGCAGCAGTCCCTTCTGGTTCTTTAACTATCAAAAGCACAAACATAGTCAATACAGGCATCCTTAAACATGGCATCACAAGGCTGGCTCATCAGGTGGCTGGTTACCAAGTTTTACACATACACTCTCAGGTTAGTCTTCCCAAAATGAGTCCTTTCATCTCAAATCGGTAGGGAGGACCTAACTCCTGTGACAACCACTTTTATGCACTGCAGTGTCACGATTTTACCCTTGCCTTTGCTCCTATGTTACTGCAGAGCGCTCTTTTTCCATGTCCCTTGGGAGATGCGTTTTAACATCACGGTCTCTATGTACGCCAAAGTCAGTGCTTTCAAAGAATACAAACTCTGAGTAAGCCAATCCATGAGGATCCCTTTTCTATCACTGACTATGACAGAACATGCTTTTCCATTAAAATTTACCAGTTTTATAAATATCAGATAAATGGATGGTGAGCACACTTACCCATCTCTCAGAATGTTCTGCTGCCATTGTGAAAATTCCCCTTTTCCACTGCAAAACCCTCTACGCAGTATTTGACTGTTGAAAGTGGAACTGAGAAAATAAAAAAACCAAAGATGACTAATTATGCATTCTGCTAGGAAGCACCACTGCATACTGTAGACTTTTTTTGGATGTGCTAAACAAGTAGACATTTAGGAAAGTAAAAGGCTGCCAGATTAACAGCACTGAGCCCCAGAGAAGGGCCCAGAGGCTGTCTGGACCAAACACGAGCTCGTGGGAGCAGGATGACCAGCCTGCTAAACCCACCCAGGACATCACAGCTCCTGGGCACAAGGAAGCCGTTCAGGAGCCAGCTCTGACCATAACAGCAGGCTCTAGTGAGGCAAGCAGAATTCTTGCAGAACACCCTTGATTTGTTAGCCATGCTTGTAATAACAGATTTCACTTTTTTTCAATCATCCAGGTTAATTCAATTAGAACTTTCTAACTCTGAAATAATCGAAAGTAGAGGTCATATTTAATACACTGAAAAATACACTTTCCTCTTTTCTTTTAGCTTTATCAAAAGCAGGACAATAGCAATAAGCATCAAAAAATAATGCTTCGCGTTTTGGCAACACATGAATTAACAGATTCAGAATTCAAAGCTTAGATACATCTGTGAACTGTCAGTGTGAGTGAAATGCACTGAAATCCCCCTTGGTTTTTGTTCACAATTGTAACCAAACCCATAAATCTAACTTTAAAGGAATGAGACTTGAGGCAGGAACCCATGCCTTGTCTACACTTAAAAGTGTTGGCGGGTATAGCTACACCTTAGAGCTGTATTGGCAAGTACAGATTTCTTTTCTGGTGTAACTTAAATCACTTTCCACATGGAATATGCTAAACTGGCTAAAGGACTCGGCCAATATAACAGCATCTACACTAGGGCTTTTGCCAGTATGGCTGCAGTTGCGTGGGAGTGATTTTTCATCGTTCTGACAGCTATTTTGGCAAAACTCCCACATTTCGACTGAGTCCAAGTTAAAGTTGGCATTGTTTTATGTTGCAAATAAAGCAGAAGAGAAGCATTGCCAATTTATGGCTCTAGCTTTACGTTATTTTAAATTGTTTGTTCTAAAGGAATGTGTGGAGCAGGATCCGTGTAGTCCTTTGGATGTTTGCCTGCCACATTTGTGCTGCATTAATATCGCTTGGTTTTTCAGTGAGTGAGCTTTGGCAATGGGAAAACTTACGTTACTAAAAAAAGACAGCGTCCATATTATTTACCACAGAAATAGCTATCCTGATGCATTAAAGCAAATTTCCAAAGTGTAATGAACTGCAAAAGCATCTGGGCCAAAGGACATGTGGATTAATGCATCATTCTTCTTCACTTTGTCCTTAATTCAACAAAGAATTTAAGCACAGGATTAATTTTAGGCACACATATAAGCCCATTTCAAGTTTAGTAGTCATGTCAGATATTATAATGCTCCTTTTTGAACTTTAATTAAGCAGATACTTGAAATTAATAATACGTGCAGAATTGCGATTTCTGTCAGAAGTGCAAGTTTACATAGAGTGAGGCTATTTACTGTGGTACCATCTGCATTTTCTTTTCTGAACTGGATGTTAAGACTGTATTTTAAAGATGTCCCAAGGGGCATATTTTTCTGCATAAGTACAGTTACATCTTTGGCTCTTTTTCCCTAATCTCTCTTTCACTAAGTGTGGTTTTTTGGTGTCAGAAATCCATGCAGAGAAGTTTTCATTGGTTTTGCAACTGTATTTACTGTTGAACTCTTTCCTCTGCCAGACTTTGTGTTTGCATGTGTAATCCTGACACTTGGGCTTGCAAAGCTGCCCTCGCTGCTGAGCTGCGCTGGGGACAACAGGCCGTCCTCGCCCACAGACAGCACAAGGGCTGTTGGAGGCAGAGGGGAGAGTTCATCTGTAAGCAGTCAGCGCTGAACCAGTGAGCCAATTGGACGAGGAAGTCTGATTTAATCAAGGCTTCTTCCTTCCTTTTTGTAAAACACAGAATTTGCCTGTTAGAAGAAAACAGACATATTTCTCTGCATTTTGAAAATGTGCAGCAGGCTCTTCATGACTTCGTACAGACTACACATGCACCACAACTAACAGCTCTTCAGCAGTTTTCAGGTCAGTATTCTGTGCACTTCGGTTTCTAGTGTTACGTACAACTCAGTGAGGCAGTTGGAGTGGCATTTACCCTGAAACGGAACAGGATGAGTCTTTGTTCAAAGTAAAATTGTGTAATTTGTTGCAGGGTTTTTTTACTGTTTTGGATTTTTTTATAATATGTAAAAATAAATAGTAGCTTAGTTAAAAGAGCGTACAATGATTTTTAGCTGTGAAAGTGAAACTGTTTATAAGTAGTGATCGTTTTCAAGGCAGATATAATCAAGGCAGAGGACTTGAATACCATAGCGTTCACTTCTGCATTCTTCTATTTACAAGTGTGTTGTTTTTCTGGTAAGTCATGTTCTAAAGTGGTATTTATACATGTAAAATATGCATGAAGTTATATATGTATATACAGATATATATCATTAATATAAACACAATTTTGCTTATAAGGTTATACCCACTCACAACAAAGAAAAAAGGTGTCATTTAAATTTGTTCAGCCGTTTTCAGATTCCCTATTTAATCTGCTATATTTGAGATTATCTTTACAGTAAAAGCAAATATTTGCAACTTTTTGCTCATGGGATAAACTGCCATGATTTTCAAAAGACTGAGCAGTTAGACAATAAATAAGTGGCTACTCTTCATGTTCAAAAAGGAGCTCTTAAGGAGGACAAGAAGAACAGTGACAACTTTAACCTCCAACCTGAAGTCCAAAAATAAGGGCTTCCATGATGCTCTAACTAAGGAGGATGACAGCATGTATGTAGTTCCTTATGCAAGCCAGGCAATGGAAGGGTTTCTGTTAGAGGAGAGTGGTTTGCACTTCCATTATTTCCAGTGGGGAAAGTAATTGCTTTTCTTTTTACAGCCTTGCAGTTTGCAAGGTCTGCTGAAAGTTTCCTCACCTCTATATCCAGCATTGCATAACTATGTGGTAGACAAGTGGGGAGGCAAAATGGTATGTAGTAACATCCCTGTCCTAAACCCTCTCATTACTTAGTAACCACTGCCTGGGCATTATTTTTGCATTGGTATCAGGGAGACTTGCTTTTTTTTAGAAGTAGGTTGTTCTGTTATTTGATTTTCACTCATTGGCTAAATTGGGAGCAACACTTCTCTCACGCTAACCAGCAGAACACAGCACCCTGGCAAAGTTGTTAGGATGCTCTTAAAAGTATTTCAACTGCTAGTATAACACAATACTGTAACAAGCTGGGTTTGGTTTGGTTTTTTTTTAAAAAAAACAACATCTTGGGGACACATTTATGCAGGAGAATGGCCAGTCAGGTCTATGGATTAGGACTATGTTGTGTTAGGCATGTTATCAGTATGTGGTAGAATAGCAGTCCTGGCAGAACAGGCAGACAGATCTAATATGAGCACAGTATATATGTTAAAAGGATAAGTAAATGGAGAATGCTTCTGTATAATAATTAGAAAACTCAGTTCTCCTTCCACCTAGCCATCATCAGATTCAGTTGTTTTGTTCTCACAGTTCAGAGACAAGCCTCTGGAGGGAACCTGAAACTGTGAAATATGTCAAAAATATTACACTATTTTATATATTGCCCTATTTTGCCCTACAGGTTGTGATTAAGAAGTTTTCGAGTCTTGAGAACAGTAAATTCTAGAAGTGTAAGAAGGCCAGGCTGCTAGTTATACTAATTATCTCCAAGATTTTAGTACATCAGAACTCATACTTGCAAGCTTGAGGGCAAAATAAAAGGAGAAAAAAAATATTCCCCCACTGAAGTTTATGACAGAATTTTCATATTTAAGAGTGGAGTTCCTCACCTAATCTTATTCAACATAACTTCTTATGGTTTTCATGTTTGATTTTAATCTGCCAAAAAGACATCCAAACACTTTCAATGGTAATGGCAATAGGAATGTCTCTTTACTAGTAGCTATATAGATATTTCTATTTATTACCTTAGTTTTTATGAAACTATAGTTGCCCTCATATAGAGGGCAATGAGTAAATCAATTTAAAAAGATTACCAGACTGGATCCTCTAAAGGCATGCTAATAAGAAATGTCACACTTTTCATAACCTTTCAGTGACAGCTTGCAATGGACCAAGACTCACACTGCCTGGCAGAAAAGGAACTGCTGGAAACTGTAAGCAGCATTACTCCATTTTCTACCACAAGTCCATCCAATGAAGAACAAAATCAACCCAAAGCTGAAATTTCACATCAAGCGAGAAGAGAAAACCCAGAAAAAGATGAGCTGCAAGGTTGATGCTGTCCTTCAATTTCACTTTCATGTAGCTATTTATTCCATTACTCTTTTCTATAAAAAAACTTTTCTTCTTTTATTGCAATAGTAGTCCAGATTTACTCCACTGAAAAGTAAGCCTTGATTAAACTTGTAGTAATAATGTGGCAATAGTGAAACAGACGCACACCTCTGTATACACAGAGTTCCTTTTGAATCCCTTGCACCTAAAATGTATTGCAGATTAAATTTACACACCAGGGACCTCAACAGGGATCATCAGATCTCTGTCTCAGGAGCGTACTTCCTGTACATCAAAAAATCTGCACCTCCTGGCAGCATCAGCAAGATTGAAGCTAATCTCAAGCAGTAGTCTCTCACGTGCCTTATGAAGAGGCAGCACTGAACTTTTGCCACACCTAAGACTGCTGTCATCTGTTATTAAATAAAATGTTATATATAATCCCAAACATATATAATCTCATCAAGATTCTCAGCCTGCAAAGATGTCATAAACACCACCTCTCAGGAAATACATGCTTTGTAGAGATTGAGCCAAACCCCAAAGGCCCTGATAATTGAAACTGTATGGCCAAATAATTAAGAACATGTAAAAGCGAGGCCACTGATGGAGGACTATGGTGCCTTTACAATTCTATTTCTGCATCAAGCTGTTCCAGATTCCCATTCATTTGTGGTCATTTAACTGTCTGAATGTTAGATACATTGCGGACTGATTTCAGCTGACTGCATTGACAGAAACACCGATTGGAAATTGGGACTGGTGTTCCCACTGAAATACTCCATTTATTTTATACACTTTGCTAGCCTATATGCCGCCTGATGAAAACGGTTCTCAGTAGATTTCAAAGATGGAGAAATTGCCCTTTAGAAAGGCTGCATCAAATTCCCCTGCAAGCAAACTCTTCAACCAGCTGTCCTTCATTTTTATATATGTATATATGTTTATGTGTGTGTGTGTGTGTATGTGACTGTGAGGGAAGAGACAGAGAGGAAGGGAGAGAGGTATATAAAACATTTGTGTATAGGGTGTGAGAATTCCCCCTTCAACTAAGACGGTTATCCAAGTTTCTCCCTTAAGGTTAGGATATATACATGTTTTCTCAGTTTTCACCTTTTACTGCACAAACCCAATATTTGAATAGGGTTGGTGTTTGAATGTATGTCCAATGGTGAAGCATATCTCCTGCTCAGATTGTGCCTGAGGTTACCACCTAGACACACAATACTTCTCAGTATTTTTTGTATAACTTTGTATTCTGCAGCCAGTTTGGTGTCTTTCAAAATTGCAGACCATGATAGCTTTCCAATAATGTGGACTTGTCTTTTTTAGCAGTGAAATCACTTATTTTATCAGACTTGAGGTCTTACTGTTACAGCAACAGAAATTCTACGCTCTCCTTTCACAATAAATGCTGAAGAATTTTCTTTCCAAATGCAGAGGTTATAATCTGAAATACTAAATATATATTTTTTTAGATGCCAGTGCCTCCTTAAGTCCCAACTCTTCAATGACCACTAAGGAGCTTCAGGAATACTGGAGGAATGAAAAACGCCAGTGCAGACAAGTCAAACTCCTTTTTGAAATCCCATCAACCAGAATTGTAGAGCACCACTTATCTAAATATGTGGTAAGCTAAGAAATGAATATGTAAGAAGATCATTAATTTTTGTTCGCTCTACAGGGGTCTGCACAGCACACAGCATGCCTCACTACATGAAAGCCTTACCGAGGGCCAAGTTTTGCAAGACGTGATCATACTGACTAGAACCTGTTCTCACGATCATATGGGCATAGCCTGTGAAACCTGTCCCTAAATAAACCCTCTTACAGCCAGTTCACCAAATTTACAGCAATAGAAAAGTAATATCAAGTAAACTCGTAACTTGAGAATCCCTAACACCCAGCAGCTTGTCACCACGAGGGAAATTCACACAAGTAGAAAAGTCTCAGTATAGGTACACTTCCACTGAGCTAGCCTGCTGGAGCAGCTGCATCGCATTTGTGTAACTTCCACATCAGAGGTTTAGCTTAGCACAAGTGCAAAATTCTTTGATGTTGACAAAGTGTAAGACATCCTCCAGCTAGATCACTTGGGATCATTCCCCCTCCCTACCTAGAGCTCCATTAGATGATATATTTCTGTCATATTTTTAAGGTGAAGCATGAGTATGAGGGACGGGAACAACAGAACAGGTTGGATTTTTGTGTCTTTACTTACAGTAGTGACACTTGGTTTTTATTTCTGATTCTGCTCCTGGTCTTCAGGAGGACTGATCTAGAGCAAGTCTCTTTCTGTACTCCTCTAAAATTCAGACAGGAATGTTTTCCTTGTTTGCAACAACCCCTGAGATCTGTAGACAAAAAATGCTCAAAACCATACTAGTATTGCTGACACTGAGTGATGCAACTTGGTAGAATTTGAAGCAGGTAAATGTTCTGGAGACTGTCCTAAGATCTTGTTGCATGCTATCCACACCTACTTAGATGCTACCATTCTTGCACACGCACAATAGTATCCAGCTTGACGAATAGTTAAAAATTGTTTTAGTATAACTGTATGATAACAAGAGTATCATTCAGTGGATGTGCAAGTAGTTAAGCTTAGTCATAAATTACATGCCTAGGCAAGAAGATTTACTTTACAACAAAACTGAGCCAATTTAAATGATAGTCTAATTAAATGGTATTTCTTCCCTTTTCCATGCACATTCCAAAAGTAAAAGAAAGTATTTGTAAATTATTCACTTAGCTGCCCTTGATAAAACGATAGCTTCAAAATTGCTCTTATGATTGTTTTGGATATGCATCAGGCATATATACACTTCTCAGCAGGGAGCAGGACAAAGCATAGGGAAATGTCACAGTGCTTACAAATGAAAAGAGATCAGAGAAGTCAGCTCAAATGTAGAAACCTTTCAAACAGTGCCTGTAAAGATCAGTTATGAAGATTAAAAGAGAGAATTTCTCTTTAAGGAAAAGCAAGGAAGAGAATCAGATAGACACTAATGCTAGCACTGATTTGCACCCTCCAGCAGCAGCACAGAAAAAACTTGGTATGAATAAAACTCCTCCGGTTCCTGTATAATTCAATGGGAACAAGGTGAAGTTGAATGTGAACATGGTCATTGTCCAAAAGCCAGCAGGGTTAACAGTCTGTGCCCTTAGCTGGCTTCAGTGGAGCTCCACTGTTTTACACGTTAGGGATTTGGCCCCTCCTCAACATCATTGCACTTGGATGAAGACTAGAAGAGAATCTAGTTGTACAGCACGTAAGACTTTTTTTTTTTCACTTATTTCTCTAATGTCACATTTATTATAGTCATTTTGAGGCTAATGAAGAGCTGAGGACATACTCTTGAGTACTGTTAATGTAGGACAGCACTGCTGTTAGTTGTTACTGAAGGATTTTGGATAGCAAACAGATTATTGTAGAAATGTCACTTTTTTTGCTTTATTTATATGCCAAGTAAGTCTGAATAACAGGACAATGATTTAGAGGGGGGGAAAAAGCTTTGGATTTGCTCCACTTTATTTTTGCACACACCAAATTACTGCCAAATACTCACTCTTCTTTCGCAGCATTAATAACACCCCCAAATCCCTAGAAATGTCTGATACAAACTACATTTCTGAGTATTACAACCAATGTAAAATAGATTACATTCAATATTAAGTCTGGGAAATCTATTCAGTTTGCTAAAGATGACTGATTGCAGCATGATCCTGTGATTGCAGCAGCCATGGCTGTTCTAAACAAAGCGCATCTACAGAAATGCTTTGTAAGTGATTTTAAGTGCTTCTGTCTGCTGCTGGTTCACCATTCCCGGCACCTTGCAGGATGGGACCGGTTAGCACCTTGTTTATCTGCAACTCATTTCCATGCAAAGGCTAAGTTAGTCTGGTGACAAAAGTACAAAACAGCAGGAGGTGGGAATTATTCGTTTGATGGCTGCAGATTTTAAAGATCAGGCCTACCCTGAGCATGCACCATAATCCCAGACAGCAACTAACTCAGCAGCACTGCTATAAGCCATAGTTATATACAATATTTTGCCCATAAAATTGGTGCAGGAGGGGTTTGGCTGGTGGAATATACAAGTACAGTCTTTTCAAAGCAATGACAGACAAAATCTGACTGCACTGGGGCTGGAATGGCCCTTCTCATGCTTACTTTTCTGTTTTATTGTGTTTAGATGTATAAAATCATCATTTTGCAAACAGGAAGTTTTGACAGCAACAAGTCAGTAATTGAGCGGCGTTATTCAGATTTTGAGAAACTGCACAGAAATCTGCTGGAGGAGTTTAGTGAGGAAATGGAAGACGTGACCTTTCCCAAAAAAACTCTAACAGGGAACTTCACAGAAGAAATCATCAATGAGAGAAAATTAGCCTTCAAGGACTACCTGAGACTTCTATATTCTATGAAATACATCCGAAGATCAAAAAAATTTATTGACTTTTTAACAAGGCCGGAGCTTCAGGAAGCATATGGTTGCCTGCGGGGTGGCCAGTACACCAAAGCTTTGGAAATCCTTTTAGAAGTCATTGGTCTGCAGGAAAGGCTGACTAGAGGCAACCCTGTCTCAATTGTCCCTACTCTATGTGCTATTGTGGTGTGCCACAAGGACCTGGAAAACCCTGCAAGCGCCTTTGAATATGGAGAAAAAGCTCTGTCACGCCTTCATGTGCATACCAGCCACCGGTATTACATTCCATTGTTAGAAACAATGATCACTTTGGCATATGAACTTGGCAAGGATTTTCTGTCTTTGCAAGAAAAACTGGAAGAATGGAAGACAAAAAAAGATCCCATTCGGGTTTTTACCCTGAAAGAACTTGCGGTTCGGGAGTATGTACAATGAACACAAGAACCAATTTCATTAAAGAGCAAAGCTATCAGCTCCTTTACCCGAACACAAACTCTTAAAAAAAGAGTAGGAACTGGAAATTACCTGTTTGGCTATAATAGCTTTATATTAATAGAAAAAAATTAAATATCTGCCATGTTCAAAAGGGACATTAACATTTATGTTGGAAAATACTGTATTTACAGATATGATGAGCACCTAAGCTTATTAAGGTTTTTGGAAAGCAATTTGCAACAAAAAAAATCATATATTATTTGTTCATTTTGAACATTGCCTACTTTGTGTGTGAAGTCAGCATAGGAAATTACAATGAATTAAGAATCTGCAGAATCAGAGGCATTGCTTGCTCATGTGGAAATTACTTCCTTTCAGGAAGAGAAGTATCTTCTCAGACAGTGCAATCTAAAGGATGCATCTTTAGACACTGAATGAAGGTTTTTACTCCTCCAGCTGAAGCCTGGTCAAACAGCACTTTTGCATTTCTGAGAATGATGAGATTGGTCCTGTTCCCACTGAAGTTAACTGCTGTGGGCAGGAGGGCCTGGGGGGAAGGTTTACAATCAGCTTTGGTAGGAGCAAAAAATACAAGCCATGATTATTCCATCAGAGATGAGGCAATATGCTTCATATCCCTTTTGTAGCTGATAACGGTTTTATGACCTGCATTGAAGGCACATTCTTGTTTGAGGTGATCTTTGAGTACAGCTCTGAACAGGGTAGAAAATTCATACCATATGCACTATATACATAATGGAAAGGAACCGCAGAGGGGTGCTGTTGGGGAGAACATCTGGCTAATATAATGCTAGCGTTTAATTCTGGTTATCAAGCTGTGAGACACATGGTTAACAGACAGTCAGTGTTAAGCATGTGCTCCCCTGTTGCCTTCCAGAGGTTTATGTAAATTGGGTGTTGCCTTAGTTTTACAGCCCAGTACCCCATACAAATATAATCGTGGTGGCACTGTGATATTCTAGCTAATTCTTTCAGGGATCCAACCCACATATACAAATACTAAGCTCATCTTGGCCCTAATGCTCATATGAAAGCTTTCTAGGAGCTGAAAAAGTCTCTATTTACCTGCTTCTGTAATTTCCCTCAATGCTATTATCTCTCCCATACACTTATTTTAATAATCTGGTAAAGTAATTCTCATAAATATTGTAATTAACATGTCATGCTAGCATGGGTCATTATTTTCTGCTGAGCATAGTCGACAGTACTTTCAGGCTTGTACTCCAGGTACAGATACTACACGCACCACAATGACACTGTCTATAAATTAGGTATAACTGTATTAACTTACATCCCAGACAGATAAAAGGATCGGCTAATTGAGAGTGCACTGAGCTTGAAAAACATTGCTGTGCATTGTTACAAGAAGGATGGCTTGGGAAAAATATAGAATAATAGGAGTGTCTAGGGTGGGAAGTTAATATTTTAAGTAGCTATTAAAAGCTACACATTAAACTCAAAGTATATGGATTATTTGTTATTTGCCAATTATTATGTCTTTCTACTTGCACCAAAGTAAGGGAATTAAGAGTAATTAATTAAAAGACTTAAGAATTAATCTTCCCACAACATACCATCTTGCAGGACAGTTGAAATGGATCAAAGGTAACACCTTCCTAGAGGATCATGTCTGAATCAGACAAAGTGGCAAAGAAGAAAGCATGTCTGGGGTCTGCATCACACTCAGATGACTTGAAGTTAAGGCAGAGAGGAAGCGTGGCTATCATGCTTCTCTAGCTCCATGGCAGTGTGTGGTGAAAGACCAAAACAATAGGGAAAAATAATCTCCCCCCTTTTGCTCCCTCTTGCCATTGTGTGCAGCGTCCCAGGCGCAGCTGCCTTGGATTCTCCTCAGGTTTCTGTGGGGCTGTACATGAGTAATTGAGCTAATTGTGTCCACAGACCCTCAACATAGAACTGATTACAAGATTAGAGGGTCCATCAGTACACACTGTCTGGCAAGGACAAGTGCCAGGAAAGCGGCACATCAGAGAGATCTTACTTAACCTTTACTTGTAGCAATGCTATAACTTTCCATCTCTGAAGGATTAACTGATCCAAAGCTAACCAATTTTTGTTGGCATGGCAGTGCACATTAGGATGATGAGGAGGTACAATTTGGATAAAAGAAAAATTTATGAAATTCAAAAGGCACTAAAAAGTGCCCCCAAAACCCCACTGTTTTGTTGGCATAAGACAAATTTCTTCTGCAAATGCTTTTCTGTATAATGCACTAGCAGAGTTTTGTCAGCACAATGGTCCTAGAATAGGTCACTTTGTCCCTATCCACTAGAAGGCAGAGGTAGTGTCCATGTATTATGGGGGAAAACGAACTAATACAGCTATGGCATGAAGAAGGAACAATGTGTCTTGTTGGATAATTTTGCCACACTGAACCTCTTTAATTGAGAACCTTTTCAGTGGGGCATCTGTGGCAACTGGTCAGCCCTAATGTCTTCAGAACTACCCAGGAAGAACATACCATCTGCCTCACTCAAAGGGTTAATGTCAAGTTCTGCTGCACTGAAACTTCCCGTCAAGTAACTTCATGTATGAATCTGCAGAGCCTACAGCATGTGTCATCAAAGGGTCAAGTGTAGTGTTTATAACAGCAGTTTGATTTCATTACTATTAGAATATAACAAAATTAAAATCTCCCCCAACAATTCTACCTTCCCCAAGCAAATCACTCATATATTCCTTTCCTAGAAATGCAGAGCCTGTGACCTTCAGATTTATTAATCTCTTCTGAAATTACATTGAAAAAATCCTTGAAAAGAGAAACCTAGTATGGTGATGGCAATGAATGGAGACCCAGGGGCCTGGATTTCAGCTGGAGCTCTGCCACAGACTTGGCCTGAACTTTGCACAAATAACTCCTGTGCCCCTATTTCCTCACCCAGTAAAGTTTCTTCATTTAGGTTTTCAATACTCACTGAATAGGAAAGCTGTGAAACTTGACCAAATAAGTTAACTCCAACTTAGACATGTGCATTAGGAATGAGACAATTTTGATTTATACAAGCCTATTTAATTTCATAAAGACATCTTGAAAAGGAAGATAACTTAGAGGCAGTAGTTACCAAACCCGGGTACTTATTCTTGATGGCATAGTTTCTTACTAGTGCAGTCTTATTTTAGAATCAGGCATTACTTTCCTTATACACTAGAGAAGTTACAGAATTATCTATTTATTGCATTGGACTATTGTGAGACCTTGTTGGCTCATCAGCTCCATAGGCAATCAGCCAGTTCTGATTTCTTAACTGTGTCTTCTCTGAGAGAGGTTGGATCTGCCAAAAGAATTCTGCTATCATTTACTCACATTTCAAAAGTCAGCTTCTGCATATTCTTTTCCACTTGATTTTTACAGCAAAGTGAGTATTCAGCAATTACACGTTACTAAACTAAATGGTAATGGCATTCCTGCTCCCATACTGACCCTACTATCTTCCACTTGGAATGACAGCCTGTGAGGATCAAGTTCCCTCTGCCTTACATGCGATGTTATCTTCCACAGTTAAAAACATGTAGCCAGGTAGGGCAGATTTCCTGCAGGGAGTCAGAGTAGATTAGTCTCTTTCTCCATTAACATCACCCAGTGCCAGGATACAGTAGTGGCTGCTGAGCTCTCATCCATGTATTGAATCTGTCCTGCCTTTTTCCTAAGATGTATAAAAATTACGTGGGTGCTCTCCACCTGCCACCACATCTTGCTTTTACTCTGAATAAAGTTTTAAGAATGGCTTCAAAAGGAAATCGCTAACATTTTCACCCATGTCTACCTGTCTCGCTTATCTATTGCCCCTCCTTAACTCCTGCTAAGAAGCCATGGCAGAAACAATGGCTAAAATCCTTGTGCACTCTCTGTGGGGTTTGCATGCTGTCTCCAGAATACACATCCCACCTCTCCAGATTCTGGGCCAGCTAAAGTGAATAGCACTGCATCAGTGAAGCTATTTTGGAAGAAGAAAACTCTAGCACTATCACATATGCAAGAACAAAGCATAATTTAAGTAAGCAGGTGGTTCCTGTTTCCAGACAGCCATTTTACTTCCGCTCTGCATTGCTGTACAATATTTGAGTGATAAAAGGTTTTACAAAAAAAAATCCATTTCATCCATTTCCTGTCTCCTAAAACAATGTGTGCATTTTACAAAAAATTCTCTGGTTTAATAAAATAAATGGAAACGAGCAGTTATTGGCATTTGTCCTGTTTGTATTATTAACATTCATCAGCCATTCTCTGTACCTGGAAGGCAGCTGGAGTCAACTGACAAAATGTCTGGGGACCCAAGCTCTGTTCTTGGCAACGTCACAGGCCTACTGAGTGACCTTGATCAAGTTTAACCAAATCTCGCATTTCTTTTGAAGCAATGAATATTGCTTTGCCCTCTTCTATAAAGCTACGCTTTACTTACATTTTATCAGTACATTCCAATGTATCATTTTCCCCACTTTACAGCTAGGGGAATCATGGTACAAATAAGAGAAGTTAGTTTTCCCAAAGTCTAATATAGTGGTGTGGAGACCACACTACGTGACTGGAGAAACAGTTAAGCACAACTGGCATCACAGCTTTGTGAAACAAGAGACATGTCACAGTTGCATGTTCCTAATTTCCTCTCGCATGTACTACCACAACACAGCTTCATTTTTGCCCAATACAGTACAACTGAGAAAATTGCATGTGGTGTCAATGGAAAAGAAAACAGTTCAGTAAGTGTGATTAATTAATATATTTGAAGAATAACTGGTTGAATAGGGAAAATATTTTAACCACTACTAACAAAGGAGAATGTCTTGTGTAGGAGATTTTTGGAATACACAAAATATCTCCAGGCTTCAATATCATTTTCCAGAGGAAGGAACAGAAAAATATTTTCAAATAACATTTTTACAGGTTCAAGTATTTCTTAGAACTCCAGTATTTTTCTCCAGTGCTCTTGTAGTCTAAACAAAAGGAATCACACAACCACTACAGAGTACCATACACATTAGCAATCTGTTATTATCCACTGTTCTTAGCAGCACATAATGCATCAGAGCTTTTCATTATGATCTTACTCCTATTGTCATTGACACCTCTGAAGTATTCCTACAATAGAAAACAATCCAACTTAAATTCACAGTTAATTTTTTTTCCAGGGAAAAAAAAAAAACCAACAAAAAAAGAAGAAAATAATGTCCAACCAACATCTGCCTAGCATGTCTAACAAACCACAGGCTGCACGCATACAAGCAAGAAGAAAATTTAAATAAAATCTGGGCAGATCATCTCCAAGAGTCCATGGAGAGTTGTATTACCATCTATTGAGCTTTGCCCCATTTCCATATCAATTATTATATCATTTGGGGCATTAAGTAGATAATACTGTTTACACAACTTTCTAAAATAACTAAAGAAGCCCATGAGGATGCTTAGTTACTTATGAAACATATGCAGACAAGATGGTCTCTGAGCAATGCAGTATCTTGTTTACAGGGAATCCTGTGATCTTTATCACATACTTGTTATTAACTCCTGTTATCTGCTGCATCACTGGAGGATAATATTTGCTTTCCTGAATCTTAATAAGGCTAAATACATTTATTGAATTGAACAGATTTGTACAAGCAGCATGGGAGTCGAGTTCAGGACACAAGATGAAATCTAGGTTTTGTGGCTTAGACAGCAGCTGAGCAAATCAAATCAAGAATGTTTATTTTCTGGTTAGATCAAAGGCAAGAGCAAGATGTGTTGAAAAACTAAACACAGTTGTACTAGTGTAAAATACCGAATGTCAATTCCCATCTGGATGAGGTGAGAACCCCAAAGAACCAACCTATTTACATTAAGATCACATTACAACATATGTTCATCACACTTTGTGAGTATATATTTGCTCTATATACAGATACACAAGTCACTAATTTTCATGTCAGACCACTGAGAGCTGAGAGTAACTACTCTGAAATAAATTACGTTATAATGTAATTGAGAGCAAAATAAGGTCTACTGTCTATACAAACGTGCACAATATCTATACACAAGGGATGGGTGGATGGACAGACAGGTTGAATGGATAGAGCAAAGAAATTTGAATGTTGTGATGCTTAATAAATGTTTGCCAAATGTTTTAAGAAATTTGGATCAAAGCTACTTTTACAAGCATCACACAGTTATACATACATACATAGTTTTAAATATGCTACGTTTTTTTCTCAGAAACAGGAATACATCTGTAAGTCTGTGATTTTTCAGGCAAAAAAAAAAAACCAACAAAATAGATTGGATGGACTTTCATGTACTTAGCTAGCTAAACTAGTGTAATCTAAATTTTCATTCCAGACAGCGCTAAAGTAGACTCTAACTATGATAACCGAAAGGAAATCTTAAATAATTTTACTGAAAATACGGAACTTAAAGCCTATTTTTTTCTTCCATTAGCATTTCTAAGGGATCTGCCTCCACCCTGACAAGTGGCTGCAGTGCCACTAGATGGAGCTGCAGCATTTGCAGGAGCTCAGGACGCCCGCAAGCTGAAGTGAATCGAAAATAAACTTTTTTTAACGACGACTTTTTTAAAAAAAATCTACTCTCAAGTCTAACATTTACATTTTAATATGATTAAACTCAATATATATATTTCAATGCCATTGTGAGTTCAGACTGGAGCGCCTAGCTTTCCAGCTGTCCTTCAGGACAATTTAACCTACCCCTTCATCAGCCGGCTCTGCGAGCTCGCTAGAAAGCTGAAAGAGAAAATGTTCTTGCAGGCTTTTAGACCTGGTGAGTTCAAAGCCAGAGTCACTGCAGCGTCTCAGTTCCTACAGTACCTTTTCCTGCTGATCAAAAGGAACCAAGTAAAACTCACAACTCTTAAAAGAACTATCAAATAATGGGGGGAGGGAAGTAAAAATAAATGGACCCATAATGCCTTCTGAACGGTGTCAGGGAAAGTTCATTGACTCCATTTTAGATAGCCACACTCCCAAGTGTGAAAACAAGAGCTGATTCTGTTTTGAGTCCAACTACTATAAAACATCTTTCATTTCATTTCATAGTTTCATTAATCTAATTATATAAAGGTATAAATATACCACAAACACTATATATACACACATTTGATTTTGAGCTTTGTCCCCTTGTTGATAACAAGGAAGGGGAAGACATGATGACCAAACCTGGACTGCAGTTCCAGTCATCTCCTTCATCTGTGCTTTAAGCAAAACATAGAAATGTTTTGGAAGTAGCCCTTGCAAAACACATCAGATCTGGCTCGCATCGACCTACAGTCACCTGAGTTGTGATTTTCATCAAGCTGCTGGCATGGCCTGGATTTGGAAACTGGCCTCTCCCCACACTAGGTGCTCACTGAAGACCACAGTTTGAAAGCAGCCTTATCCTGCATCAAGGTATTTTTTTCCAATAGATTTCTGCAGAAGCTGCTAGCTTTTAAAAGTGCTTAGGAAACAGCATGAGGGAATGGAGCAGTCCAGTGGCAGCAAAAAGCAGAAAGACTATGCCAGCGTCTTTGAAAGAACACTCTGAGGACGTGAAATCTTTGAAGGGGGTCTCCCTCCTTCCTATTCAGTTTATTCCAGAAAGCCTGGAAGGAAAAGAAAAAAACACAGAGACACCAAAAGAAAGAAAAGAGATACAATCTCAGAAGACAAGACATGGATTTGGTTGTTTCTGTCACTGCACCTTTCCTCCAGGAACAGCAGCTTAAATGTGTGCTGAGTTAGCAGGGGGGAGACTGCCACAGACTCAGTAATAATATACAGTGCCTTTATAGTGCTTCACATGTTCAGAACATTTCATAAATACTGGGCCAGATTAATCCCGGCTTTAAATCTGCATAAACCTTGGCAGAGGGCTCTGGTGCCCATGAGATTATGAAGTCTGCCATGAAACTAAATTGTGATGATCAAAAAAGGCACAGCCAGGAAAAAAAGTTTGTTATTTGTGAATCACTAAAAAAGAAAAGAAATCTGGGAAGAAGCAAACAAATGGTTGGTCGGTTGTATAACAGATGGCTGCATTTTCTGGACTGATGGTGGGAAACTTTGAGCAAGGAAGGGCATAAATTTCTGTTCATTTCATCTCTGGAGAACAAAGACCCATGCAGAATTTTAAGGTAAAAAAAGTAACTCAGAGAAACTGACAGGAAGAGATGGTTTTACTTTATGTGTTTATATTTTTCTTATCCTGAGGAAATAGCAGGGAGGATACTTAGTTGCAAGTAAACATAAACAATGGCATAAATTATCTAGTCTTCACAAGCAGCAGTAAACTCAACTAACTTACTCCTTTATTACTATGCTCCACATTTGTCTGACTGGCCCACATAGTAAATATAAGAGGCTTGATTTGTACTGCATCAGAATATATTTTAAATATACTTGCATTTTAAAAGTATTTAAAATTACGGCTTGTCCTGATGTGCAGTAGCTCAATGATAACTGACCTAATCTGCCATATAAATCTCTTGTATAGGAAAGGAATTCATTTGCCTTTGGGAAGGCAGAGCACTCTGAAACAGCCTTTGTTTGCTGCTGCCACCTCAAACCCCTGCAACACCCAAGTTAAGAGGCAGAGCATGAAGGCAGTAGAAGGGAGATGCTCTGTCCGACCTCAGCACGTTTTCCCTATTTCTGCCACACTGTAGCTTGCCACTGATGCTCACAACAGAGGCGATGAGGGAGCAGTAAACACAAACAGCAACAAGTGGAATACCGAGACAAAGAACAATCGCCCAGCTAATCACAGTCAGGGGAAGCACATGGCAGAGCTGGGCAGAGGTGCAGTCTTTCCACTGAATGACTTTATGGCTACTATTTTGCATCTGTTTCATGACATCACTATGTGGCTCCACAGACCTTCTCACTACTCCTTCCTCCCACCCAGTTCTCTCTGCCTCAGATCCTACAATTATATTTGGAGCAAAATAGATCAATTTACTAGCCATGGAAAAGTCTCTACGTTGGAAACAATGTACTTGAGAGACCATCTCTCACTTAATTCTTGCCACGTTTGACAATTGCTTCACCACAGCATAAAGGGCTGGCTGCAGGAGAACAGGCTCCAGAGGTGCCCTTAACTTCCGAACTGACCTATACTGATGGTCTTGCCTCAGATGCAGATGGGATTTATTCACTGAACACTGTAGCCTGAATGTACACCCTCTCTACAATTTGTCTTCCTATTTTGCTAAACTTCTCAATTTTATAAAGGCACATGTAGCCTTAGAGATGTGAAAAGCTCAGCCTGAGATAAAGTTTTCAGACATAGACGCTTCTGGCCTTCCTGCAGCATAGCTCAGCTATGCCCTGTAGGAAGTTTTCACCTACAGTCTGGGGCCATGAAGTGTTAGAAGGTGTATCTACACAGAAAATGCAACTTGCTTTATCTGTTAGCTATGGTTACAAGAATTTATGCCTTCTTGTACGGTTGTATTTAAAAATCTGACTTTTCTTTAAGATTTTTTCATTGTTCTTTGTAACAAATGCCAGGCTTCAAATACTGTCTTGCCTAACCATGTGGCTATAAAATTCCCCTTCCTTTTGTTCACTGCCATTTAAGGCTCTCCTGCCTATTTCAGATGACCCTCAAGCATCTGTGCTGGTCACACAGTTACCATGGTTTGAGGTTGTCACTGATGCCCTTCGTCTCACTGGTCGGGAGACAGCAGGGACAAGCGATGGAGGTGGACTTCCACCAGCCTGACTACCACCTTTGGTACAGGCAGAGCTGTTAACAAACATGCATGAACGTTAAAGATCTTACTAATGTAAGATCACTAAACTGTCGTCAGTTCCCTTCTTGCTAGTTCAGACATTACCACCTGTCTTAGGTAGCCATCTCTCTTCTAATTTTCTCAGCGGTTTTGATGCATCTTCAGGCCCTACAGTTCTCTTCCACGAAGGAACAATGGTGATGATCAAATTACTGCCTTAATGAAATATTTTATTTAAAAGATCAAAAGAAAGTCTTTCAACGATGAACGATTATGTGCCAGTCTGATTTTCCTTAAGATCTCTAGGTCTAGAAAAAGATGTAACTCTTAGCTTCCTTCCTCAGCATGTCACCCTGCACAAGCCTGTCCCTCCTGAGAACCTCTGGCAACAATCTTTTTTTTCATCCTCAGAAAACAACTGGAGTTTGCTTTATCTCCAAGCCCCTTGCTCTGGCAAAATGATTTGTATCATTTTGGATCCATGATTCACATCCCTCAAAGTTCTTTGTTTATCGCTCCCAATGTCTTCCTCATGGATGACTGAGGCCATGCATCACAAAGAATTGTGTGGCTTTCCCATTTCTTATCAGAAGCAGCAAATGTTAGAACAATATGCACATAAAGGGAAGTCTGATAACCCACCTATATATTGCTTCACCTGCCACCTCTAGGTCATTTACAGCATTCATGCAATTCATTCTGGCCAGTATTGTTAGAGCAGTGCATTATAGTACTTGGAGAATCACAGTTCAAGCCTGTTATAAAGCAATACGCTGAATTCGTTCCTCCTCTGTTACTCTAAGTAAGAGAGGCAAAAGAGAGAAGAACTTGCCCCTTTCCCTGTTTTAACTTTGGACTGAGTGCATACATTTGTACCCTCTCTTTAGCAGTTTGTCGGGTTTTTTTAACAAATCTTTTAGGAATTTGTATGTAGTTCAGAGCTAATTTTAGCTTGATCAGAAAGTGCTCTGAGGATGCTTGCATAAAAGGTGCTATAGAAGTGTACTACATTGCATCATATCCAAATCAAATTCAACATAGTTAAAAATTAGGTATGGTAGTAAAAAAACGCTGCAGGGACAAGGCTGGCACAGAGTCTATGCTGGAAGAAAATGTCTTCATAGTTGTGGTCTCTGTAATTTCACAGGTTAAGACAAAGGCCTTCAAAGGCAATTCGAATCTGATGCTTTGAGATACGAGCTGATCACATGCAGAAATCCAAAAGGGATTTGTAAGCGGTGGATAACTGAGCTGCAGCCATGCAGAAAAGCACGAGTGGATCTCGACTACATAATGCTCAATAGCTGTGGGTATGAGGGTATATTCGCTTCTCTTTTTATCCCTGCCCTGTTGGTAATAATGCAAGGCACATGCCGAGGGCATCATGCTAGGTGAATCAGTACTCGGAACCACTGAGAAAAAACCTTATTTTTCCATAGATTGAAGAAGCAGTGGCACTCTGAGGTCAGACTTAAGCTGTCAGGTATACACGGATAATTGCAAGCAGTGCAGTTCCTATATGCAGTCTTCCCAAACTTACATTGATTGACCACAGAATGCCTCCAAAACAAAAGGAATTCTTAAGATTTCTTAACATTCTCCCTTGAGAGCAAGTTTCTTTCTCAACCCATTGTGCCACCGTTACAACCTTATTTTTATTTTCAAGAATTTTCATTCAATCACAGAATTCCTCTCTGACATAGCTCACCTTTTAGAAGTATTTTCCAATTGATCTAATCCATCCATTCTGCCTAAGAACTCCTTGGACTGTTGGTTTTTTTTTTTTTTTTAAAAAAAAAAACAACAAAAAACCAACACAAAAACCTAAGGATGCATGTAGAATGTAGCATCATTAACAATTCTTTAATATATACAAGCAAATCTGGCAACTTTAAATCATGTTATTTCTTTGAAACATGCCACAGACAGTCTTTTCCACTTCCTACTTAGTGAATCTTCATAGGGTTTTTAATACTCTTTCTACTTTTGCCATGATCAAAGGAATTGCTCTCCGTTTGCTTGTTCCTCTGATAAGTGATAAAAGATGTCAGTGAGACTAATGAGAACTGCCTCCAGCTTCCTTCATAAAGCCCTGTAGTAAAGAAATCACAATGCATCCTCAAACCTGCTAGTCTTTTAGGAAATGTGGAAAAATACTAGGCACAAAGACAACAGGGGGATGGGAGTGAGGGAGGAGGGGGGAAAAAAGCTTTTACGAAAGAAACAACACAGGATATTGATGAGTACGTAGAAATATTTCTGCCATCAATAATCCGTATTGGGGTAAATCATGCAACAACTGCATATGTAAATGTGGAGCTTTATTTCTTTGTGCTAGAGTATTTGCTTCCCTCCCACAGGCACACTGTGCATGCTGAAAAGGTAACATGTAGCTTCCCTAGCACCCCCTGGTATACAGCTATGTTAAAAATCAGAACCCAAATCCAGATTAGGCCCTTACCCTTCAGTGCTGAACGACAGGTTTCTTTTTTCGGGATCTGCCAGAACTCTTTTCAAAGTGAATTTTGCCCCCTAGTCCAAAGGCCCTCATTCAGTGAGGACTGAAGGCAGTTACCGCATCATCAGGCTCTAAAACCATGGATGAAACATCCATTTTCTCACACTGAAAACAACTGGAATAAATCCCATAGATCAAATGAAGTGTGGGTGTCTTGCGACCAGTCCCGAACAAGTGGCAAGATTTTAATTTTCCTCAGTCTTCTGAGCAAGTTCCTCCTCCAGCTCCTGTTTCAAATTTGCTTTTGCAGATTTGCTGACCAGTACCTCATCTGCAGGGGCTGTTGGTATGTTTTCTCTAATCCAGATAATGGTCAAATGCAAACAGATAGGCAGCTAGCCAAGGTAGGACAGGCAGCCTCAGTCTTTGAATTAAACAGAATGAAAATACAGGCAAATCAAAAAGCAGGCTCATTCCCTCCATAGCCTCCTCCTAACAACAGCACACACGCACCCTTCAGCCCCACCTTTGTGACAGATGTCTAGAGAATGTGCTTTTGTTTTTCCAGACTGACACAGACACGCCAAAAGGTGGTAGCACTGTGATTTTTCCTGTGAATAACCTGTGCTACCACAAGTGGTTGGCTGATTGCGTATTAAACCCTGATGAGCTAGACCTGTGGGCTCTTTAGCAAATTCTATGAAGGCTTACAACAGAACAGCCTGATGGAGAATCCTGACCTTTAAGTCAGAAAGCAGAAAATGTTGATTTATTTTTGCCTTGTTTTGCTTTGATAGTTCTCAGTTATCTTCCTAAAGAGAGACTGATTATCTCGGGCTGGAAACTTTTAAAGTATGTTGATTTATGACTAAGTATAGCCATTTTATTACATCTGCATACATAATTTTCTAACTATACACATCCACTTAAAGCAACTATGGAGGGTAATAATTACAAAAATGTAGATTATAAATCAATATTTATAAATAAAAATTAATGCAAGTGTTCTCAAGGGAAAAATGTAAAGTTACCAAAATATATTTTGCTTTTCAAACAAATTATTTTAATCAACAAAGGAAGGCTTATTAAAGTGACTTGCAATGGTTGTTTCTGATTATTCTGTCATTCAAGATTTTAAAACTAGTAGGTCTCATGCTTCATTTTTAACCATAGGTGGCAGAGGAAATAAGGCATCCTGCTTTTTCAAAGACTCAGTGCTGAGTGCCAGATATGGCAAAATAGATACATTTAATTCCAAGGAAAAATTTTAATATTACTGTCTTTTTAGGAAAATAACAGAAGAGTACATAACGAAAAAAAAATCTAAATTTTCTTTGTGTTGCCTTTAGTCACTGAATGAAATTCAGCAAATGGAACCTAGAAGAACTATTTTCTCTTCACTCCTAACGAGTAGTGACTCACTGGCCCAATGTGAAAACCTTGCCAGCAACATGTCTGGAGATTTTTTTCTTTTCTTTAAACTGTTGAATAATTTAATACATCAGAACACACTGCACTTAATATAGGTTTAAAACTTAATTTAAAATAGTTTTACTCACAAAATATTTTTTAAAATTATATTAAAAATGCAATTTATTTCTTAAGTCATTGATTTTTATCCATCCTGCTGCTCCTCTTCATTAAGGGAAGAATGACTCTCATGCTTCAACAGAACAGAAACTCTGATCTTTCTCCTGGGGCTGTTTCCCCTTTATACTAATATTAAATATGAAGGGTCTATGGAATCTTAAATAAGAAGGCTGGATGGGGCAGGGATTAAGCCAGGGAGTAGCCTACGGGAGAGTGGAGCTACATAAACAGACAGACACCCTGAGGCAGCTTCTATCACCATTAGCTTTGCTGGGCTGAAACACCAATTAATACCAGCCCTGAATGCGGTCCACACCTTGTGCCAGAGTCACGCATCTTAGGGCTGTGTTCTCCTAAAACAGTACTACCTGTAATAACCAAAGTACAATTACATTAACTACCGAAAACCAAGAGAAGTTGCTTTTGATTCTGTCTGGGTCACTGTTATCTTGTGAGAGTCAGAGTGCACTAATTAGCATGGGAATAAGCTGATGTTTTAATTCGATTTCCTTTGTGATCATATTGACTGGAAGAATCACTGGGGAAGCTATACGGCTCTGTGCTCATTATTTAGGGCTCACAAATGCTACCTTTGCAGCTTTTCCTTGTGCAAAACACCTGCAGAGCAACAGTGCCTCTTGTATTCAAAACAATGGATCTTTTCTGTTGTTTGGTTTTGGTGGGGTTTTTTTATGTGAACTGTCCATTTCATGCATTTTACTAAAGAAACAGTACGATCTCCAGAAAAGCAGCACACATTTTTGGCCTATTTTTATAAATCTCAAAGTTAAGTGTTGGAAATGGCATCTAGCAGCAAATTCCCGGCAGAACTAGAAACTCACAAAAGAATTTCAGCAACAGAGCTGATTGTAACATCCAGTCCCAGTCCAAAACAGAATCATTCCACAAGTGTCTGTCTGTACAGGACTCAGTGATGACTGTAAGGTTTGTAGCCTCAAAAGATCAACACTGGAAGCTCTAAACTGGTGGTGGGGGGGAAGAGCTGTTCTTCAATCTTTATGACTGTGGAAAAAACACTAAAACACTGACTCTGTTTTAGGGCCACCTCAGGAAGACACAGGTTTTCACTTGGTATTTAGCTCTATTTTATTTGTCAAAATTTTCCAGGGCATATCAAGAGAGCCCCGACACAGATGAAATTGTATGGGTAATTTCCATACCTACACAACAAAACTGACTGTCAGAGATGCATCAGGGAGGAAGGAGAATCTGCAAATTAAGAGAGGGAATGGCAATAAGAATAGTGTTCTTCAGAGAATGAAGACAGGGGACTACTGAAACATTTAGCTGTGCATGTTAGCTAAGTGCTTTTTGATGACCACAGGCTGTCTTGTCCTCTGACTTCCATCCCCTCCACATCTCTCCAGTTCTGCTAGCCACAGATTTCAGTACTTGGAAATACACAGGTAAAAAAAAAAAAAAAAAAAGGCAAAAACCCCACAACATTTCCGCAAAAAGAAAGCCCCAAACTTTCAATATCTGTTAGCTGAGATAGCTGCTTGGCACTGCACAGAATAAGCTGCAGCCTGCATTTTAATACCCCAGTTCCCATCCATCAGCACCCTCTTTCCCAAGTGAGCAGGTGCCCACCAAAGCTGCTCTATTACTCCCCCTCCCCAGGTGGACAGGGGAGAGAAAAATATAACAAAAGGCTCATGGGCCACTAATGAGAAATAAAAACAATCTTAGAACACCCTGCGCCCCACCTCTTCTTCCTGGGTTTAGCTACTTTACTCCCAGTTTCCTCTACCTTCTCCCCTGCAGCAGTGCAGGGGAATGGGGGTTGCCGTCGGTTCATAATATGTTGTCTCTGCCACTCCTTCCTCCTCAGGAGGACTTTCCACTGCTCCAGTGTGGGGTTCCTCCCATGAGAGACTGTCGTCTATGAACTTCTCTAATGCGAGTCCTTCCCACAGGCTGCAGTTCTGCTCCAGCATGGAGCAGAACTTCACAAACTGGTGCAGTGTGGGTCCCTTCCATAGGGTGTGGTCCTTCAGGAATGGACTGCTCCAGCCTGGGTCCCCCACTGGACCACAAGTCCTGCCAACAAACCTGCTCCAGCATGGGCTCCTCTCTCCATAGGGCCACAGGTCCTGCCAGGACCTTGTTCTAGCACTGGCTTCCTAGAGAGTCACAGCCTCCTTCAGGCACATCCACGTGCTCTGGCATGGAGTCCTCCATGGGCTGCAGGTGGATATCTGTTCCACTATTAACCTTCATGGGCTGCAGGGGAATCTCTGCTCTGTCTCCTGGAACACCTCCTTCCCCTCCTTCTTCACTGACCTTGGTGTCCACAGAGTTGTTTCTCTCACATTCTCACTCCTCTCTCCAGCTGCAGTTGCATAGGCTCCCCCCCCTTTCTTAAATACGTTATCCCAGAGGTGCTACCATAGCTGCTGATGGGCTCGGCCCTGGCCAGCAGTGGGTCCAACTTGGAGCCAGCTGGCATTGGCTCTATCTGACACAGGGGAAGCTTCTAGCAGCTTCTCACAGAAGCCACCCCTGTAGCTCCCCGACCCCGCCACCTAAACCTTGCCAGTCAAACCCAATACACTTCTGCAACTACCAAGAGAGCAGCAGTCTCATGGCTACCTTGACTACCAGTCTTCCACTGGGGAAGAAAAGCATACGAGAAACTGCCGAATTTTTAAAAAGGGTGCTTATGCAAAAAAGAGATGAAAGAAAGAAAGAGGATAAAGACAAGGAAAAAAAAAAGAAGAAAGTAGTCAAACAAATCTAGAGAGGTTTAAAATTAAGAGTGAAGAAGGGATGGATTTAAAAGAATAATGAAATGCTGACACAGAATTAAAATTTAACAAAGTGCATAGGAAAAAAAAGAGCAGTTATAAAAGTAACAAGAAAAAAGTGAAAAAAAAAAGAAATGAGAAGACTAACATAAGATGCACATCTCAGTTATTATAGTATGCTAAAAGAAATCTAGAATGGCTTTCTCAAAGCTAAACGTCAATCTTTATTCATTTTCAGCATGAAAATCATTACTTCTTCACATTATTTTCTTCCGAGAAAAATCTGGCTGGAAAATTCCTACTCCCCTACCAACTGCAAGGATTTTCTACTTGAAAATGAAATTTTCCAAGTGAAAATTGTACTCCAGCTCCATGTCAAAATATTTTAGATAGCTCTAAGAATACCACTGACTTTCCTTTTTCAAAAGAAAACAAAAAATCTCAGAGGTTTGCTTAGAAATTGCTTTAAACTTACAGGAAGAGCTGGGAGTTTTCCAAAGCTGGTTTTGTTATCCTCACATAGAAATTGTAAAAGTGGCTGAAAGGCCACATTTGAAGCCTTGAAGAAATTAGATCCTAGATCCCTCTACCATCTAGTGCATTTTTGTTGTTGTTGATTCAGATGTCTCCTTCCTTCCGTAATTTCTGTGAAAACCATGCTAAAAAGCTATTCCAGAAACTATATTAAACTTGGATAATTGCTGCGGTGACATGTATTAGTGTTTTTCCAGGGGTATCACTTGATTTTAAATGTTGGTGTATCCCTTCTGGGAAATATCTAAGCCAAAGTACCTTTTTATACTTGGTCATTTATTTTGGTATTTCTTTCACTTAGCAGGCTTTTCAATATGTGTAAAATACTAGGGATTTACCTGTGTTATTTTCAGGATATAGAGGCATGGAGTTCAAGGAAAAAATATTAGTGGTGAGGGTTTGTAACAGGAATGTCATAGAAATGCTTATTCTTGTAATAAGTTTCATTTCAGGGCTGTTAGCCAGACCTCTTGTAATAAATTTAGGCTTTCCTAAACAGGAAACCTCAGGAAAATTCATTTGAATGAAGTGTAGCTGTGAATTAATGTTCCCAAATGCCTTTACACAGACACGCACTTAAGGGTTTAACATGCCACAGTGCAGTAGCATTTGGGGATGTTCAGGATATAGCTGGGAGATATTGCAACTTCTGCAGTATTTATTTTGTAACAACATAGTTCAATTTGGAAGACACCTACTGCTTTTAGTATCTTCAATGCCTGAGTTTCACTTCAGTTGTGCCCATTTTTATCCTTGAGAGACCCAAGGCAACGAAGTGGAGCAATAGTTTTGCTTAGTGCTACAGGAAAATGAGGAATAAGGCTCAATTACCATCAAAATCAACAACGCAAAAACTTGGAAGGTGAAATCCTTGTCCCTTTAAGGCTCTCCCCAAAATGAAGTCCAGAAAAAACAAAATCTCATCTAGTTTACAGCTGCATGGACAAACACATGGACACATATACCACCATGGACACAGGACCTATAAGGACTGCATCAGTTGCAGATCCTGTGGGTATAGATCCACTGAATCTATATATAGTCTCCCTTGTTTTTCAGTCTCTACGTCTTGCTAATTTTTAGTATAATTTTAGAAATTCCATCCTAGAGCTGCATGCTATATTCCTATACCATCTCTGAAACACCATGCACAGAGGTGAACGTTCTCTCTAATGCCATTTCCCATGGCACTAATGTCATACATTCAGCTGCTTCTCCACTATGGCACACAAACACATTTCACAGTATCTGCTTTCACAGTACCACTCCTGATCACCACTTCATAGTCCCTGTTACTTAATTTTATTCCTCTGGTTACAACCCTACTTTGCAATCCAAGTCACCTGGAAGGACAGGCTTGACCTCAGCTGGCATTCTGCCATCAACACTGTCACAGCAGCAACATTACCGTGAAAACTACTGGTTAATGCCGGGCTTCACATTGCCATGTACCATTCCTGGAAACATTGCTATTTATGAACGCTTCTTTGATGGCTGTTGTAAGACAAGTCCATCATCCAGTTCTTAATTATTTAATGTTTTCCATATAGATAAACAATAGTGTTCTTTATGTAATTTAGGCTTCTGTAAATCTTATGACTATACAGTCCTTATCTGGTTATCTTCCTTAACCAGACTTTATTTTCTCAGTGAATGAATTTGGGCTTGTTTGAAAAGACTTATTTTTCATGTTGATTGTGATTGATTGTATTCTCATCACTATAATTACTTTGCTAAAGAAATACTACAGTATCAATTTTAGCAACTTACCACAATTGCCAAGAACATTAAAATTACTTGAGTTACTGATTTTCAGTTAAGGTGGGAAACCAGTCAACTTTTAGAAGAGTTAGGAATCTTGGTAAAAGTGAGGTTATTTTATAACCACCAGAAGTTCTCACCAATGTATTAAAAAAAAAATAATCTTAATGCAGGGCAAATGAATTTGAAACAGAACCCAGAAGGGATTATTTTACCTACATAATCTATTCCCGCCCATCTAACCAGCTCCCATTTCTGTTTTCAGTTTCCTGGGATACAAAAGTATGGGGCATCAATCCATGCATTATAATGGTAACTACACAAAATATTATTAATTTTGAAGTCCACTTGCCTTTACTGAATTGTACCTTTATGTGAAAAACAACCTGTTCTAGACCAGATTCAATCTTTATGTAAATGAGCGTATTTTCATTCATTTCACTGGACAGCTACATAAATATAAGCAGGTGCAGAAGGCAGCCTGTGGTATATTCTTATTTCAAATATTTAAATTTCAGTTTGAAACATCCTCAAAATTATAATCACTACAGAATAAGAAGATTTGAGACTGTGCTGTAGAAACCAAAGTTACAAAGCGCAGAGGCCAGAAAGGTATTTAGGTCAGCATTTCTTCTCAGTGTGGCGTTCTGGGGCGTGCAGTCTGAAGCTATAACCACCTCCTGCTCACAGAATGACCGTGGACACAGCATTAGCTAAAATGGGGGTCTAGCTGCATAAAACTGGGAGATGGCACTCTGCCACTTCTGGGGTACGGGGATGTTTAGATTCAGTATGTTTTTTATAATCTCATATATGAAAACAAGCCTTCCCTAAAATGTTTTAAAAACTGTAACTGAAGTACCATTTAGTTGTGTTTAGTGCTTTTGAGCTCAACAGCAAAATTCTTACTGATTCCAGCAGATTGAGGATGATTCTTAGCAAGCTTTTCAAAGGAAAGGTATTTTCCCAGTTAGTAAAACACTACTCTCAGCTGTGAGAACTAGGGTTTATTTCTCACTCTCCACTGTCTTTAGAGTAAGGCAAAAAACAATTTAGGCCTTTCGAAACACTCGCTCACTGCACGGAAGCTCTAGAGAACAGAAATACACGCAGAACAGCAAGGCAAAACCCTGCTGTGCTGCAGACTGCATCTTGTCCATCTGTACCTTATACACAAATTTTTCCAGAAAAATTAATATCCTCCATCTGGCAAAGGAGGGTACTTTGAGCAATTTGGAGCAAAAAGGCCATTATAGCTTTAAGCTCATTATATAAAATACAACATATTTTTTAAATTTATAAATAAATTTAATATGCTCAGAGAAGAGAGCAAATTATTCAATATTGGGAACAGATGGGGAAATGTCAGACTATGGCTACTTATTTCCTGCATTTTACAGCTGGTTTGCAAGTATGAAGCATGCAAAGCCTTAAGCCACTCAGATCAAATGATTGCAGCGGACCAAATTCTGTGCCCTTTATTCAGGCTATTTATTCCGCATTTGATTCCCATGTTGTTTTGCCCGAAAGCTACACCTTCTCGTACAAAGTGCTTTCACCTAGGACCAACTTTAAAAGCTCTTTAAGATGGTTCAGGAACTAAACCAAGTTTCCAAACTCCTCCAGACCCTTTGCCTTCTCCTGTACCTCAAGGAGAGAGGACTGTCCAGTCTCACCTAAAAGCCCACATCTTCCCCTAAAGAAACTGCTAGTTATAGCAGGTCCCTTCCTCTTTCCCTTCAGTCTTTGATGTATCATAGCCTCTTCAACATTGTCAGCCTTGGAAAATATGAAAGGCATCTTTATTTCTTTGGAGACAAAAAACAGGAGCTGTTTAGTACTAAGAACATTTTGTCTGTGTTTAAGCTGTTGTAAACACAGTCCCTGTAAAAAATAAAAATAAAAAAAAACCCCAAACAAGAAACAACAAAATACAAACCAAAAACCTCCACAAGAACAAACTGCTGGTGTCATTATGTTTAAAACAAAAAACCTGAGATGATAGATGCAGCCAAACATTGTGAGTATGTTCCTTTTAACCTGAAACTCTGCCTGTGGGCCGTATCTTGAAAACTCTTTGATACAAGATAGGAGCTAATGCTAGGGGCGTATCCAGAACTGCACACAGGTACCTGCTGATTTGCCAACTCATGGGTTTTAAAAGTCTCATAGCCTGCTCCTGGCACCTCTTGTCAGTCACTGACAGGAAGATCTTCCTCTGTGAAGGGCGATTTGCACAGCAGGGGACCTGCAAAGCAGCTGCCGCAGGTACTGCCAAGAAAATATAAGAAGCAAATGATATAAAAATGAAATGGAAAAAAAAGATGAGGAGAGGGAGGGGAGGAACCTACTCTCATGAAAAATGGGGCGTGGAGCAAAGAGGGCAGAAGAGAAGGCAGACATGGAAATGTTTTAATAATCTCTGAGTGCAATGGATGTAACTGATGGAAAATATTAAATGCCACATGGTGAAGAAAGATTCAATTACATGCACAGAGGCCCTGATGTGCCTACATGCATCACATCTACACATGAACTAGCTGCCTGGGTGTCCTACTTTGTGGCCAGTCCAGGGAGGGCAGGGTTCTCCCATGCTCTCAGTACAGGACCAGAGCTCGAGCCTCAGCAGACCCTACTTTAAACTCATGGGCTACAGATAAACAGCTGGTGCTTTTGGCAGGATGGCAGAGTCCTATGCACTGCAGTCATGTCATGTCATAACACTCTGCAGAACATTTCTATGGCAGGCAGAGGGACCATTTGCACATCTACTATATTCCCCTCACAGGCAAGTATGAATTACTTAAAGATACAAGAGGGAACACTTCAGCTTCAGCCTGTCATATATGGAAAGGAGAAAACATAAAATAGTGCATTTAGTCTTTAAAAGCCACAAATTTAAAATCAAACACAGGATTAATTTAGGTTTCCTACTTTACAGAGCAGTATTAGGGGTTTGGCCAGAACATGGCTTCTGTCTCCCCTTGCCAAGCCCATATTTTATTTTTCAGTAACTAGGTATCAATTTCTTCAGCACTTACTCCTTTTCTTGTCTCTTTCCACTTCCCTAGATCTGCTATCACAAAGAATTCTCCTCACGCACACACACAAAAGAAACCTGAAACATCTATTGTAACAATCATATCTTCATACCTTCTTCCTAAAGGGTTTCAAGATAGAAAAAGCTGACTTTGTTATGCTACTATACGATATAAGCAGAAGATGTACAGAGTAAATCAAATAATAAAAAGTACACACAGAGATAAAAAGCTGAGTAGCCACTTCATATATACTTTTTTTTTTTTCCAGTTAATTCAGTCTGCAGGATTGTAAACCGTTTGCCTCCTCCTGCTAGTTGGGATGCTCATAGCTCTGACTTGTAAGGTACCTAGAAATGCAGTCAAAGCGTGTGAAGCAGTCTCTCACTGGCTCTTTGGAAAGCAAGTGCTGGTGTGGGATCTGTGGCTGCAGTTTCCTTCAGTGGACAGTTAGACAACCCAGACTAACTGTACGGCTGAGATAATTATGTTTTACAGTGACAGATGAGTGAGATGACACCCCCTGACATGCCTATGGAGGGGAGGAGGTCCTCAGAAGAGGCAACCAAAAGGCATGCCACTATTACAAGGAAGAGCTCATTAAGAAGGGCCATTAAATGGCAGTTTCAAGTCTCTCAGTCACAGCTACCTCTCCCTAACTGCAAAAGCACTATGGACGTATTTTTTACTTCAACTCAACGAGTAGAAAAAGATACTGTTTGCCTCCGTGCTGAAAATCACCAGAAATATATATAGGACAATTTAGATCTAAAAAGCGTGATTCCATGAAGAGGTTGAAGGTAAACCAGGTTTTCAAATCTAGCAACACACAGATTGTGATACATTTAAGACTAGATCCAGCCTCAATATTTACAGCTTTAAAATCCATATTTCTGGCCCAGTTCAGAGCTCTAGCTTTAGGCATACCAAACAGCAGGCACATTCAAAAGACATTTTTTCAAGTTTTGCTAGAAATGTAAGTAAAGAACAAATTGCCAAGAACTAGAGGAGGAATCAGTTCATACAAACTTGGTATTTTAAAGATAAACTAGTAAGCCTGCAGGTTTTTTACATGGCTATTCCAAGCTGTCTCCAACAACATGTACTAACAGTTTAAACTTGAGACTGTGTAATTTCATACAACTGCAGCTGTGTGCCAGCTCTTTAAATAATTCACCTAAATAGCTATGGTTAAAACACCCCAGTTTTCTAAATCAGCTGGGAAAGATATTTCATAGCAA
Organism: Eurystomus gularis; assembly: GCA_013400335.1. Classification (NCBI taxonomy): domain Eukaryota; kingdom Metazoa; phylum Chordata; class Aves; order Coraciiformes; family Coraciidae; genus Eurystomus; species Eurystomus gularis. The sequence continues at coordinate 38,392 of VZZY01025660.1, read as the reverse complement.
TACAGAATTAATATTGTCCAACTTGTTAAAATTAGTTATGACTATAATTAAGAGCATACACAGGAGTAAGCCATGGGAAAAACAGACCGTTGAAAAGTATTTTTGAAGGTAAAATTACATATTGATCCCTAGTGATAATGGGATAGTGCTTCAAGTTTGCAGGCAGAACTACAGGTCTTTTGAACCATGAAAAATGAACACACCAAAAGCTAAGGGGGAAAGTTAATAAGTTACAGGCAAAGCTGCTTATTTTTTCTAGGTAGTAGAATGGTATCTTCTCCAACAAAAAATTTTGCAAAAAATTTGCATTTCCTTTCCACTAAATAAGTGGCTGTTGAAGACAGATTATGATATAGGAGATGCTGAGTGATTAGATTGTCTGTTAACAGGGAGGAGGGTGCTAGAACTAAAATTATTTATTAAAATTAGGTTAATTGAGCTGTATGAAATGCCTTAAACTTGAACATTCAAAATTACCTAAAAAGAAAGCAAAAAATAACACAGAGGTGGAACACAATATCTGTCATTTGTTGTTGCGGTGACATAAAAGAAAAAAAGCAGGTACTCTGTAAAGAGGGAGAGAAAGGTTCCACAGTGTTATTAAGTCAACAACCCTCAAAGAGTGGGATTATTTTAAAGCAGGAATTTCAGTGCTGCCAGATGCATGTTTTCATTACGACCAAGAGAGCTCAGCAGCACACATTTCAAACCCACTCAGACTTGTGGGCTTAAAAATGTGCTCTTGTAAGTGAGCCTTCTGCATTCCACAGAAAGGCAGGACTCTTTCATTTCCAGCAGCATCAGAGGTTGGGGCTGACCTGGTAAACCTATTAATTGTCAAAGCTGTGTACCAGAAGGTATTCATGGCAACTCCCAAAGCTAGCATCACTTCGTACCTCATGGCAGTGTGGAAAAGCAGCTCAGGTGCAAAATATGCTAGTAAGATATCAAAAAGAGGAGGAAGAAAGAGTAAGGCTGATACTGAAAACTTGTACCAGAGCCTGCTCTTTGAAAAACAGAGAAAGGAAAGATCTGAAGTGCACTTGCTTTTCTTCATTGACCTGCTCTTTACCTGGGTCCCAAATGAATACATACATAGGTAGTGCAACAAAGTTAAGATGCTTTGTGCCATAAAATCAAAATAATCTTTACGTTAAAAAGAGCACTCACTGATTTCCCTTGCTGACAAATCCTCTTTTAAAGCAGAGGCTTCCCAAAGGACAGACCTTCCCACAGGTGAATATAGCAAATGGGAAAAGAAATATGTTGACCTGTTTTTAGGCCAGATCCTCAGCTGCTGTACATTGACACCCACTGATTAAACTGTTTGCAGCTCTTCTCTCACTGAATAAAAGAAACATTTCACCAGATTCAGGTGAGCCACTAGAACAAAGAACAACCATTGCTAGCCCAAAACCACCAATTAATAGTTTAACTTAAAAAGAAGGGGGTTTTTTAACTGATAGGAGGAAAGATCAATAGAAGCCTATAAAATCTAAAATCTTCAAGAACAGATTTTTTTGTTAATCCTTCAGGATTAGACATCTACTTTCATCAATATTATTATTCTTCCCTTTCTGAACTCTTGAGAACAATTATGAAATACTAGAAGATGTGTGTGCATATCAGAATCACAGCAAATATATTTCTAATCTTTGTGATTCATGCAGTTTGTCTATGAACAGAAATGCGATGTCGGCTTTTGAGCTCTGAAAAATCTGCCTTCAGTGACAGCAATTTTCACCCAAATATCTATGTGACTTGGAGATTTCCAAGATAATGTGAAGCCATTTTCCCTCCCCTTCGCTAATTACATTAGTCTCCCTGTCCTTACTTCACCTAATTTAGAAAGACAGAAGTGACTAATCATAGCGTGCAGTTTTAGTATGAATGATTTAGCCAAAATGTCTTTTTCCATAGTTTGTCAGTACTGATTATGAAACGCACAAGAGCCTCTGCAGAGCCCACTATCGTCCAGCTAAACTAAGGTATTTCAGTTTTAAACTCTACTACATTGTCATGAATCAATATTACTGCAATAGCAAGACCAAGGCACATTGCTATAGCCTTCCTTTCTTACCGGCTTATGCACTAGTACAGAAAAATATGTTGCAGAAAGCACTTTTTGAAAGATGTTTTTCATTAGGGTTTCACTATTGGTAGGCATCTCACTGGAAGGCAACATTATGGAGATCATTGTGTCTGGCCTCAGTGTCATTGCTGAATTTATGGCTGCTTCCCATCTTCTTCCAGGCATCTGTATTTAGATTATGTGTGAAATCCTGGCCCTCTTAATCAATGGCAAAATTCCCACTGACTTCAACAGGGCCTGGATACCTCCCTATGAATGTTTGAATCAAGTCCTTTGATTTCATTCCAGACTGAAAAACGCTTGGAACACAATACTCATCTGCTAATTAACAAATGTATGACAATTGTGAACATCTCTGGAACAAGGTTCCTGTAGCCTTCTGTCCCCAACATGTTGGTTCAATTGTACAGTATTTTAACCTCCGGTACCTTCAGCTCAGGTAACACATACACTCCCAATGTTTGGGACTGCTCATGCTTAAAACTTAAATGTAAGTTTAAATGATGAAATGTCAGGCTCATGCTTTCTATACAGCTTTTCATTAGAGTGTATCTGACAACTTTCTGCTGAATCAACCTAGAATATCGTTACCATTAATAACTTCTACTATAAATTAATAGAAATCAATAAAAATAATAAGAGAAGCAACCTTTGTGTGATAATTTTTCATTCAATTGCTACAAGAAGTCAAAAAGGGGGAAANAAAAAAAGAAAAAAAGGGAAAAAAAAAAAAAAAAAAAAAAAAAAAAAAGAGTTGAATAGGCCTGAACAAGCACTTGAAAAATAAACTGGCATGAAGGCAGACACAAGGGACAGGGAGGCAGAATAAACACAGAAAACCACTCAGAGAGGGACCGTATCGGAAGACCCCCTACCAAGTTTCAATAATCACATACATGTCCAACTCAAGATTACAAATGGTGTCACAGACTGTGAAGGGCCCAGTTCCTTTGTATACAAAAATCCATGGGCATGGAAATCCACATTTCTTTCACAGGCCTTTTGAGAAATGTGTCTCTGAGGCCTCCCATTCGAAACACCCAGCCAGGAAGCATTAGTTCTCTCCACTGCTACACTATATGGAAGAGTGAGATATCACCAGTTACAACTTCTGCTCTTGCCTCTCTGTAGTTATCATAAGGCTCACGTTTAAAATCACAAACTAAAGGTTAAAACAGTTATTTGTAAGACATTCTTCCTCTGCTCTGTATTAGTCTATATAGATTAAAAGTTCTTTCAAGGAGGCACTGTTAATTTTTAAGTCTGCCCAGAGCCCATAATAACATAGCTCTAAGAACTTCAAGGCTTCTGCTCCTAGAAACCAAATGTATGTACAGCAGCTGAATGTTGCCAAGTATGATTTCAGCCAAAAATCCGAGGGTACCTGCTAAAAAAGTAGAAACATGGCTTATTTTACCTTTTCTTTTTGCCAGGTCAAAATATGAGGACACACACATTAAAAAGAGAGCTGAATTGTCCAAACCATCACTGATTCTGACGCAGTGACTTCATTTAAAACTCAGTACTGTAGATAAATCATAATGGCAAATCGCTACCCCTGAGCCTTGTCAAAGTAGGGCTCTCCCAGGTGCTGGCAATGGCTCCTTCTTCCTCCCAAAGCACAAGCTCGTCAGGGCGCAGCCTGCACAGAGCACATTACCATCCAAGTCAGATGCTGAGGACTGCTCTCAAAAAATCTCTCATCTGTTTTGAGGCTTTTAAATTCTCATTTTGAAATAAAAATGCACTCTGAGAGCAGGGAAAGAGACCAAAACACAACAGGTACCCTAAGGGCTCCATTGTGCCACTCTTCAACAGCGGACTGTCAGTCGCCACAATTGCAGAACAAGCAAAAACTTTACACTCATAACATCATTTGGCCTCCCTTTGTGTCACTGACCACAGACAAGAATGGAAAGGATTTGATGGCTCTTTCCCCACTATTCAAAACTGGTTTGGATGCAAAATACAATCTGGCCCTGATTTTTAAAGAAATTTAAAAAAAAATAAGAGAAATGTCTTATAGAACTATAGCAAGTTTCTTTGACATAGTGTTGCCATATCCAGATAGTTCATTACTTGTCCTATAATATTTTAGTTATTTAAAGCTTCAGTTCCTTGCTTATCTGTCTCAGCTTTCAATGAAAAAAAAGAAGAAAAGGAAAAAGGTTCATTTATATCCCTCCCACTTGTAAGACAGAACACAAACTGCAGAAGAAAGTCATGGGAAGCCCAGTATGACTTCTAGATCTTCTGACTAAAAACCTGATTATTTTTGTGGCCTACCCATTTTTGATTGCTCAGGCTTACTAAAACTTTAAATTGCCTCAGAGACTTTTAATAATACAGACAAGATGTAACTAGATGTTATGACTAGCAGCTGACTATATGACAGCTCTTCAAGCATCATGTGTAGTATATTAATTGTCATGCAAAATAAAAATTATATTAGTGTACTTTACTTCATACAACAGGCAAGACAGACATTCAAACAATGTCCTAACCAAGCTTTCAGACTGGTTATACATTTGCATCTGAGCAGAGGACACTCATCCTGTAATTGTACTTTTGTTTAGCAGGCTGCCAGGAAATACTCTTCAGGTATTATCATTAGCTCTACTTATGTATACAGATTTATTTTTTTTTAAGCTCAATAACACCTGTAACTGAAAAACTTGAAACTATCCATACAGACTGGCAGACATTTGTTCAAAATGCTCAGAGACATTATCTTTTTGAGTCTAACATGGTGCCGGTGTGTATCCACAGATCAGGATAATCTTGAATGACCAACATTGTAATTACATTATTTATAACGTATTTCATAGAAAACATGGGGATCATTTGTTCAGCCTCCTGTTTCTGTGTGTGACTAGGACAAGACAGAACTACAGGGTGTTAAAATGTTTGTGGATGCTTTGCATGGCAGAATAAGGAGATATTTGTTCAGTAAGTTCTGAACTGTTTCAAGACTGTCTCAAACTCTACCCTCAGGATAAAAAAGAAAAATGTTAAAAACAGAGTTATTTTTAGTTAAGAAAACCAGAACAGATATGTGTTCACAGCTCTTTCTTTACTGGTAGCCTTGGAAAGATGATGAGGCAATAAATTCAGCATTAACCAACTGCACCCATCTCTTCCAACTGCAAAAGCTTTGTCCGTATCAGTCTGTATAAGAGTACTACACAGGGTCAGATGATGACATTCATGTGAGCAACACCACTGAAATAACAGGACATTATGTGGAGCACAGACTAAGATGCTGTGTAAGAGAAAATGTGTCTCACTTTTTCAAAGCACTGGGAATGAAGGGTTTGTGGAAAATTGTTCTTTAACCTCTCAGTGCTAATGTGCCAATCCAGCAAAGACTGAGCACACACTAAACTTCAGGGAATATTCATGTGCTGAAAATTAAGCAGCTACATAGCATTTTCCTGCATCCAGGAGCTCTGCCAGTTTTTATGCCCTTCACAGTTCATAAGACTATTCTCAGGTTGCAGTTCTAAACTCTCCCAAATCTGATGATCACTAAGAAGTGCAGGAAGATGATATTCAAACATTCCCTCGTAACTCGTGTTACTTTAGCTTTTCATAAATGAAGAGATCACAAGCTGCTCTAGAATGTGTCTGTGTCACATGTGTCTGTGGCTATTGCTTCACAGTCCTCCAAGTAGCAGATGGAGCATTCACTCAGGGTTCTGGACAATTCCTACTCTTTACCCAGTACTGACTATTAGTGCCCCATTTCCCTTCATTTTCTAAATCCTACTACAGTAATTTAAGAAGTTAGCTGATCCAAGAACAGGAAACAGAGATGAAACTTTTGGACTCTGGGCCTAGCTCTACAGCTAACACTGAAACATAGTACGTACTTCAAAGTACTGTTCCCATGAACATACATCTAAGTGCTGCTAGTATCATTTTTTCCACTTCTTTAACAGTCTACAAAATGTATTCAATAATACGCACCAAGTTAACGCAGAAATATTTGGAGGATTAATTAATATCTATGACCACTGAGGACATCAGCGAACAGGCACTGGCTGAGCCCGAAGTATTGGCAGGAATCTCAGTGGATTCCATTGCTGGTAAAACCTGAGACCAAACAGATTATCTTACTTGGCCATTAGACGTGAGTGGTGGTAACACTGTTCTGACCAAGCTTTTGTCATGTAGAAAGTATATTTAACAGCACACAGTGTATCAAGCCTCTCATTAATAAATGATGCAATTCATTTCAATCAAAATTATTGCTACAAGCACCAAGAAGTCTAATTAGTATCTTTCTAGTGCACCTTGTCTCATATCAGTTTTTATTCAACATGAAGGATCGTTAGGAGTTGTATCTTTCTGAAGCACAAATTCCTTGTGCTAAGCTCCAGTTTAAGGATTTTCCACCATAAGAAAATCAGGTATAAAATACTACAGTGCTTTAAAATATGCTAAAATGAATGGTGCTATTTATCTCAATACTGCAAATACCTTTGAAAAGGTTTTATGTTGATGAGAGCCAGCTTTCTGAAACTGGTAAACAAGAAGATAGACACATTTTGTCACCTGCAACACCATTGTCACAGGCTGCCACCCTACCACAGGCTGCCAAGTAATGTCCACCTCTGCATTAGTGTAAGGCTGCAGAATGGAATTAAATTCCCTGTCATTACCTCAGTGCACACACACAGATCTGCAGGTATCCTATGCAGTGATAGATTTTCCATTATGATGGAAAATACATAGGTTTTGCTATACAAGCTGTAACATTAATGTCTGAGGAAGTTGGTGCCAACTGAAATAAATGGAAATTGGATTTACTGCCGAGGATTTTTCCAGTGGGAAGAGCTTGAGCTGTCTGTGTGGGATTTCCTGAGTTTGGTATGACACTAGGTGGCAGTAGTTGTTTTAGAAGCTTGCTTGCTTTCTTTTTTAATTTTGATCCATAAATAGAAGTGAGAAAGCACACATAATAAAATCAGTGCTGATTCCACTGCCAGTTGATGAGGTGGGGAAGTTTACAGAGACTCAATACCAGATAACCATATATAGCTTAAGAACCAAGACAAAGATGCATGCAAAAAGAGTGATGGCCAGTCCCAAGATCTTGTTAAGCCTCTGAGAAGGACAACAGAAATCTGCTAAGGAGTCATACAGCCTGCCATGGGAAGGTCTGTTCTAAGGCATTCCCAGAACTAGACATGTCATTTCTTTCCTTTCTAGGGCCAGTCACGACATTAGCAACAGATTATAGGTTCTTTTGTCACATGTGGAAAAATATTTAAAGTTCACCCTTTCTTTTTTTCTTTTGTCCTTTGGAGATAAATTATCTTAGGACAAGAAGTAGTATGTGGATTAATAGCAAATTGAAAGTTCTGCTTTCTACACTGCATGCAATCAGCTATTTCTTAATTAACCATCAAAAAAGGAATATGATGTATTCCCATCACATCATTTATCTAACAAGAATAAAACAACAACTTACCTTTTTGGAATTTCAGCCCACCAAAAATTCTTTAAGTGTTAAACAAAGTGGATTCAAAGAGCACTATCTCATTAAACGGTTTACAAAAAAAAAAATAAATTAAATTTTTACACTTAGAGTATGCAAAATCAAGAATTGAAAACATGCAGGTCTGGTCTGAAAACTCAGGAGTGTTCTAAAAATGTAATACTTTTCCGTTTCTTCTGAGCCTGATATTTCCTGATCCTATAAAAGGATATATAATCAAGTTTTGCTCTATATCCATCTTCATAAAAAGAGGTACTTATTTTTTTATGAAAACTAAGTTTTTCACCTAATCATTGAGTCAAGAAACTAAAGCTTTAAAAAAACCCGCTGTAACGTTTGCATTTAACTTGCAAGATTTTGCAATGCTGCGTTTCAGGAACTGCAGAATGGTGCTTTCTGAGACCTTGTACAGCTGTTCAGTGGGATATAGGAGTCCTCTTTAACAGTTTTGGGCAGCAAGAGAAACAAGTAATGGCTAGATCAGCAAATGGAATTTAACAACAATGCTATCCTTGTTGAAATCCAGTCAATAAGTCCTTAATTTAGAAAAATACTAAGAGATTTTTAATAAGAAGTCATTGGGAATTTGTTTTTTCATCATGTTGAAAAGCACACTCCACCATCACCAGATGAGTTCCTCCTTAGGTCATATTAGGGTGTCAGCCGTGAGCAAGCACTAGCTTACATCTAGGTTCTTTCTTAAAGACTGAGCACTGACTCTAAATAATTAAAGTGGTTGCAGTCACACACACAAAATATTCTGGCTAAAATGAGAGCCATCGCTCCACATTTCACTTTGGAAACCTCTTCCACATCCTAAGAGAAGCGAACACTCAAGACAGCACTAAGGATCACAGCATCCCAGTAGAGAACAGCAGCACTACTGGATTTCTAGTAAACGTGGAATTTCTGGCCAGAGCTCGTAGAACATTTTCATTTCTCTGATCCCAATGTTATTTGCCATCAAAACAGATATTTGAACTAATCTATCCTAATCTAGTTCTTGCATTCTTCTGTTCTCAAAGAAAGAACACAGCACATTGATTTTTTTGTCTTCAGACTGACAATGACACTGTGCAGACTAATAGTGATACAGTTATGAACTCCAGCTGCCTTTGGTAAGGAAAAGCCATTAACATTGGCTTTCCCTTTATCCTTTTCTTTTATATCTATTTGCTTGTTAGCTGAACTTTCTTTGTACCTCTTGAAACCCACTGTAATAATTCATACTGATTGCAAAAAACATGCTAGAAGAAAAGGCTGCAAAGCCACTTATTTGTAGTTATCTCAATTGTTGATCTTAGCCAATAAACTGCTGACTGATCACTGCAAATGTTTCTGCTTATAGCAGATATGCAATGGGCTGATACTTAATTCATTTTAGCTTCTGTTGCTGCCAGTCTTTTAACATGACAGCTAAAATGCCGTGCAGTGCCCCAGCTCCAGCCACAGCACAAGCGATGCACCATGTTTCAGAAGTGGACCGGTGCCTGGGCTGTTCTGAAAAACGCCGTGCTGCACCATCAACACATGTCATTGGTACACCTCTGAAGTGCATGGTGACCTACTCATCCAGCTGTTTCAGCCACAGATAGTAGGGGAAAATATACAGCCGTACTTTTAGGTTTATCTATCATAGCTAGCATGTTTTACAGGAGATGAGGAAAAGGACAAAAAGTCTCAAGTGTCTGTATGCACAGTGTGGGAAGAAAATGTGTATCTTTGGTGCTGTTCTGATTTCTATTGACAGCTCTGTTCCGTTTATGGTAGTACCCTGAGCTTTCTCATTTCAGTTTTACCTTCATAGCGCTCACTGTGATGTCCCTTCTCCATCAGGATGACGAGGTGCACCGTGTCTTGTGCTCCAGGGGCCCAACTGTCAGCCACAGAACAGAACTTTCTCTTCCTGGCATTTCGCAAACAACCTGTGGTGATCACTCTGCTTCAGGCTGGGCTCTGTATTTATCTGTAGGATTCCAACACATAACAATTAAGAAAGCTGAGTAGGTAGAACCTGGATGTTAAAAATGCTTCATCTGTGCTTCTCCCTCATCTCCAGACAGGCACTGCTAGCTACCCACGGGCACTTTTATCTCTTAAACACAAGTGGGAATTGTATCCATCACATGCCCTCAGCTTTGAGCCGGCTATCCCAGTGCAAAACTAAGCTAGCCTGTGTAAAGGTGCCTTCACCACAGCCCTCACGCACTGTGAAGGAGACAGCTAAACACAACATGCAGCGGAGCACACAGTTATACAGATCAGTACTGTCATTGCTTCTCTTTATTCCCCGCCCGTCCACATCCATCTGCTTTCTCCCATCTTAGAAATGGCCGCTTGTGGCAGATAGACTGACTTCTTGTTCTTTCTTTGAACTAGATCTGGGGTTACCAGCCCACAGTTAGAGCTCCTGCACACTGCAGTACTCCAGGTGACAAGCAGTGGCCCAAAGAAGCACAGACAGGTACACACACCAAACGCCTGCCTATTACAAGCACATGCCATCTACACATCAGATCCCATGCAAGACCTGTGTAGCACTGCGGCTTCATTGTACAAGATAAGGGTGCAAGTGATGCAGGTCCAGAGCAAAGGGATAAATTTCAGACACGTGGAGAATGTCTAATGTAAATAAAATAAACTGTATGAATCAAATACTTAGCTTTTGAAATGCTAGCTGCTCCAGATGTAAAAATCTAAACAATTATCCCTGAGATAAGCATCACAAAGTATATTTATATTCCCCCCCTAGGTTTTATTTTGTGTTCATTAATATATACAACATTTTCCTTTTTAAAAATACTTTATGAGCCACATGCTCTCTCTGTGTACTTTTATAGAATTGCTGTTGGAGCTGGATGAAACTGCATTTGCATTCAAGGCAGAATTCAACTCACTATAATCATGCCTAATTTGTTGGAGCGCTGAGTATTTAAATCAGATTATTATAATGTTTACAGCTCCCACAACCCCCAAATTGCATGATAATTGTCATGTCACGCAATTTATAGCTATGCAGACTCTCCATTAAGACTGACAGTACTATTGTGTATATTATTAGTGAAACATTTGTGAATCTGAAGAAATTACGAGGAATCCAAAAGAAATCTGAGGAGCAGATTCTTACTATCATGCGCACAATGCAGTCTAAAGTAAACCCACTCCATCTCTCTACTGACAATGCACAGTCTTTCTGCCATTTGAGTTCCTAGAGGAAGGCTTCAGCTGACGTGTTCAGAGGTTCAGGTGGTGAGCATCCCCAGAGGAAATAAATACTGACGGAAATTAAAACACTCTGCGAGCACATACTTTTCTACTATTAGGCACATCTACTTCCTCAACTTTATTCCTGATACAAGTGAAAAACCATAAGGACTGGATTGTGAAGTATTCAGAAAGAAAGGAATTAATACCTGGACAACAATTTGCATGCTGCTTGAGTTTCAGCCCTGCTTCCTCTGTAGAAGCAGCTTTATGTGGAATTCAGCAGCTGAATTACAGGCTTGTAAGCAAATACACTGCACTGCAAGAGACACACCTTGTTCATTTTACAGCACTTACCACAGTACTCATGCTTCACGAGTAAGTTTGTAGATGTCACGATAAAATCATTAAGAATAGTACTGTCTCACTAAGAGAGGGGAGGGAAAATAAACGACAAGACAATTGTGTTTTCTGTCCCCACACTATAATTCTCACCAGTAGAAAATGCACACAGCTGCTAGAAAGCCAGTGGTGATGCTACTGCTAAAATTCTATTCTAGAAAGCTGGGAGAAGTGTGGCCCCTGTTTTCCATTTCTCAAATGCAGATCTCACTCCAAGGTGCGATAGCTGCTGCTCTCTTCCCTAGATGCATGGCCAGCGGTAACTCTATGTTCTCCTCTTTTAACTGAGTAATGGGAAGTTAGTGGGGAAGAAAAATGAAGGCACTGTAATGATCAAAGAGGAATTTTTGCAAAAAGGCATGTGTGGTTGGTTGCTAACTGAAATACAATGTCCGTGGTTCTTTTTAAACAGGAAGCAGATTCTCCTGTTACTTATGGAAAGGCTGATGGAAATTTGCAAAGCCTTTGAGAACGGTTGTTTCGGAACACCCTCTTTGAGGGATCTCAGGCACACTGCTGGCAATGAGACAAAGCAGTGGCAGAAGGGACTTCCTTGTGGCTTGTAAGGAAATCAGTTACGAGTAAACCCCTGGATGGAGGCAGGTTCTGTACGATCTACGTGGTGTTGTGGCAACCATGTGGGCCGAAGAGCTGAAAAACAGGTGGCCAGCAGCAACTGCCAAATCACCATGTTGACCTCATCAATAGCCAATAAAGAAATGGAACAGAAACAAGTTACAGATGGCAAATAACTAAATAAAAAATATTAAGCTGCCAAGAGGAGCTCTTCTGGGGAGTAAATCGGCCCTAATACCACCAATTCTGACTAAGAAAAAGAGACGAAATTGCTTGCATAATTTATTCTATGTATTCAATACTTGAGTATAATTCATATGCTTTAGCATTCAAAGGAGAAATAGTTTGAAGTATTTAGATGGTCAATGATTATCAGTAAGGCATATCTTATTTATAAAGATGTAAAGATATTTTCATTCAAGCAAACATAGTCAAGGAGACTGAAAAAGAAATAGATCCCAGAGGTCAGCTTCTAGTAGAAGTTGATTCTAAAACAAAATGAAGAGTGGGAAAATGGTAAATAAAAATATCACAGTCTTAGACAACTTTAAAAATCAAGAATGCAAGTAAATGAAGCAACTGTACATTCCTTTAGAACTGAAAAAAATTAGAGTTCAAACATACCTGCCAAAAGTTCAAAATTTAAATTAACCTGTGGGACAGAGGCAGCAGACAAGCATGGCCAATGGGATATGTTACAGGAAAAATATGCAAGATGAATGAAACACAACAGCTAAAATATCCAAGTCTCTTGGGAGCCCTGTTAGATAATCAGCATAAATGTGGCGGACGGTGATATCCAGTGAGCTCAGAAGCTCCAAAGACAAGGACAAAACATCGAGATAACAACAGCCATTTACAAGAGGGAAGAGACTAATTGTCCACTTGGCACACAGGAAGTTGTCAGATGAACACATTACTGTAACAAATAAGAAAAGAAAGATAGGAGCTAATGAAGGAGAAGGTGGCAACAACACGGGTTATGATAGTATTGCTTCACTACAATTTAGTTGTAAGAGTATTAAGCATTGCATGCTACAGTTTTTTAAAACAGCAATCCAGACAGAAAAGGAGTAGAGGTTTGCAGGATTTTGTGCACCCACAGTGCCTTAGGGTAGCTACATCAAACAGCAAATGGAAGCAGCATCCAACAGGATTCCCAGGTACTAAGTCAGAAATACCAGATCTGGGAAATTACCCATGCACGTAAACTTTATTATCACTATACAAGACAACAAGTCTTCAGAACTGCTTCACGTGTAGAAAAGGTAGTGCTGAATATCTGCCTAGCCTGTCAGCCTTACCAAGATATTCCTGTTGAAAATCTGTGAAATATTAAGATTTATTAAACTTTTTTGTTAACATCCGTTTTCTTGATGGTTTGTGCTTATTTGTTCTACCATTCAGCACAGACAAAACAAGTTTGGTAACTAAGCTGGGAGGCATTGTTAAATCTCAATGGTAAATGAGAGCAAGTCTCTAGTGAAACAAGCAAAAAAAAGGAAAACCAGACACAGGAAGCGCTGTGCAGCATTCTGCACTCCACGGTTCACCCCAGGGCTCCACTTCTGCCTTGCAGCCAAGCTGGGATGGGCAGAGTCCCTCTGGGAAATGCCAAACTTGAGCAGCTCCCTGCCTCACACCCTCACCCATCTCTGCACATTTCTGTGACAGAGAACCGTACGATCGGCATTAAATCACACGGTCTAGTCTCCCTGCGCTCCATCCAGCCTGGCAGTGTGGGAGCCAGGTGCTTCCAACAACAAGCAACCACACCCAGGGTGTTTGTGTGAGCAGCTTTGCTGCCACCACAGCACTGCCTGCAGTTCTCCCTTTGCATCTGGGAGGTGATGTGACAAAGCTACAACACTCCTAAACCAAGCTCAGCCATTGTAGGAGGCCACTTCTGCATGAAGCTGTGCCACAGCTTGTGAGCATCACTGCTCGCCTAGGCTCAGGTTAGACGGGTGGCCATGCAGACAGGCTTCATGATTTTCAGACATTCAAAAGCACCCAAACCCTTCCCTGGAGCACGTGAACTCTGGTTCCATGATGCCTTTATGTATCAAATGTTACCATGCTCAAAAGTTCTCTGGTTTTCTTTTAAAAACAGACAACTACTTATTAAACGTAATCATTTACATTTCAGCAAATGCTTAAAATACTGTATGTTGTAGAAGCTCATATAAACTGCACCTGTAAGTGACATCTTTGCAATACTTTTGTACATAGGAGGCTCAAAGCTATTTCTTGCCAGCAGCAGTGATCCACAGACTTTAGATGTTGTTAAAAAGCTTACAATATCAGCAGGGCAACTGCTGCCTCCATTAGAAACATGATACTAAGATGCTGATTAATACCAGGAGGGGGCTTTAATCAGCCAAAGCCATATGCTATTTAACTTAAGATGAAAGTGCAAATGATAATCATTATTTCAGAAAGGATGTATTTAAAAGAAGAGCAGAACAGCAAGTGGCATCTTTTTATCATTAGAGCTTCTTCATGCAGCCCCTTTTTTTCTAAACCTTTATAAGCTTTTATGAACATCTGGATCATTTCTTCATTATATAGGCTTCCAATATCATTATGTTTGATGTAGCATTTTTAGTGGAGCTATGCTAAACTTCTAAATATACAATTAATTCCTATTAATTATAGTTTTCAAACTGGTGAAATTATCCATCATTAACTTAATCACTTGTATTTTATCTTAAAATTGTATTCACTCTTTTATAATCCCTACATCTAAAGCCATTTCTTCCCCAGGCTTTGTGTGATGTTTTGCATGCTGTTTGTATAAAGGTTTGCCAGCCATTTTCAACTGCTTGTAGAACTGAAGCTGTCAGCGGCAGACCATTCTAAAATAGAACCTAATTCAGCTTAGTTGTTTTACCAAGAAGTGCTTCACAGAGAAGGGGAAAAAAGAGGTGCATGTGGATCTGTAAAGGGCAAGACTTCATTAGACCTGATGAAAGTTTAGTGCCGTATTCCTTACACAAAGGTGGGGGGCGAGAGGGGGCTTAACAAGAGGAGAGTAAGGGAAGAGAGTTATTCACTGGCTCCCACTCCATGTGGCAGTAATTCAGCGTGAATAGAGCCAAATGATTTGGAAGTCTGCATCCACTGTACTTGAAGAATTAGGAGCATCTTTAAGATGAAGTTATAACACAGCTGAAGAAAAAAAACCAACAACATCTCCAGAGCTTTTTCTGAACACTCTGGCCTCATTTTAGACTTATTCTGCGACTTAAACTGGAACTTAAATTACGACACCTTCACTGAATGCCTCCCCCGGTTTCTAAGCCTAAAGTTGGATGCATGTTTCCTCTTCTTTGATATGACATCTGCAGAGGAAAAAAAAAAGAGAAAGAATCAGAGGGTTAAAAGCACCAGAACAGACCTGCTTAATTCTCATCAGCCTGCTTTCAGGCTCCCCAAGTCAGAAAGAGGGCAGGGAGCCAGAACTGCTGTCAGCACTGATGAGACCCAAGTATCAACATGTGGGCTGTGGTACATCCCATATGCAATAGCCCAGTTACTATCACTGTCAGATACTTAGTTCTCAGCACTCCTCCTTCCTGCAGAAATACCTGGAGTGGGTGGTCAGGCTGAAAACAGGCCACTGTTTTCATTCCAGTCAAGATGTACTTAAGCTCTTAAAGACCATATTGCTCAAGGGCTCTCTCCATCCAGAGCCACTGACCCTCCACAGAACAACAGAGCACGGTAAACTGGAGTTACGCAGACGCCAATACAGCACAGTCTATGCAGCACTGCAGTCTAGCCTGCTAACCCAAATGTCCTTGACAGCACCTTTTTGATTAGAGCTGAGGCCCATAGAAAGCTGTCCACCTTCTGGACTCTTAGCCCATCACAGCCCAGAACACACCTCAGGTGCCTGGTTTGTATATGCCTTAAGGAATGAAGCCATGGGAAAAGACAGTTCTCTTAAATGTTCATCATCCTGAGCAGGAATTCCATCACACTTCTCCACTATTGCAGCTATTCCTCTGCTGGACTTGAAGGAGCTTAAATGACATTCACATGCATCTTTTACAATGAATGTAGTATTAGCCTGGTTTTGTACTAAGGGCTCACAGAATGCCTCCTCTGCTTGAATTTATGCAAGAACTGTTAAATACAGCAAGAACACGAAGACCTCTAATTCTTACAAATAAAGCTGTCTTCTTGTCTTTGTTTTCACTGACATTTTGTGATAGCAAATACTTTCTCTAACTTCAGTTATTTAATTTAGTTGTCTCTTATAATTTCAGAGGCCTCTAGTAACAGCTCTGGATGTCACATTCCTCTATTTAGATTATTTTAGGTATTCTTCTTGTTATTAATTATGCAATGTGATATCAAATGATCATTTTGGGCTCAAGGTTCCTTAAAGTAATGCTTTTAATTTACAGATCCTGCTGCCTTGGTATCACAGAACCGTGTGCTCCTGCTCTGCTTGTCTCCCAGGCTCCCATTTTGGGAGGCTAACATACTTAAAAACACAGTTCCCAGTGCCTCAGATTACAAGGAAGTGGATTCTACATTACTCCCCCTCTCTTCCATCACATGTTGGAAAAATCTTGCTTCTGTCAAAAAAAAAACCCAGCTTGACTGACACTGAGAATTCTTGATCCAAGAGAGACTGAGCAGGAGCTAAACTTGTTTTATTCCTTCTGTCGCGAGACAAGGTTGTTGTTGGTTTTGAATACTTGTGGCAGCGTGTGAGACCCAGCAGCAAAGCTACGCCAGCTGGGGATGGAATCCTTCCGTCTCTTTTAATCACTACTCTATTTCCTTTCAGATCCTGGCCCTCCTTTTTACCCCCCTCCTCTAAATGGAAATTTTAAAAAACAAGACTCAGGCACCCGGCCCATGGCTCACCTCCAGGTGTGCCACAATATGCCTGCTCATCATAGGGGCTGCTTTTGCTCTGGAGGGCAAAGCTTTTACCTTTGATCACTCCAGATGTATTTTCTCCCCATAATAAACTGAAAATTACAGTCATCCCTTTTGGGTCTCTGACAGCTCATTTGCCCATTATTTCTTCAGTAAGGCATACAATGAATACTCTGGTAAAAAGCTACACAGTCTAATGCGGTTTTAAACCAAAATTCAGAAACAGTGAAAATGAACTGTCTCTCCACAAGTAAATTAGCTGCCAGGTGCTCCAAGATCAAGACAGCAACATCCAGATCCAACAGGGCTGGAACTTACAGTTTACTTCCAAAGTTTCTAGGTTAGGCTAACAAGGACGGCCCAAAGTTGACTCTTTCTAGTTCTGCTTAACGTACATACCTCTCCTTTGCAAAGCACTCCTAACTAAACACAGAGAGCAGAATACTCCCAGTTGCTTCTAGGTAATGCAGAAGACATTCATATGGCCACTTTACAAATTTATCCTGGGAAGCAGACTGTGGCTGATTCAAAAGCATAAGAAATACTGGATTAGGCAAGTAGTGCATCTAGACTAGCATTCTGTCTCCAGCAACGGAGAAGTAACCTTTAAGGCCATCTATTTATTTCCTGGTTTTTTAACCAGTTTTCAGCAAAATAACCTGTCCATCAACCGCTTGGCAATGTACTTTCTTCAATAACCTTTTGTGTGGAACCTTGAAAAAGGTTTTTAGAAAATCAATGTATTGATGTGCACATGCTTATTGACACCTCACTAACCTGCAGCAGGTTAGGGGCAGGATTTCCTCTTCCAGAAGCTCTTGCCCAATGCACCACCTTTCTTCATGGACTCACTGAACTTTTTCTATATGACAGACTCTGCTCTCACTCTCCTGTTTTTCCCAGGATCCCCTCTAGAGCTCATTTTGTATTTCACCTACACACCAATTGAGTAAGCTGCGACAGAAGCACTCAGGTGGAATCTGAAATTCCTCATGTGTTTCAGGCTTGGTATACTCACTGCATGCCACAGCTAGGGTTTGATGGTCTCTGAGCATTAGTACAATCCACAGCATCAAATGGGCTCAGTCCATTTAGTGGTGCACAGGGTGTCAAAAAGCTTGCAGTTACACCTGGCTGTATCAGATAGAACCAAAGTCTTGTACCTTCATTGCTGCCCCGAATCAATCCCTTTTGAAGACCTTTTATTTTTCATGGCAAGGTTCTTCAGAAATAATAGAGCCTTTAAAAGACTAAGGTGCTTAGCTTCTAATGGTCTCTTTGCTTACAAAAGGGGCTGGGCCTTGCAGGCAGGGGATCCAGGGCAAATAAACAAACCAGCTGATTTAGTCAACAGCAGCAAGGACTAATGTCTAAGAGGTTCACTTTGTACTAATATGCCTTGAGCTGGAGTCCCAGCTCTGCCTCTGACAGGCTTCAGGGCCCTTGAAAGTCTTTTTATATACATCCACTGCACTCTGTAATTATCTTGTCTGCTTAGATCGTGATCTCTTCATGTCAGTGATTGACACGATACATCTGTACAGTGCCAGTAAAACAGGAGTCTTAGCACAGCCCAGGTTAGGACCCTGAGGTGCTGCTTTAGTAACAACATGCACTGTCCTCTCCTGGTATTGCAGTAAGCCACTGCTACCTTAGAATATTCACCTGCTTTAGGCCACCTGGTATACATAAATGTCCCTGTGTCTTTTTACATGTAAAAAAAGTCTTTGAACACTCTTCTTATTGTTACCAGACATTGCTTGTTAAGTGCTGTTAGAGTTTTCTGAGAGAGAGGTGGATGCAAAGAGCTTTACAGTCCAAGCAGAGCAACAAACCATTTGGAGACAACGTGCAGCGCATGAGATAGGAGCTGGTTCCCGTTCCAAGTGTTTCCCGGGAGCTGACTGCATTGCAGTTGCAGCAGGTTTTCAGGGAACTGGGAAGGGGGACAGTGTTTGCACACTCAGTTAACAGGCATACTTTTGAGCACAGAGAGGAGCTGCAGGTTCAGGAAGCATAACACATGATGCTGTGCTGAAGGAAGGAGATAAAAAGACAGAAGGGTATGAAGTGGGCAAAAGGAACAAGAGGAGTGGCAGAACGAAGTCATAGCTGTTCTCTAGGGAGGGAAAAAACAGATCAAAGCACTTAAGGCTAAAAAATTAAAATGTATATAAAAGGGATTAAACAGATGGAAAGTTTCAAAATGGGTGGGGAGAGGCTTTGGTTGTCACCTTCTAGTGTTCAGCATCTAATACATGTCAGAAAATGTACAAAAGATCCATTTGAGACCCCACCTTTCCCTCTACTGCACAGAGACGCCTGCTTTCCTGTGACAACAGCCCTGAATTTCAGAGCTAGAGTATGACAGAAGTGATTCTGTAACAGATCTGTTCTCTTAAGCAGGGATTATCATTGCATAAGATTTGAATGAAGTGCCTCGCACAAGTGGAAACTGAATAGGGCTTTTAGGCCCAAATAAGAGTACATATGATACAAAAAACTAATTGTCATCACTGCTGTAAGCTGGAGCAGTGTGGCTCCCCGTTCAAGAACACTGCAGTTCAACAGCCCAAGAGAGAGAAAATACTTTGAACAAATTAATCCACTGGTTCTTGTGTCTTTTCAAGACTCAAATGCCAAGAGCACCCCTCACCTGCCAGACCTATTTCAATTCCCTGTGACTGGAGATTGAAGACGATTGAGGTGATTAAGCCTCCTAGAACAAATACAGTTCCTTCTGCACAAGTGCTGAGGGGTAAAACTTTCTTGCTTCCAAAGTCTTTTCAGAGTCCTGAAATTCTTTTATTCTGTGTTGCATTTTGAAGTTGCTCCCCATGAATATCCTTGTCAGACAATACTAACTCTCCGCCTACTGACTGTCAGTAGTTTTCACAGAGATGACATTTAAAAGACTCAAAGCTTGAAAACTAATCTCTCTCCTTAAAGTTGTATTTCCCAGCAAATATTTGGATATCTACCAGACAAATAAAGCATAACAGTTTGACCTCAAAGGTAAAGACTGTATAAGATTGGGACTTAATTTGACTAAAAGATACTTGAGATAAAACAGCGTCAGTTTCAGCTCAGAGTTATATGCAACTGCAATTCTTTTAACAAAAGCATCTGAATTAAAAATTCACTCCTGTAAATGCAATATTAAGGTTGATGCTGTTGTCTGCTGGAACCAGAGTTTCTATGAACATTGGATCAAATCCATCGGCAATGTAGCGTGGTTCACAGTGAAGAAAATACCTACAATGCCATGAGATGTGCTGTGTTCAGACTACCAAAGTATCTTAACCCAGCCTGGCTACGGCTGAGTGCTTTAATGTCAGCATAGACTTGAGTATGCTCAGCAGCCCAGATGGGTTTTACAGGCTGCGCTAAATTCTTCTCTGTGACAGCTTCCCTGCTACCTGCACCAGAGGTAGCTAAAGTGAACTCGAGGGCATGCGGGATCCCCTCAGTGCACTAGAAATACGTCTGAAGTCCTTGGAAACGTCTTGGGAATATTTTTGTTGTTTCTTTTCTAATACATTGTTATTCTTTTTTAGAACTGTTCAACCCAGTTGCACTTCAAATTAAGCCTAAATTATGAATGGCAACAAGAGATCTCAGCCATTTCTTTTAGATCTTAGGGAAAAATATCTCAGATGTGTGCCAGCTTAGCTCAAGACACACTACTTCACCTGCTTCTATTGCTAGAGGTAGTCTCTTTGGCCTAATGAATCAGACTATTACCAACAAAAAAAAGTACAAAAAGCATTTCCTTCACTGTGAAGCTGCATGTAAACCTGAAAGCATGAAACTTTATTACTAAACAATATTCCTATACCATGGTCAGTTTTAGTTCTGCTCCTGTACCCACTGTTGCACAAGGATCTTCTTTCTCGCTCCCATAATCTCTTCAAACCACAAAACAAGGTCCTGGAGCTTCCACCAGCCCTAGGGAAGCTTCTCCATTCTTGAAATTTCCAAGTAATTTCTTAATAGACATGAAATCCACAGATTGATGATAAAACAAAAAAAAAGTCAAAGGCTTGAGAAATTATTTAACAGTTGAGTCTTAAAATGATGCCAGAATTCACTTTCATGTCTCTATGAATCTGTAAATTAGCATGTATTGTAGCCAGCTCACGCTACTCACAATGAGAGAATCTCTGTTCCCTTTTGTCCCACCGTAACTGAGAAAAATTATTTCTGGCTGCTGACTTTGGACTTTCCCTGCCCCTCCTCCACACCTAATCCTCTTCAGCCAAAAAAGTCTGAATCTAGCAGGGAGATCTAGATGAAAGAAAAGGTCCTCTTTTATTCAGATTTTATTTTTTATCTCTACCCATTATTTTGTTAAAAACGAATAGAGAGGGAGAAAAATTCAAGAAATACAAGAGGGGATTCTTAGGAGTCATAGATAGCTTTCCAGACAAAATGTACTCTACTAATACTGTTATCTTCTCACAAGATGTCCTCTATTCAAGAATAAAATCAGACGAGGTACCAACGTTCCCATGCATTATAACCCGTATTTTTCTTTTAGGAGTTAGCATCCCAAGGCTGCAAAGTTTTCAGGAAGTTTTGGGCAGCCCTGAATGATACATTTTCTTAAATGGAAAAAATCACCCCGTGTTTATGCTTGTCTCTTTCCCATATTTAAAGTGCTAATGAATATTACTCTCTTATAATTATTCCCAACCAACTGAAGAAAAGACATAAGAATTTAAGCACCTTGACCCAGGCTATGGAGTTTTTATGGAGTATTTACCTGGATTCCTGTGGATATCCGTTCCTCAGCTATCACACTTCAAACATCCAGCCATCTCTATTTTTGGACCCTAATGGGCAAGGCCTATTTTAGTGTCACACAGGCTAATACACACAAAGGGAGACTGGCTGTGTCTGGAAACTCACCTTTATGTGCTACTTGTTCAGATACACCCCACCACAACAGGCACTCATTGCTGGGGTTTTATGCCTTTTTAATGAATCAAAATTATTTTGCAGTCTCAGTCCAGTTTCTAGTAGAGAGATGGTAATATTAAGACATTTATATATTTCAGGCTTGAACCCTGCAGAGCTGTCTCAGCAGAGAAAAGAGACCGACCGGTGCAGAGCCTGGGCTTGCACCGCAGCCCCCACGGGTGCTCGCCTTTCGAGGGCAGTACGCCCGGTGCATTTGCTCTGCGAGTAAATCAAGCAAAGCACACATGGTTCACCAAACCATCCTTTTCACCAGCTTCAGGAATAACGAACAGGAAACAAATTCAGTGCAAGCAGCAGGACAATACAGTAGTAACACCCTCTTCTATAGCTAACTTTCTAGTGACATCACTAGATGCTCTGTGACTGAAAAATATAGGGTTTGGGTCCAGAAAGTATCTTACCCTTCATCCCAAAACTGCTTATTCTCCCTGAGCGACTATCGCTCCACTACAGTCTCTAGATCACAGGTACGAACGGCATTAAGTACCTGTCACTTTTCCAGCATACAACTTTTGCCAGTATTGAGACACCAGACACCACAAAGCAGCCACTATACATTTCCAAAATACACTACGCTGTTTTATACTTTCCTCTCTGATGTTTTTCCTGGTATTAACTCTATATCTTCTCAAAATTACATGTTGTCCAATTAAGCACAGTGGGTGGTACAGTTATAATTGTTAAGTAAAACCACTGAAAGGACACTCAGTTCTTACAAATCAACAAGGATTTTTACAGAATTCCTGTCTTGGTTTCACACTTTAAAAAAAAAAAAAAATCTACTTTTTCTTAATCTCTCAAACTTGGGCTAAGCAGAGTTTTAAGGTTTGCAGAGCTGTTCTCCAGCTGAGTGTTTCCTTTTAGATATGCACACCTCCTTGTTGGACATTCATTATCAAACCTTGTGTTTGCCTTTTATCTACAAGTCCTCTTCAGTGTTCAGCATAAACTACAT
Organism: Eurystomus gularis; assembly: GCA_013400335.1. Classification (NCBI taxonomy): domain Eukaryota; kingdom Metazoa; phylum Chordata; class Aves; order Coraciiformes; family Coraciidae; genus Eurystomus; species Eurystomus gularis. The sequence continues at coordinate 15,778 of VZZY01025660.1, read as the reverse complement.
GGACACCTTGCAGATTGACATTTCTTCATTCATGCTTTACCTTAAACAGCATGCGAAGACATCAAAGAAGAGGAGCCGACTTTGATGTTACAAAATGAAAAACGCCTCATGATTTGCCAAGACCAGGGGAACTTGTAGTTTGCTCTTTTTTCCCTTAAAGCAATACTACTGCTTTCCCCATGAATATGGGAAAAACTTCACCATTTTCACCAAACTTGTATAAACATTTTGTTCCTGGTAAAAAAAAACAAGCTACATTTTGTTGCAGTCCATTAAATATGGACCCCAACACCTAAACCACGGTAGCCTGAAGGAACACTCACGCTTTATTTCAAGAGCGTATTTGTTTTGCATCTGTGACTTTTCGACACTCCAGGTGTCATGACCCCAAGCATCACCTCACTAATACCGATAATAATAGTGCACATGCTGTGGTTTTCATTCACAGGTTGCTGAGAGGGATTTAGAAAAGTATAGTCATTCCTATGCTGTAGATGAAGAAGTCATGCAATAAGAGTTATTATTTGGTTTGGCCATGATAGCAAATAAAATAAAACAGAGCGGCCCCCATTCCTATGTGGATGCTTGACTTGGCAGCTCACTCTGGTCATGAAATCAAAGGTGATGGTGCTCAGCACTGACAGACACAAAACATGCCAGTCACCCTGGGAGGAGGCCAGTTATACCTTATCAGAAGGTATAACCACAATAGGAAAGCCTTGATTCACCTCATCCGTTCTATTCCTATTGTTTTGAATACAACAAAGAAAGGTTTTCTTTGCATGTTTTCTTTCAGTGTTTGAAGTGAAGAGCTACCCCGTCCTTATAAGGACAGTAGGAATGTGCATAATTAGTCCAAGGCTAGAGAATAGAGACATTCAAAATGAACATTTGTTATTGATTTCCCAGACTGCAGCAGAACTGAGACGAACATCAGGAGAGGAAAAGATATGTAATTAAATGTGATTTGCTACAATGCTGCCTAGCTAGGTCATTGCATATGTATTACTCAACTGCATTGCTTCAGTGTAAAGCGCACGGCTCCTCTCCCTGGTACAAAATCCTTTAATTAACCAGCCTCCCTTCACTGGAGGAAGGGGCCAGCCCTTTTGTTGTTTTGCTGCCAGCAGTGTTGCTTGTGCTATTTCTTTAAGACTCCTCATCAGATGTGGTTTGTCAGGAACATGCCTAGACTGTAAGTCAGAATAGAGCTCATTTTCTTTGATGTGCATTTGTAATGTGCCTGCTCCAAAAGGAGGGGAATGAAAACTCTGGTCACACTGTTAAAGTCTGCAGGAACTACATTTTAAGCAACTAGATGCGAGCAGACTCTGCGCATACCGTAGTGTTGGCTACTCCTTTCAAATAGAATTTTAACAATAATTGGTGCCAACACAAGAACATATGTCAAACATTTACCACAACTGATAAAGCAGGAATGTGTTTAGCTCAGTCTTTCTGCTGTAGAGAGACCTTTTATTTTCAGTTTAGGGCCTGAAATTTTCCAAAACAACATGTATAGCTACTTTATCTCATTTCTTGCTGTATTGTGCTTAAAGACCAGCACAGATATGATTAGTTTAACTATTAGGCTCCAGTGTTACAGGATTTGTACTCAAGGCTTTTACCCTTGAGCAAGTGTTTTCATAGCAAGAAAGTCTGAAAGTGAAAGGGTTACACTTCCTTGAAGGTTCACTTGAATGACTGTGAGAGCCAAAATGGTAATCAGATCCCTATGAGATCATATTGAAAGGAGCCATGCCTATTTCACAGAGTCTTCTGATGTTGCAGGGGTCTGTAAAACATTTAATCACTGGAGTTTCAATAAGTTGAGATTTGTTGTGAGTACTGTGGAGAGCACTCATCTTAGATAAAATGCTGCCTGGTAATGCTCTTACTGCTACATGAGCCAGAATGCAATTGAATATCCATGGTGATTTAGCCTTGCACCGTCATCCCAGTGAAGGGGATGCAGGATTTTCACAGCTACATAGCAGTGGATTAATATAACTATTCATTACAATTCATGGGAGGCCTGATCCAGCTTCTGTCAGAGGAAGGAAAGATGCCATTTGATTTTACTGGGAGTTTGGACAGGGTTTTGTGTGTTTAATCCTGCAACTGCCCTCCACTGCCACAGAAGCTTTCCCAGGGCCCTCTATTACTCTGCTGCCCAGGTGGCAGCTACATGGCTGTTGGCTGGCTCTTATTCTCCAGTGGAGCCCAGGTGATCGTAATTCTGAACAGACAACCCAGCCTTGGTGCAGGGAGCTTTAATAGCTAAACCTCGTCTACCTTGCTTTTATTTCATTCACACCTGTGAAGTTCTGACTGACCTAGAAAATTAAGTTTGGAATAAACCATTTTGTTGCCTGTCTCTGAAAGAAATGGATGAGTGGGGTTTTGAAGATGGCTCTGCAAAAACTCACGGGATGTGACTGTGTGTGGATGAAACCCAAGTAGCTTAGCTCACAACGTAGCATTTCATCTGGCTCAAAGTTTGCAGGGAGACAAGAGAAAATCCTTGTTAGCCTATCTTAATTAAACAGCAAACAATCGTTATCCAATTAAGCTTGCACCAAATAACCCTTTTATTAAGCCTAGGTTTTGAGAAAGCCATTCTCCACTAATGGATATGGTTTGCAGCTTGCTTTGAAAGATGCAGAAACCAAGCTAAAAATGGACCAAGATTAAAGAGCAAATTACTCATAAGGGTCAATCCAAATAACCCCTTCCAGTTTCTTGCAAAGATCCAGACCTGTAGACTGTCAATGGACCTTGTAACACTGAAGAAATCTGAAAGGTAGTTTATGTCTCTCAAGTGGTTAAAACAAACACCTGAGTCCATTTTATGCTACACTTTGTCTTCCACTACTGAGCAGCAAAAGCAGCAAGGCTAAAAGATGGTTCAGCATATGGTTATATTGTGTTCTTTCTGCCTATAAAAGCAAAATAGCCAATAGATTAAAAAAAACAACAAACAAACAAGAGAGAAAAATGCAATGTGCTTCAAAATACTTCTTTTTGTAGTGTAGTCCAGACCTTGTAACAACCAAACAGGAAAAATTATCTGGACAATTACCTGGGCTGCTAGAGCCAACCAAATAAAATGGATGCCTCTGATCAAAGAGCCTTGACTTTTCAGAGGTGGCTTTTGAAATACACCAGGTTTGAAAATGGAAGCCTCAGAGCATCAGTCCTTTCCCCTTAGCTGACAGGCACTTGCTAAAGAACCGAAGAGGTTTTCCAGCAGATATTTTGAGTGTCAGGAAAAAAAAAAAAACTCGTGAATTAATGCGGATTTTGAGGAGAATGATATTGCCTAAAAATACGATTGTTAGTACAGGGGTTTTTTTGACAGATTTGACAGATTTCTGCAGCACCTTCTGACTGTATGAAGTTGTGTGTTTGACTTAACCTTTTTATTTCTGCCTTTTGGAGTTCAGTCTCTGTCACTGTTGCCCTCTACATTCAACTCTTCTGTAGACTCAGTGCTCCTGCCACTCATTGTTATTCTGCTCTCTGCTTTCAACATGATTCCAGTGAAATTCCCTCCTTGTCAAAGCACTGACTTAGTCTACCTCAGAGGAATGTCTGTTGATCTCTAAGACATGTGAATCTTTCTGGTTTTGCTATTGTTATTAGCTGGCCAAGAGTGCCAGGATTAAAATGTTTAGCAGAAAAAAAGTTCACAATTTAGATCACTTATAGCAAGAGAAATACACACAACAGTGTTCTGCTGTGCTTGAAGGTTTTACATTATTAAGAATTGTTTGGCAGTATCACATTCATTTCCTTTCAGCCCCTTTGCTGCTACTGCCCAAGCAACATTCTACAGCACCTTTTCCAGGCTGCCTATCAGATGTTGGAAAGAATTGTTTGGAGGCTTACATAAGGATTAGCCAGGCAAAATCCTGCGTGCTCCCTTTGTTCTCCAAGCCAAACACTGAAAAGCACACCATCGATAAACCATATTTATCTTCCTTTTTTCTTGAGCCCAAAATAAGGCATGGTCAAATCACAAATCACCATAAATATTCTCATTAAGCATTAGCCTGTTCTTAAAAAACACAGTTGTCGGTACCAACTCAGCTGCAAGAAACCTTTTTTGAGTTTTTAACAGCTGTGTAGGAAGCAGACTAGAGATGGAAAGGTAAAGGAAGCAGATTAAATTCCTAAGCAGCAGTGTTTCCAGTTTAAGATGCCTACATCCCGACACAAGCTACACCTTTGTCTGTAGCAGCAGCCACACACTTCTCTACCAGTATCTCTGTGTTCAGGCCAGGGAACCTTCCCAGTCTGAATAAGCCTAATTTCCAGGCATGGTTTTAGTCAGCCCCAGGACTTTCTAAGCTGCAGCCAACAGGGTCTGCAGCTTCTGCTGCTGCTGAACTCCTCGCAGCACTGCCATGACCCAACATCTTGCCTGAGCACACTTGGTAGCTCCCCAAAAGAAAGAGCAATCCCCCCTCAGCCCCGAAATCCCTACTAGAAGACTAAAATACAACCACAAACAGAAGTAGAAGACTAAATACTGTGCAATCAATAAGGGCAAAAAGAATCATCAGAATTGTAATAGTGAGACTATCACCCAGCACAAGGGACTGGGAGTTTTGGAAGGGACAGGATCATGTGTTTGCTGCACGCCTCAAGACAAGCTCTGACTGCTCTTCTCAATGCTCAGTTTTTTATCCCATCCCTTAAACACATGCAGCACTGGCTGCTCTCACTCTAATGCTATGTTAAAGTACCTGCTAGCATTGCCTATTTTGGTAATATATTTAGTGCAGATCTGAGGCCTTTATGAGGCATTGTGATCTCTGGAAATTTCATAAATAAACCAGTTCATTACTAGCCTGATTAACCAATCTCACATAGTTGGGTACTTTGGGTAGGGAAACTGCCCTGTTTCCTTCACAGTGTCAGACAACAAGCATTGCACAGCAGTAACCCAAACACCTCTGTCAGATCTTTCCAACATCTCTGAAACTTTCCAGAAAACAAGGAGTACATTGTACTTTTTGCTTGGCACCACAGCTGTAGTACATAGTACCACTGTAATGTCAGACTCTCATTTATCTTTCCCCAATTGCACTTACTGTTGCAACTAAGGGAGAAAACCAGTTCATGTATCTTTAAAGATCTAAGAAGTGCTATCCCACTTAGAACAATTACATCCCTCAATCTAAAAATATTATCTACACACTGGTCTCCTTACCTGAGGAGCTCAGAAGTAGGAACTAGATGTGTAAAGTCTCTCAGCAGTAAGTGAAAAAGGAAGAGGAAGAAAAAAGCATTTAAAATATAACAATAATAAAAAAATCAATCTACTGCAAGTGGCCAATATAGCAAATTAGAGCTGACACTCTTATTGCTAATTGAAGCACTACTATATAAAACAAAATGATTAAGGACTTAACTGGGTCTGACTCTCTATCAGTAGAGATATGAAACTCAATCATGATAAAACACATGAGCAATTTAGGCTCTTACTGTAAAGAACAGCAGTCATTTTATTTGATTCATCAACAGCACAGCAGCCTTGACAGTACGTTCTGTATGCTACAGTGAGGCCTGACAGCTTACAGGACATCAGGTCTCCTGTGCATGAAGATGTGGCTTTGTAGATTCATAATTCCCTCAGGAGGTCTGTTATTGCGGACTGCAGTTAAACAAGTGCAGGGTGAACACTTAGATCTCAAAGAATGAAAAATGAGACCGTTAAAAGATTAAACCGGGAACACTTAAGAGAGAAAGGTCACAATAAAAAGAAGTGTGTGTGTGTATATATCTCATCATAACTTAATTACTGGTGATCAGGAATGAAACAGCCATCAATGATACCACCTTCGGAAAACTCAAGGTTTCAGCTGAGAGATTAAGTCTGGAATTAAAATAGAGTTAAATTCAAATTCCAGAGTTCACTAGAAGCTGTACTGGAATAAAAGAAAATTTGAAGTCAGCCTTATGCTTCTAATTGAAGCAGCTTAGCAATGCATACTTAGAGGTGACTATTACACTTAGAAGAAAGGAAGAACATCCCTTCACACTAAGCATTTTCATCTTTCAGTCTCTATCTAGGCATCATTACAAGCAAAGAATTCAAGCCTGTCACAGCCCTTCAGCTTTACATCTTATACCCTGCTGCAGAACTACAGTTGAGCCAAGCCTTTCTCTCCGAACTTGCTAGAGCAGTTATGGGATTACTGTCCCAAACTGCCCCTTCTGCCTCCTGTTGAAGCATAAGAGACTTTGAAACACCACAAATTCATTTTCCACATGGAAGATGATTTTCAGATTAGGTTTTTCCTTCATGTTTGTTTCCTACTCAGATCTCTGGAAAAAGAAAAAAAAAAAAAAAGGGTGTTCTAGCTTACAGGTAGTTCACATTGAAAGTTACCAGAGATACAAACCAGTTAGGAAGCAAGCTGACTGACCTAACTACGAGGCAGCCGGGGCCCCCAAAGGAAAAAAACAAATGACTGAAAGACATCAGAGAAGGAAAAATAAAGAACTTGAGTCCATACTGTTGTGCTGAGCTTGTCAGAGCATGGCCATCTCACCCTATTTAGGGGGAAAGCATCTAATAATATAGCTAGCTGGAAAAAAAACTGCAAGAAAGTAAATTTAAAAGTTCTGAATATTGTTTACACTTTTTTTTGTTGACACTCAGTGCTGCTGCCTAGCCCCACTTGCAGACGACAGAAGCTGCAGCTGCTCCCCAGTTAGGAAATGGTCCGTGTCTGGGCTGTGCTGCTGCATCGACAGAGCGAGACTGGGAGCACGGGGTGTGAGGGATCCCCTGGCAGCCACAGCAAGCGACAAATCAAGCGGTTATTTTCATCAAAGCGATAGAAACAGAGTTGATCAAAACAAGCAGAAGGCACTGTTCTGTTTGGTCTGTACACTCTGTACGCTGCCACTTGGGATCCTAATTAGCCCGCGTGCTTCATGTTTCTATCTTTAGTCTGATGGCATACAGCTGTTCTTTCCAACATCGCTGCCTACTGCCCTTCCCTGCTGCTGGGGTACGATTGTAAATAGACCAGGAGAGATTACCTCAAGTTTAACCCTCTGTCTGCGCGGCCTCGGCTTCCCGACGGACTGAGCCCGGCGAGATGGAGCAGCGCAGGCACCGCGCCTGGGGAAGATGGCGGAGAGGGAGGTGCCGTTCCTACCGCAGACCAGCCCCTTGCCTGATTAATTAACCAACGAGCACCTGCTACAGGTGTCCAAAAGGCAGGGGCCTTGCTGAGAACCTAAACCAGCAAGCTTTGCCCCAAATCATGAGGTAAATTGTTTCATTACCTCGCAGTTTTGTGCAACTGCTGTTAGCAAAACACTGCCCCAAGGGGAGGGATCTGGCAGCTTCACAGCACGAGCCCCTCGGTAGGGCTGCCCTCAAAGACACAGTGCTGACAAAAAAGCTCTGGAAAAAGAGATCGTACCTTTCAGGGTGATCGTACCCTTCAGGGTGAGTCACCACCGCCGTGAGGGGCAGAGCTGGTGCTGCCAGGGGCTGTGGTGGCTGCCACCGCCCCTCCTGCCTCTGCCGGGGCGGAACCTGCAGCAAGGCGCCTGCCGCCGGGGGATCTGGCGGGCTGCAGGCGCCTTTCCGGAAGGTTCCACCAGAGCCGCCTCAGCTGGGGCAGGTGTGGGGCGGGGGAGCAAGCCCTGCCCATGAAAACACATTGCAAAATGCGGAAGGATAGGTCTTATTTCAGGGTATCGAGGCCTGCTGCTTTCCCCAGAAGATCTCCTGCCATGGCAAGCAGTGACCAAGATTGTGCCAGACTTTAGGAATTAAAAAGCAACAACAACAACAAACCAGGACTCTCCCCTTCCTCCATTAGTTTTTATCTCTTGTGATCATTTTTTCCTCATATCCTAGAAATTCCTGCTTCACTACCTTGACAGTGATGTTAACGTCAGGTGCTGCATATCGTGTCACACTCATGAGTTTTACATTCCTACCACATGGCAGACTTTGATACAATTACAGCTTGGCTACATATCTTCATTTATGTTACAATATTGCTGTAGTGATATTGGAGACAAATGTTTAATTCACAGAACCTCAGTTTCAAACTACAGTCCCTGAATGCAAACAGCAGACTTCAATATTTTTTCATCAATTTCTTAGTTCATAAAAATCAATTTTTGTAGAGTTTTTACACTGTACATAAAAGACTGTGGCATCAATTAGCCTTAATTCTTTTTTTTTTTCTTTTTTGGAAACCTCTTTGTAGGAAAATCTCATATTTCAGCAATTTGCATTATCCACACAATCTGCTTTGAAGTTCTAAGTTATGGTAAGAAAAGGATCCACTTATCTGCACATAAAAAATGTTCAAAGCTTATAAATTCCCTGAAACAGATGTACATTATCATTGGATTTGCCTTTCTCTCTTTGCTGTTGCATGGCTAATAGAGTTTCATGTGCCCCCTCACATCCTCCCCATTTAGCATCTTTTCTCTACAGAAGCATGCACCCTACTGTGCCAATCCACACTTCAAAGATTTCTGTCTATCTATTAGAAACAAAGCACAAAGTGAGAACATATGGCCCCTTTTAAATTTCCCACATTTAAGTCAATATCGTTTCTTTTCTCCTTTGGCAAAGAAACATAATAAGGTTTATCTTTTCCCTTCCTAAATCTGCTGGCTCTCTCAAACTGCTTGTGCCAATTCAGCAGTTACTTTGCAGTATCAGACTTGGCAGTACATATGAAAACAAAATCTCTAATTTTTTAAATTGCTTTTATTTCTTCAGATCAAGAAGATGCATTTAAATGATGAAAAAGGACAAAATGTAACTGCACACTTTCAGATAAGTGGATTTTAAACCCATGAAAGGGCACAGTAGAGAGTCAACAGCAAAAAAATTGTCTTGTTCAAGTTCTTTTCATGGTGACATCTTTCCAAACGTTTCCTATCACTGACTGAATGGATGGAAGAGCATTTTAGAATCTAAGACCTTACTGAGTATGAGCATTTGCCTGTCCTCTGTCCCAGAACATCTGCAGAAAGCCAGCATACCGGCATTGAGAGGAGTGATTAGGCAGTACGGGACGTTTATCTCCCTCTTGAGGGAAAGGAAGTTACTTGCCTCAGAATCACTTCGGCTCCTCCATTTTCTCTGTTGGGGTTACAGAGATAATGAACATACCTCTTGTGTGCCTGGAAGCAGAAATTTCAGACCATTTCTTTGGAGTGACTCCATTCTGCATATCCTTATATGGAAGCGAGTAACAGGGCATGCAGGATGCTCATGGTGAAGTCTGCTGTTCAGATGATTTCCTTTACATTTTGTGTAAAAGCATTATCTATGTGAACAAAGGTTCCAAATAAAATAAACGTCATTAACTATTGTTAGAAAGATCAGCAGACACGTAATATCCTGTGAATGCTGAATTTAAATGAAAGGGGTCGCAGTGATGTTTTCAGCAGAGTAAGGTATGAAATTCTTGCCCAGCTCCTGAAAACACTGTAACTTGCTCCTTTAATTCATAGTCACTAGCTAAAATGACTCCATATTTCAGACTCCTAAGCTGTCAAGATAGTAATCTTTAAATTATTTAATTTTAGCATTCATTTATTACACCAGGAAAATTCTTATAAAAACCTGTCCCTGATCAGTGCAAACTATGTGTGCCCCAGGGCCCCGATTCCACGCGAGTGTAAATTGAAGTACCTCTGTTTACGTCTGCTGATCCAGTAAAGCTGCACAAAGTTTCCATTGAAACCCATGGAAGTCACATGTGCAGAGCCATTGAGGGCTACGGCCTTAACAGATGGCATACTCAAACGGTAAGAAGTTGTGATTATAGACATCAAAAGCAAAAAATATTCCCCAAGAAGGCTGCAAAGAGACAGGAGGAATGTGAGGCCCACTGTGCTGCTTTTTGCTTCCCCTCATACTTTTGCACTTACTGGAAACTCCAAGTCTCTTTAATTGAGCTTTTCCTCTCCTCCACTCCTTGCAGGGTGAGAAGGTTAATTACCTTGGACTGAAATATTACAAGTTTCATACTCCTGCTTCCTAACGGCATGTTGAGTATGTAAGGATGCCCTGGGCACGCACTGCACAGGAGTCCATACAGCACTCGGAGCAAGAATGGAATAAGTAGCTCCAGACCCTATGGCCATGGGTATCTGTAAAGCACCATATCTACGACTTTAAAAATCAGCACTGGCCAAGTGAGATGTTAATGCTAATTGCTGTAACATTTCACTGTTTATCTTAGTTGAACTAGCGTTACCAGTCCTGGTTGTTAACAATCTCAAGTGGCACTTTATTCATCTATCAACAGCCTTATCCTGTGAACAAGCAAGCGAAGAACTATAAACACCCACTCCAAAGTCACTTTGTAGGTTTAAGCTAAAGCCCACAGAAAAAGACTATTCACAGAACTCCAGTGAGAACAGACAAAATACAACCTCCAAATCAACATTTTAATCTACAAAGTTTTATTTAACCTTTTAAACTTGTAAACCATAAAAAGAGCTTATCAAATATCTGAAATTATTACAAGAAAAAATGATGACTCATATAGCAAACTGCATTTGAAGGACCAAATTCCAAGACGTGGGGCTCTTCTGGCTTCCATTTGTGAAGCTGAAGACAAATTTGGCCCAGTTTGTTAGGTGTTTTATTAGAAAATTCGCAAAGCCTCAATGTGCTGTACTGCGTGAATAGAACAGAATGGGAAGGAGTAAGTGCAAGAATGAACACTCAGCACCAGAAGGATCTCAATCCCGTATCTTCATCCACAAAGTACAGGCTCACCAAGAGAGTACATCTCTTAGCTGGTAGCAATTACAGGAATTACAGGCTGCTTTATCTGTATGGACTAGGCACTCAAAGGAAGACACAAACCCCACTTCATAGGCATGTTGCAAAAAGCAGAAAGCACAGTGCACATAGTTACCATTATGCCTGATACTGTTAATGTTTGCCCATTGCCAAATTTATGAAGCCCCTTAACATTAGGCCTTCAACATTCTTATGAAACTTCTGAAATTTCCTACTCTAGGCTGACAAGTGATAGGTCCAGTCTGCCATTTGTTGTGATATAAAGATTATATGCTGTGTCAGTAGATTTCACAGGCATAGTTAGTGCTTAGTGTTTAAAAAGATCAGGACAAATATTGAAGCTTTGGGCAACATCTGACCACACTTATGTGTGTTTGTAATCAAACAGAAAAAGAACTGATGCTACTATTCAAAACCTATTCTAAAGAATATAGAAAACATCTGTAGAAACACCTCCACTTCTGAAAAAAATTTCCCTCAGCTTGGCCAGGGACTCAAGAAACCAGGGCATCATTTCTTATTCTGCCACAGCCCTACTGGGCATTATCTACAGCTTTCTTTCCTTGTGCCTCCCGCTGGACACTGGAGATTGACCTCTTCTAGAAAGTCTTTCAAGCTTTCCCAGTGAAAAGCATTCTATGAAACTGTTGCTGGTTTATGAGCAATAAATGTACCATATGAGATTAAAAAAAATAATATGAATATAGCTTCTCCATACAGTATTTACCTGCCTCTTGTCTCCTCCTGCCTCTGTCAGACGGCTCTGTGCTATCCCTACACTTCTCAAATTTTTCCATCCTTCCCTTGCCAGTCTTTCTTCACAGCTCTAACCTTCACAGTAATCAGACTGAATAGTCCTGAAGTCCTGCTATTATAAAACAAAGAACTTAGAAGACATCATCTATATGATTTTTATCATTTTAGCTCAGTAGAATCAAATTATCTAGAATTATTATAGAAATATACAAGTAAATTAAAACATAATTGAAAACCTCATTATTTAATAACTATAATCCAAACTTCAAATAAGATGCAGTTCAATGTCTACTGAATAACTGCAACATAAAGTTATTTGCTTTTCTACATCTGTTCCTTTTAGCCCATTCTGAGCACATTTTAAATGTACACAAGGCAAAAAAAATCTCAAAACAGCCCCTTCCAAATCCAATCAACTGAACATCTGTCAAGTATGCAAAGAAAATAAATTATGTGATAAATTGAGGCTGGCTTTGCTGCTAAGTGCATTTAGAAAAGAGGAGAAATCTTTCAGAAGCTATTTAGAAAACACATTAAGTTCAGTTTTTATTTCACGGACTTTCAAACATGATTCTGCTTGTTACATTTAAAAAAATAAGTCTGACAACTAACAGAACGCTGAGTATGACTTGGTTCCCAGCAAAACCATGAATAAGTCATGTTTGAAAACATATTTTCAGATCTTGATGAATTGCATCAAGGTAATTAAAGGTGAGACTTGATTAGCTGACATGTTTCCAAACATAGGCATTCTTGCCTGTACTCCAGGCAAAAATTATGGTGAATGTTTTTGCAAATTTTCTAGCACGATGAATTTTTCTCAAGTATAATCTACGTCCTAAGGGGCCCAACTTTCCTGTTAATTGGAATACAAATGAAATCTGTCATTCAATAATTGAAGTACACAATGACATATGAAGAACAGTAAGCATTCATCGTATCTGTAGATTTTTGTGGCAGCTTGTAGACTGTTGAGCATGCACAGTACTAATCCCTTTATAAAAATCACCTCTGTCAGAATTCACCTTGCGCCATTCACTAACTTCTGCCAGAGGACACACACACACACACATATATATACACATACATATATATACACACACACATACACCTTATGGTACTTCTCCAGCTGTACTTTGCTGTTCTGTGCTCATGATGACTAGAGTAGGAAGGCAGTTATAGAGGCCACATATGTGGCTTTTTAACTCAGTATGGCCTGAAAGGAGCTGGTCTGCCAATATGCCAGGAGAGCCTGTACTTCATGAGCCAAGGGCAGAGCCACATCTTAATTTCTAACAGTGACGTGGATGTTTCAAACACATTTGGAAGTGCCATGAGGTCCTCCAATGACATGAGTATAAAGCACAGTATTTGCTGCTAATCTTAGTTAACTTACCAGCTTGATCTCTTACAATAAAACTTCCATTTAATATTAGCTACTACAAAACCACCAGCAGTAAGATGCATTTAAAAAATAATACTGAAATCACTGTCTGCACATTATGTAGACTTCAAACCCACACTCCTGGAATGAAATGATAGGCACCCTGAAGCCAGTGGGAATATGGCAGTCTTGCCAGAGGTTTCACCGGGACAGAGATTTTACTTCAATACCCTTAGCTTAGTTCACTTTTTTTTTAGGTGGTCACAAAGTTGGGAGAAGAGCTTAATATTTCTTCTTTTCCTGGCTACCCAAAAACTGCAGCTCGTAGAGATAAGCAAAATTTTGCAGTTGTGATTTTTTTTCAGAAAATAGTGCAAATTTTGGTATTGGCTTAGTTTTGCTGAATTGATTTGTGTAAAACAGAAAATGTAAGTGAAAAGGCTGGAGTTTTATTTTGAAAGGACTTCATGCCGCTCCATCTTACTTTTAAATAGTAATAATATACTCAACTGATTTTTTTTCCTCAGAAAGGAAATGTTTTGTTTAACCAGAAACTAATCTATTTTAAATTTTGATTCAGCCATAGTTTTGAGCAACTTAAAATAATCCATATATAATCTTTTTTAAAAGGTTTTCAGAATTAATAACAAGCTGAAAAATCAGTTACTAACAAGTCTAACAGTAGGGTACAAGAAATTTAACTGTGAAACTTGATAGTTTAAATATAAAACCAAAGCATACCCAGTCCATACCTTACGGCCTGATCCTGTTCCCGAAAACGTTAATGCAAGCTCTTTCATCAGTGGGATCTGCAAGCACTGACAGCAATTGCAATAAGCCCCTGGAATCCACAACAACAAGAAGGAAATATACTTTCTGAACTAGTAAAACTTTAATTAACAGGGGGTTCTCTTGGCACAGTTTTTGCTGTTAAATAAATAAAGCATTTCGTCAAAACCACCTATATTTACTATACAAAATACTGAAAAGCAAACATTTTTAAAAGATACAGAAATTTAAGGTTCTGTGAAAAGAAACTGTGCTACATGTTATTCACACTTAATGCACGTAACACAACTGCAACACAGTATTTCGATACTGTATGTTCATAACCGGCTGGTGTAAAGTTTTAGTATGGGGATGCCACGTTATTAAAATGTATTTGTATTTCACAGAATTGGAGGAAGGTAGAATTTGTCTTTTGAACCTCCAAATATAATAAACCAAAACAAATCAATGTAAGGTTGTAACCAATGGTAAGTTGTGTTACATTTCAGAGTTCACTTGGCACAGTTAGTACTGCACACTTTTCAATCAGATGGGATTTTGTTATTGGTGCTGTTATCTTTTCCAGCAAAATATCTTTGGGTCAAAGTGCATTTATGCCCCTTTGCTGCCCTTTCTTAGCAAAATGCAGAGTTCTGAAAGCACTCTAGTTTTCCAGATCATTTTCTGGTTTTCAGCAACAATCTGCATTAAAAAAACCTACAGTTCCCACCTCCAAGTCTTTCTGGCACATGCTCTACTGAAAAGAGAACAGTTTTAATTACATATTCAAAACAAATAGCATGGCATCCCTTCTTAGATGGAATGTACACTTGTGTGTTTGCATGCGGTATAACGTAAGTCACTTGAATACATCAGACTTTGTTAACACTATAATATAAATAAGCTTATTCCTTCTACTAGACATATAAATGCCTTTTTTTTTTTGCAGTCCATAATTATATATACATTGAAAAAGAATGATACACAAGCAGCAAAAAAGGCTTAGACTAGAACAACTCAGTGGTAACTAATCAAATTTGTGGCCTTTTCATATTTTCAATACAGAAAATTCTGCATATAAATATTTTTGGACTTAAGGAATTTTAAAAATAAACAGAACAGTATAGTTGTCACACAGATCAAACACATTTTTAAAACATTTTGTTAGCTTTAAGAGAACATGCCTTTGACAGCTAAAAAAAATAAAATAAACCAGATTTTTTAAAGAGGACAGTAAGTCCAAACAACTGCTGATCCAGGGAGACAAGAGATGGACCTAATTACCATGAAGCAGTGATGCTACTCCAATTCTACAAGAAGGCTTTCCACTTTTCTTTAAAAGTTGATGTCTCCACGTTCTTAGAAAGGACAACACCCCTCTAAAACTGGCCAGCAGTAAGGTAATACCCCATTTTGGACTGATCAAAACTCTAGTCAGAAAAAAAATACCCTAACCATAAAGGGCTTATAACAATGTGGGATAGTTACATTTTACAGTATATACTATAGACAAAAACCCACAACATTTATAATAATTGAAACCAAAAAGTAAATATGTTTATAGAACAATTACGTTTTTATGCGAGGAATTCTTTAATGTTTCAAAAGCAACATAGGTGTTTTTCAGTTGCTTTCTACCTGCCAAATGGTGATCTCTACAAATCCTAACTGAACGTATTATAAATCCGGGCCCCACAGAAAGTAAAACTTGAATGTACTGACCCTTTCTTTCACTTTTCCAATTTGCCAGTAAGGTCTTGCGAGTATGGTCTCATTCTCCTTTGTGGAATGGAAGCCCTTTGGTACGGTAAAAGTAGAAGAAGCCAAAATGATTATGAGTTATATTTTTTTACATGTTGAATTATCTCTAAAATGGGAGAAGCACAAATTGGTAGGTGCTGGCAAAATTTAAATTGGAGGCACCTAGAAAAATGCCATGGCATATGTTTTCAAAAAGTCACTGTTGTGGAAAAAAAAAAAGTTAAAACTCAAACCACAGATTTCTAAAACACAACAAAATGTACCTGAGAGTGTGCATATTTATATATATATTT
>VZZY01025658.1:220490-306701 GCA_013400335.1 Eurystomus gularis | reverse complement strand
CACTGCAGCCCAGGCTACCACCAATTTTGATGTCGCCCCCAGGCATGGTCCCAGCCTGCATCCCCTTACCTCAGTGCTGTTTGTTTGCTCTGTGCCACTTCAAAGCCACAATACAGACTTCTCGCCATCACCCAGGACAAGCAAAGATGGGTGAGATGGGGACGGCCAGAGCTCAGGCTTCAGGGGCAGAAACCAGACCCAGCCTCTTGCTTCTAGAGAGGAGCCAAGGAGGAAGAAATGTCAGTCTCCCTTTACTAGCCATCCAGTTGTCAGCAGATGAAGGGGAGAGTCACTGGCTGCCCTGAGGGCTGCATGCCTCCAGACAGCCCTCTCTCTGCTCCCACCTGAATGCCAGGTCTTCTGGCACAGCCCACCATGTGTGACCATTTCGCGCATGCTCCAGGACCCAGCAACCAGCCTGCCCACGCCATTCTGGACTCAGGGTATAGGGCAAAGAATGGTGCTGGGGGGACACGGAGACACACAATGTTGGGGGGTGGGAAGAGCCCTGCCGAGCCATGCATTGGAAGGTAGCCCCAGTGACCCAGGGGGTCATTTGTGAGGGGAATGACTCTGGCGCGGGCCAGGCTGCCTGCCAGTCACAGTTCATTTGCTATGGGAAGCAGGGGGTAATTCATTTGGAAAGCTTCTACACTTGAACTGCATGAGGTTCATACACTCCTGCAAGATGGCAGAGGGCACCACGCAGCCTTGATCTGCAAGTCTATGTGCCATCATTAAAGTTCACTGGATGTGCTAGGTAAAGGCTGTGGTGCTTAGCCTGCACTAATGCTCTCTCTGGCTTTTTCTTCAGCTGGATATGAAAAAATGTGTTCACTTCATATCCTAAATTATTGAAGTTTTGCATGGCAACGTCATTTACTGCCTTATTTTCCACCTCCAGTCAACCTAATGATAGTACATTTAAACGCTAGATGAAATGACTGCTGGCTCCCCAACACTTCCAAGAGCACTGAGAGCCTTTAGGATGGGAGAGGCCATGACGCTACAATGTAATATTTCATATTGCAGGAGCAGAAATTTCTGCACCTCTGGCCCTAGCTCTTGCCCCACACTCGTCAGTCCTGAGAAAGAGTCAGTGGGCTCCAGAGTCTGCTGCAAGGCCAGTGTTAATGCCGGCACCAAACTTGAGTTTGCTCACAGCTGACGCCAGGCAGAGAGCAGCCCGTGTGCTGCCTGCAAGCAGAGCAGCAGAGGCTGTGTTTGCTGGTGGTGAAAACACCAATAAACGCAGGTTGGAAGGAAAGGCCAAGTGCAAAGAGCTGATCCAAGTTACCCATGTTTGACAACCACAAATTGGGATGAGACAGTGTCTTTTCAAAACACTTTTAACTATCTACCTTTGAGAGCTTTCAGCAAAAAGACAAGGTAGGAATGTTAAAGGGTCAAACTCTGGGTGTTTGCTTGTTCTTTCCTCAGGCAAACCCTTGTTGATTGCCTGTGGGAAAGGTGAGACCTGAGCACAACTGACGGAGGAGTCCCACTGCTAACACTGAAGCACGTAGCCTCCCGGCAGAGACCAATGGCAATAGACAAAGCTCTCCCAAATACACCTCAATCTCTGCCTGCTGCACGATGCCAAAAACAACAGTCTGAGGGGCTCCTGGCTCCCTACCAGTTTAGAGACAGAACCTTCCTCAGGCAGTGGGACTAGCAGACATGTGGTGAGATTTTTGAGCAGTGAAAGAACATGCATGGCCGAGAGTGGGCTGGGGGCTTGGCAGTCAATGCAAATGTCAGCCATGGGGAGCCTCTCCACAACACAGGATCCTCTAGAAATGAAGGATACAACCAGGGTCTCACTGTGGGATGAGCTTTCACACCCAGATGTTAGTGAGACCCAGGCAGTGCTCTGGTTGGTATATCCAGGCACAGATAGGCAAAAGCATTTGCAGGGGCAGCTACAAGATGAAGATAGGGAGTTGGGGACCATTGTTAGAGTGTCTCCTGGACTTCACTGGGTACACTAGACCAATTTTCTGAGCAGAGTTCTACTTGTGAGGAGAACAAGACTGGCTTACCCACGCTGGCCAGCCTACAAGCTGTAAGTGCCTAAGTAAGGCGCTGATTCAGCCAGACTGCTCACATGAGCAAAGATTACTCATGTACCGGATCCAGGAGCAATACTCCAGGGCCCTTATGACTCTTTGTACACTCAGGAGTCTCGTCACTGCAATTACCACCACTCCATTCCCTGATGCCATCAACCCAGAAGTCAGGGGAATCTCTGACCTGTCATTGCACAGGTGGGGGACAAGCTTTGCAAGGACATTCCATCTTACTAGAGTTTCTTTTTTTGCTCTTACCAAAGAAGGGAGAGCACAACACTCCTGATGCTGCCCTCATAGTATGAAGGGCTCAGAGAGCTAACATCAGGGTGACGTGATTGACTGCACATGAGATCAAAAACCCATATTCGGTAATTCCCCATCCACAACTCTGCCAATCACACACCACTTGATAGTCCTGAACCAGCTAGCTGTGCCTACGCTCCTGCACACATAAGCAGTTGCTGTCATAAGCCACACATCCAGAGTCACTAACTCATGCCCAAGCACAGTCAGGTACCTGCAGTCAGGTACTGTTTCTGGATTACCTCCCTTCCCTCTCCCACACAGTCAGCAAGAGAATTGATTCCCCAGGGACTAACACACATGCTCACCCACACTCTGCCCCGGCTTCCCCTCCCATGCAAATGGACTCACTTCACACCGGTGCAAGCTGGGAAACTGCATGCAAAGTAGGAAAGTGCATGGTCTTCTTGTGGCTTGCTCTCAGGCTCAGCCTGGTGCCTGAGTAACAATCCTCAGCTTAGCAAGCTTGCTGGCAGTAGAGGGACATTCTCATCCCATCCACCACGTCCCCTTTCACCAAGATAGTTTATGAGAAAGCTCAAATGACCTGAGCATTCACCTCCACCCACCCTTCCTGGCTACAGGAACCCTCACAAACAGCAGGGACATCTCCCAGGATCCCAAATAACATCTCACATAAAGAAGGCATCTAGGCGAGACTTCCAGATAGCCATCCCATAGCTGCAGAGTCAAAGCTATCAGACCTGTCACTTGCACCACCAAGCAAGTGGCAGGTTTTCATCTGAAGCAGCAGCAGTGAAAGATCACATGCAGGGATGAGGTGAAATGCTTGGTGCATGGTACAGGGATGGTGACGTCTCACATATGTGCTGCAGCATGCTCCCACAGGCAGGGAGGAGGCAGGCTCAGCATGGATCTGGGTGGCAGGGAGTGGTGGCTCCTCCCAGCAGAAAGATGCCCACCCCTCCATCCCATCCCAACACACATCTGACACAGCACTGGAGAACCAATATGTGGAATAAACCTCTTGGGAAGAGAAAGACCAAGAGGACACGTCATTTCACTTGCAAGGAGTTAACAGCGCAGCCTGGCACCACTCACTCAGTGGAGAAATGGAAACAAGACCGAGGTTAGAGGCTCAAACATCACCCTGAGTGCACAGCCAGGCATCCCCCCCCAAAGGCCTTTGATACAACACATTTATTTTTCTGCATGGCAGTACTGTACAGTACACATACATTACCAGCAGGTTCGGAGCCCTGAGTTGTCATTCCTCCTGCCTTCCCTGAACTTTGGAAAAGAGACAGGATCACTGTCCCCTTCCCACATTTCACCTGCATGGAAACAGGACCAGAGAAGTCCAAAACCACAGAGGCACTTGCTGACAGGACTGGAGATGAACCTCAGAAAGCTGGACTCCTAGTCCACCACTCTCACCATTAGGGTCCCCTTTCCCTGGTGCCAGCTCTCCACAAGGTCTCACTCCTCTGGGAAACTCTCCACACACCTGAACAGAAATCAGACTAAGGAGACTTCAAAGATTAATATAAAGCCTACTGGATTTTAAAAGGAGTTACCACCTCTCTCTGAGGGTCTAAGAAAGTTTTGGGGCATTCTAGGCAGGGTTGGGATTCTCTTAAATTCTGTGAGATTGTTTAAGAAACAGCCAAGAAGGAGCTTTTCCTTCCACTGCAGTCCCACTGGACTCTGAGTGGAATTTCCCCTGCTCAGATGGAGAAAGAAAGTACCCTGCCCTTCATGACACACGGTATGCTGCACCTTCTTTTCCTAAACCATGAAATGGCAGAGCTCCAGTACCAACTCCATTTCTCAGCACCACAGGGAAAGCTAATGCTATAACAGACAAGGACAGTGTAGCACGTAACATGAAACACAACCCCAAAACAGCCCACGGAATAGTCAGAAACAGTCAGAAAGACAGTGTGTCATGGAGAGCAGGAGGGAGGGAGGGAGGGAGCACTTGGGCCTCTCCCACCAGTTCATGTCAGTACGTGGAATGGTGCATCTGGCTCAGAAGAGCAATGACCAGCTTCCCCAGCTGGGACCCTTTCAGCCACAGGAAGAGTTCATACAAGTTGATCTGCCACAGGCTCAGGGCTTCTGTGAGTGAGATCTGGGCCCTCCTGTAAAGTGACCGACTCTTGCTCCTCTGGTACCTAGAATGAGAGAAAAAGCTGTATTAGATCCAGCAGGATGCAGCCTCTTGGGAAGTAGGCCTGTTCTACATCTTCAGTACAATCGACCCTCCTCTGGGTCCCACATGTGGAGAATGACCAGTAGTGGGGACACCTGGGAGTAGGGATTTTCTCCAAGTAATGTTCCTGAGGAGCTGGGAACTGCCCTCCTAGCATGAATCTGGCAGAAGAAACAGCCTGCTCCCTTGTGAGCCTGGTTCTCTCCCCACCAGATTTAGTGACCCTGAGCCATGGCATCCTCTGCTTCTATGCCCAGCTTCACTTCAGCTAACACGGATAGGTGCATACTCCTAAAGCCTTTCCTGGTAGCACATTCATAAGGGTCCGGAAATCCTGACACACTGATTCCAGGAAAAGTAATTCTCCAACTTTCTTTAGAAGCAGAGGTTAACTGGGCTTTGCAGGTCCCTTATCAGCCAGAGAAATAACTGTTATTTCTTCTGCAAGGAGAAGGAATCTGAGGCAGAAGTGCATTGACTCATAAGACTCACAGATGGAAATCACTTACTTGATTCCTTTTCCTGGCTTTTAAACATCAGCCTGAACTTTGCAGTCAGCCCTAGACCCTCAATCAGGTTGCAGAAACTGGCAACAGTTAACTTGCAGATCTTTCTTATGCACAAATACATCCCAGTGGTGATGCCTGTAATGGCCAGGAATCCCCTCCCCTGCTCTGAAGGTGCCAAACCCTAAACCCTTGCCCTAAGGCCTCCAACTCCATCTCTGTCCCCAGCCTGAGGGGACAGTCCTGTCCTCTGGGGAGGCTGATGGGTGCGAGAACAGCACAGACAGAGGCTGAGACATGTAACTGAGCAGGAGTAGGACCACTGCAGATGTGCTAAGGAGGGGGAGAGGTCCACAGCTAAGAGTAAGAGGTCAAGAGATCAACTTAGGCCTTGTCAGGGCCCCCCCAGTGGGGGGCTTTAATAAGCCTTAATGGCCCTGACTAGCCAACCCTCCCCCTAATCCTCTGCTCTTAGGTCCAGGAGCTCCAGTTAATCTCAGGCCTGCACCCTCTGTCCCTGTCTGAGTTACACTGGATGAGTAACAGTCTCCAGATCGTGCCCTGCTGTGAAGCACCTTCACCTGGACCTCAACTCACCTACTGACCTTTTGGCTTGACCTCAGGGCTATGTTGTCACCATAGGTCTGCCTGACAACCACTGGACCTGATCTACAGATTGACTTTCTAGTTTGACCCTGGACCTGCCCTGTCACCATTTATGTTGTGTTATGATATGGACTTTTGATTGGACTTGACCACCATATCTCAGGGTCTGCCCTGCTTGCCTTGCTAAGCTGCTGTGGGTCTGGGCCCTGGCTTGTCTGCTGGCCCTGAGATCCTCCCCATCTCCTGGCCCTCAGGGCCAGCCAGCCCCTCCTGCTCCATGTCCAGCCTCTGGTGCCCAGAGAATAGACTCACGTGGAAACGGCTCTGATGCAGCAGCGAGACATGTTGAGGAAGGAGCTGGCACTGGCTCGTGTGTGCAGGGCTGACTCAATCCCCCTTAACAAGTCATTGGTCTTCAGCAGTAGCAGCATCTGGCGGGGGACATTGTTGAGGAGCTGGGTAATCTGGGGTAGGTAAGCAGCAGCGTTGGACCGGATCTCCACATCCTGTGGCCAGCCAGGTCATGTCAGGGAGGAAAGGGAGAGAAGTTGAGAGTACATGGGAAACCCAAGTCCCGATGCAGATGACATTTGGCTAGAGGAGACAGTGTTTTTCCAGACCATAACTCTAGAAAAGAAGCTAAAGAGCTCTTTGTCCTGCTTTCCCACAGGCACCTAGCTATTCTCAGCACTCACAGCAGAGACACAGCTCACTCCTGCCATCTCCCACCTGCTCCTCAGTGATATAAAGCCCTGTCCCCTCACCGGCAGGATTAAGAGCCCCTCAGGAGAACAGGGCACTCAGTGCTATCTCAGTTCTTGTCCCCAGGCAGCCTGCAGCAAGCCACATCTCATTACTGCCCTTGAAGCCTCCTGAGTCTCGCCTCATCAGCCCCAAACCTGTATGCATACCCTGTCCCTACCTCTCCTACAGAGGCCATGACATGAATCAGCAAATTCAAGCAGAAGTCCCCGAACACTTGAAAGCTCTAGAATCCAGCAGGACACATTAAGAGAGTGGTAAATGACTTCTTACAGAGGCTCCTTTGTGGGAGAGGGAAAGGACAGCTCTAAAACCTTCTCTCCTCTGAAATGAGGGCTGGACAGTGTATATTTTACATATGGGATCTCTCACTCTTTGTGAACTTCAGACTTGTTATAAAGGAACAGACCCACACAAATCAAGTGTGCAGGTCATGATAGTCAGAGATGTATACAGCTCACACACCACCATAGTTGCTTTGTTGCTGACAAATACATCTTTATGTTCTTCTGCCTCCATCACTGACCAAATATACAAAGCTTCAGCAAGAAGATGCTTAGCTCTACTAAATGTTAAATGTTTTGTTCCATTATTTGTTGGCAGAAAATTCCTCCCTGATTATCTCTTATCCCTTATCCAAGCCAGTATCACTGCAGAGCCTACTTTATTTTCCACACATAGGTTTTCTTTTCTATTTATTTTCTTTTTATTTTTAGCTCCAGCTGGTTGTCCACTTCACAAAACAACCACATGATCTGTCATCAGAACTGTCATCTTCTGTCAAGGGCGAAGCCTGTGCACAGAGGAAGAAATGAGCTATGCCACAGGACCTAAGAAAAGCCCCTTGGCTGCAGTTGCTGAGGCTGCTGCAGGATGCAGCAAAACACAATCATAAAATCAGAAGAGATGAGGCTTGCAGCCACCCTGAGCGGTCAGCTGCCTGGCCTTGGCTTAAGGCAGGAACAACTACACCTATGGCAATCCTCATACATTTGCCTAGCCTGCTCCTACAAAGTCTCCAGTGATGTGATTCAAAGCCTTCCCAGACCATCTGCACCAGCATTTCACTGGTCTTGCCATTAGATAAGGCTTTTCTCATGTTTAACCCCAATCTCCTTAGCTGAATTTAAACCCATTACTTCTTGTCCTGTTTGCAGCAGCCTTTAACCGATATGAAAATCACTACTACGATTCTTCTCGATCCGTGCTTTTCTAGACTTTTTCTGCCCTAACTTGCTCAGGCTTACCTCACGGGTTGCATTTGCTTGACCACTAGTCCTTGTAGCTTCCTACTGGATTTGCTCCAGTTTCATCAAACCTTTCTCAAGATGCAGTGCCCCAGACCAGACATAGCACTACAACTAAGATTTTGTTTCAGAAGGGTTGCTTCCTTGTCTCACAGGCTACTCTCATGTGGATACATCCTCAAGCAAACGCTCTGAAGCTCTGTACTGTTGGCACCTGCCTACACAGCGCTTGGCTCTTGCCACCGATACAATCTTTTAAATTCACCTCTAAACTAAGGGCAAGCAGCAGCTCATTTCCTAATGCCACAGCAAATCTGCTCATCTCCCCATTATCTGCTGCAGGATTATCCAGTTTCAGCATTAATTGTGTCATGTAGGCAAAGACAACAGAGCTGGCTCCATACACGCAATTCAACTCAATGACACAGTTCATTAGCCCACACAAGGCACCATGCAGCTGCAGTTACACCTCTGGCATAACCTTCACAAGCCAGTCTAGGATAAACATTGCTTATTAACTCAGACGCAACACTGGCCTTGTAGTATTGCAACCAGCTCTGTGTCAACTTGCTTTGGTGCCTCTGAATTTTTTTCCAGAACTACCAGCTCTAGAACTCTCCTGATCAAGCACAGATCTGCTAGGCAGTCACTGTATTATTTCTGATGTGCAGAAAATTAACTCACAGAGGAAGCAATCAAATTACTGGGCGGGGGTCCATTACACAAGGTATCTGACCTACTCATTGCTATGGATAAAGGCAAGCCAGTGCAGCAAATTCTGCCCCATCCATCAAAATGAAGTGCCAACCCAAAGGGATTTCACAGGACAATATTATAATGCTACTTAAATTATTTTCATTCTCTCTACTAGAAATGCACGCAGATAAAAACAAACCAGAGGATACAACATGTTTCTATCCACAGACACTAGTCAGTTGGCTGAAATCACATCACTATATGCTCATCTCTAAAAGCAGCATGGTTGTCAGTGGCTGCTTCTATTCTTCAGGCAGCGCGTGTGTGTCAGGAGCATGAGGAGGTGTGAGGAGGATCCCAGCATGTGTGGATAGGAAAGGGTGGAGAACGTGAGTGGCAATTTTCTAGATTTGTAGTGATTGAGTTGACAGAATCTGCAGTTAAGCAACCTTGACTCCAAGTTAATAGGGTTTCTGATTGGGTGGTAATTTCCAAGGGTTTTTAGGAGTTTGTATCAGTGCTGATAGTCATTTACATGAATAGTGATAATGCATTATCCTTCTCATGTCTTCCCACTAAGCCTTTATGTCTCCTCTACCTTAACCTATCCTCCTTGATGGTTCCCTGAACAGCTGCATTCAACATTTTTTTAGGAAAAAGCTGATCTACAAATGTTTTCCCTGCCAGAACTGGTGAACTTAGCCATTAAAATATTATACAAAACTTAAGCAGCCCATGACAAATGAAACTGGGAAATTAAGTTCAGCCACTATAAAACACATTGCAGAAGGAGTCCTGGCTTTTTCTAGCTCAGCTACCAATGCAGAATTTGCTATAGAGCTGTCAGGGGTTGCCCAGCATTGCTGCAACATCAGTGGTGCAAGTGGTTATAACAAAGAAAGGTACCCAAGGAGAAGGAAGGCCACCCAGTAGGGAAGGGCACACAGGACCTACCTCGCTGGCTGTGACAGGTGACCGGTCAATGCCCCTGTTGACAGACTCCCAGGATCTGGCAGTCAGCATGCAGGCAAAGAGAGGGTACAAATCCCCTGCCCCGAGCCGTCGGCTGTACTTCTGCACCCTCTTCATATCAGCCTTGATGAGGGCCTGCCAAAGGCGGCAGTAGTCCATGCGGAATGACTCACTCAGCACCTAAAGAGGGAGACATGGCCCCCAGAAGTCCATGGAGGACAGGGAATTGGGGAGGGAAAGCCTTGTGCCCCATCCTCCATTTCAGAGCCAGGAAACCCTCTTTGGAGGGTTATGGGAGTAATAGGAAAATGTATTCATATGGGCTTAGGGGGGGCAAGGCTGCAGCTGGGTGTGCTCTTTCAGCCTGACACCCACATGCCCTGGAAGGCCCCCATAGCTACGTACCTGGTAGAGCCCATGGTCCAAGAGTATAATGTGGGCCTTGCCAGAGGCTGGGCATTTCTTCACTAGCACGTTGCCTGGGTGTGGGTCACAGTGCACAAAGCCATTCACAAAGATCATTTCACTGTAGAGCTTTCCCAGGTTGCGAGAGATCTATGAGGAGACAGGAGACGGTTGCACACTGCTACTCACAGCACGGTGCATGCCAGGGAGGGGAGCAGCTCCCTGCATGCCAACACTGCAGGGAGAGAGGGCCTGGTATGTCCCAATGTTCCCATGCAGAGCTCTTGCTGCTTCTCACACTGACAAATGCACAGGGTGGCTGCTGGCACCCGCTGTAGGGTGACCCAGAGCATTCAGGGAAGGATCCATGCAGGGGTCGCAGTGAAGGGTTGTGGGGTTTATGCCTGGCATAAAAAATAGAAAACACCTGTGGGTAGGAACGGGGTTTCCATTAATGAGGAGGAAAGTGAGAAAGCAGACAGGGGCAGACAGGCATTCACAAGGCAGGCATGGGAAGAGCTCCTGGGGTGGAAGAGAGATTGCTTGGAGGAAGACTCAGATGTTCAAATCTACGGATGGCAGCAGGACTCAAAGGAGAAGGGGCAGGAGGAGACTCAGCCTGTCCATCTGCTTACCAGAATGAACATGTTTCCCCTCTCCCTTCCCTCCATCACACTGTCCCTCACTTTCCCCCTTCCTCAGACCCACGCTAATCTGATTTGCAATGTCTGTGAACAGGAAGCAGCACATAAAGGTGGTTTAAATCATTCTGTCACTGCTGTGTCCCTCCACGTTGCTGCTCCTTATCACCAACAGATGTTATTAAAGTTAAAGACCTCCTAGGAGCATGCAAACATCCCCAGGGCCTGGGATCAATCCCTCGCCATGCACTAACAGAGAAGCCTTGCCCTGACATCCCACCACCAGCCCTCCCTGCCATCAGAGAGCGGTACAGTGCTCCACAGCAGAGTGCTGAACAAGCAATTAAAAGACAATCGGTATAAATTATTCCAAGCATGTCCCCAGACACACAGTGTAAGCAGCAAAGAGGCAGCTGTCCCCGTAAGCAGAGGTAGTAGAAGAGGTAATGGGGATACTAACGACAGCTTGTCCTGCGGAATACTAGACAGGCTGGGAAGAGTTTGTTTTACCCACCACTGAAATGCGGCCACCTCTGGAGAAGAGCATTTGTTATGAAAAGTCCTAACATAACTACAAATAAGGAGAAAGAATGGGAATCCTTCCTGCAGCGCACCAACAAGGACAGCTATAGGATGAGGTGGAACAACCCTCTGTCCCTCAAGTGGGACCTGGAGCCACTGCTGAATTACGGCGAATGCTGCTCCCATGCCAAATCCCCCACACAGGTGGCATGTCACAGCCCTGTGGTCTCCTCTAGTGCAGCTCTTCTAATGCCACACAGGTGCCATTGTCAGTACTGACTGAGGGGAATGATGTTTCTGAATCACCATCAGAGATCACTGGCATGACCCTTATAGGTCTCTTAGATCAATAAGCTCTAAAATTGGATGGGACCAAAGTACCAGGTGCTATGACCTCCTAGAAGAGCTGAGTAGCAGTTGCTGACAGTCCAAGGATGTGCCAGATAGTCTGTTTTAAGCCAGTCACTCATTCACATGGCCTCCCAGGGACCTGCACACCAGGAGGAATGGACTTGGACATCGTGACCCATCATAGCATCAGCTGCAACACCTGTGCACACACTGAGCGAACCCCATTTTGTCCTCTCTGTTTCAGCCCCTCCAGGGACCTGGAAGAGCACAGAATTATTGAAGACGAGGACCTGGGGACAGACAATCTGGGGCACAACGTGATGCCTCATACCCATTAAACGTAAGTCCAGACAAGGGCTGGCAGTTCTGCAAACCTGTCGGTTGGTCATGGCTAAAGCCTGGAGAGCTATTCATTTAGGGCACTGGAGTATGGGCTGCTTCAAAGACAGCAGATTCTCCTTCTGTGTTGCAGGAATGGCATAGATTGGGAAAGTCAAGCAGTGGAACAAGTTGCCCAAAGAGGTTGTGTAATCTCCATCCTTGGAGGTTTCAAAGACCTGACTTGGATAACAACCAGAGTAAGCCAGTCTGACCTCATAGCTGACCCTGCCTTAGCAAGAAGTTTGACAGGAGACCTCCTGAGGTCCTTTCCAATCCCAAATATCCTAGGATCCAACAAAACCACCTCTCACCAAGTTATCCATACTACTCTCAT
This sequence comes from Eurystomus gularis, assembly GCA_013400335.1. Lineage (NCBI taxonomy): Eukaryota > Metazoa > Chordata > Aves > Coraciiformes > Coraciidae > Eurystomus > Eurystomus gularis. The sequence goes on along the minus strand of VZZY01025658.1, from coordinate 294,727 downwards.
AACAGCATCTTATGGTATGGCTGTAGGCTCCAGGGGCAGAGAAGGTGTCCTCCTCCTGAGTCACTGTCAGCAGACAGGTTACCAAACAGATCTGTGGTTATAGCCTTTTGCAGCCCATGATGCAACACAAAAGAAGTTCAGGATTCATCTTCACGTCTTACCATGAAAAGAGAGGGGTTACAGCCCTGTTCAGACCCACAGGCTGAGTCACAGGTACACGACAATCTTCACTGCAAGATCCCCATCCTCTCTCCCTTCCCTGCTGTACTTGTATTTACCTCTTCCCCGGGATGCAACCTTGAGTATCTGCAGCAGTTAATTTATTGAAAATAGGCTTTATGGCTTCTTTAAGAAAGAGGAACACATTCTGTATAATTGAGTTAGTATACAGAAGATATGTTATAGGGATTTATGATATAAACATATAAACAGTCTTTACTTTTGGGGAAAAAAATTGCCTAGTGTAAGAGAGAGCTGTGCTGCTCACTAAAGTATTTTTGCATATTTTTATCTGTTGACATGCCCCTAAAATATGATAAAAATTAAACTAAGATAGAAAGCACCAAAACTGTCCAATTCTAAACAAAAAAGAAAGGTTATATTTCTAGGGCTTAGAGCATAATATGTGAATAGCGACCTATAATTCAGATAAAAATGGTTCATGTTTCTAGGGAAAAAGTTTAGGAAAACAACATGAAACCCTCATATATATTGGTTCTCCAGTACTGTGGTCCATCAGTATGGGCCTTTATTCCACCCCTATCAGAAGGCCACTGGATAAGTAACATATACAGAATTCACTTCTGTATATGCAGTTAGGTGAAATGAGAAAAAAAAAAAAAAACATGTGAAAACCTCTGCTCAAGAGAAGGGACGAATTCAGCATGCATTTAGGCTGTGTAAGACCTAGAGGTGAAGGTGCATCACAAATTACACAAAAAGTTGCAGTGATTTACAGAAGCAAAGACCAAAGTAAACACATAGGCTTTTTGTTATGACACGGAGAGGTCATCATTCCTTTCCTTATCATCCCACACAATGAGGTCCTTATCATTACCAGGGTCCCCCAGCATTGTTCTGCTGCACATCGTAAAAAAATAATCATTACCCTTGGAATCCTGCATTCACTTCCAGACATCTCATTAACAGAAAGATGCAGGCTACACGTTACACATTTACTTGGGGAAAAGATTTTAAAAACTGAAGATTCCGAAGTTGGCTAAGGAATGGCAGAGGAGGGGCAGTCTATTCAAGTTAGAAGGCTCGAAGCAAGGAAGTAGAAGCACTTGTAGCACTAGATGTATACAAGAAATACAACTAGTTTTTAAGCACATGGCTTTTCACTTTGTATTGCTCACTTTTATTCCTTTCTATCACTTCATTCCACAAGGCCATCAACTGCTATTGCTACTCTGGTCCTCCTCTACAATGACAGAACCTCCCAACTTGGTGTTATCAACAACATCCTCCACCCAGTTCTGTTTGCGTCAAGGTCATCACTGAATTTATTAAATTAGATCAGTTTGAAGAGCAAACCTCACAAAACTCCACTACGGTCTACTACTACATATCCCGTGTACCAGTTATTTTACAAAGCACACTTACTTCATTTCTGTCATCTAATTCAGAGGATCCCAAGCTGTATTATAGGTAGCAGCAGTGATATATTTCTTCTTGTATACATACACAGCTGCAAACTGTTGCTGCCATCAGTTCTGAAAGCCTAGACAACCTGTCACCCTTGCACGATCCACTAGGAGCTACCTTTGATGAACCCATGTTATATTCCCTTGCATACAGCCCCATAGCAGCAAATTCCTGGACACACAGCAGTCCCTGTATGCAACTCTCCTCTTAACAAATCAGCACAGCCAGCTGACAGAGCAACCTGACAATAAGAAACCGCTGGAAAGTCCATCACAAATGAGTGTCTTTACAAAAAGCAATATGTAATAGTTAGCAAGAAACTCCTCAGAAAGGAAAAAATGTGTGCAAATTTGAGCCTACAAATACTTCTACAGTAAAAAGATGGCACATATCTCATGTTCATAGGTAGCTGCAAGAAAACAAACCAGCCTGGGTTATCCAGGGAAAGTCACTGATACTGTCCTGGCCTCGTGAGCAGCAAGCTGGAGTGGTCCTGGCTCCATGCCTCCAACTGACACGAAGAAGAAAGGCAAAGAAAAAAATCCTGTGATACGGTCCTGTAGAACTGATCTCACTGCCTGCCCCTGGTAAGTCCCAGATGAAACTGTCTGATAAGGCATCATCCCTTCCTGTCCTACCTCCATCTGTGACTGTCTCTTTAGATCAGGAGCAGATACTAGTCTGTGGCCTTAATTTGGCCGTAATATTTGCCAATTATTTTAAGAGATGGCGACACTAACTTCTATTGATCTCATTAAAAGTAAAGGTCATTGTGCAGCTCATTTCTCAGGGCTCAATATTACATCCTCCAGCCAAAATAATAGCATTGATTTTGGAACCTTAATCGAAGGTTAATTGGATTGAAGGGTGTATTGGGTTTTTGCTTTCTTTCGTTGTTATTACAGCCGTCATCTAAGGGTCTGCTTAATCCTGCTAGGGCAATCCTGCCCAATTAAACTGGTGTCAAATTAGCAAAGGGTATGGATGGAGAACAGCCACAATTTGGAGCCTGCTCTGTGTCTCTGCTCTGAAACGGCTCTTGTCCGTAGCAGATTAGAGTGGTCACACAAGAGATGCGATTTCACACTCTGCTGTCTGTGATCCAGTTGCGAGGATCAAAACACAGTGCTCTGTAATGCAGTACTATCACCATGCACTGATCTAGCATCACAGCAAGGTGATGTCTGGACACACACCATGTCATTAAGGTACATGAATAATTTTTAGGACTCCTGGAGTGTACTCCTAGCATGCCCCATACTCTCTGTTGGGGACTGAGGAAATTATTTTCCTGCTCAATGCCTCACATTCCACAGCATTTAAGCAGGGAGAAATATTCTGACTCATCCAGCTGGGGAACTGAGGGACTAACTTAATAAGTTTCTACGAATTGTCAAAAAAGGATACAAGTAGAGAAGACTAGTCATTATTTGTTTCTTGCATCTCTGTTAGACTCAAAATGGCCATGAGGATCTTCTTCCCTCAGCTTTAAAAGTAGTGGTATTTCCTTGGATTCAATGTAAAGCACCCTGCTGAAACTGGACTGACACTGATGCTTGAGACTGATCTTGAGTAAGAAATGGGTTTGTGTGTAATTTAACTCTTTTACCTGGTGTCTTTGCACAGTTCAGAAGCTGGAAATGCTGGAGGTCACTATCCTTGCTTCCCAGTGCCTTGTGAATTTTCATCAAGCTTCAGACAAGAGGAAATGTAGGAGAATCTGCGAGGAAATCTCTCCCCAGACTAAATCAGCAGGCACAAAGAGCAAGAATAGCCATTTTCCCCAGAAACGGTGTTCTTCTCCATGCTCCATTTCGTCTCTACACTTGAGTGTTATAAGCACAAATACTTGAGACATGAGAGGTTTCCACACTTACACTGACAAAGGGATCCCACTCTGGGAAATCCCATTTAAATTTTAACAGCTACCAGTCAGCAGCTCCTGACTCTTGGCAGAAGGGTAAATCCCACACTGAAAGCATATTTCAAGTTGCAAAGCTGTCAGCCATAAGAAGGTAGCAGGGCCCTTTATCAAGCTAAGAAATATTGTTCCAATGCAGAACCCATTTAGTAACGGAAGGAAGCAAAAAGCCACAGTAGCATGGGGTGACAGATGGCAATAATTGTACACAATAGCTCATCTTAAGTACCTCAGCCGTTTGCTTTCCCTTCTCAGCTGGACAAAACACTTGCCTGACTTCTGAATCATCCATTGCTCATGACCGGGCTCTTAGTGAGCTGAAGTACATGGCACCATTTCCCTTCCCTGCCTGAAGTCCAAGCCAGGCGATCATGGCTACCTGAGCTGGCTGGTTAGCTGGAGGCAATACAGCACATGCCATAGGTGCCTCTGTAAGCTCCACAGCCTGCTGATCCAGCAGCCTCTGTGGAGACGGGCAGAGCATCCACAAGGAGGGAGAGGGAAGACCCACGCAGCAGATGAGAGATAACATTAAGCCTTGTATACAGACAAGGTCTCTCTAAAAGAACCCGTTAAATCAGAATGGGTGCAAAAGGAGCATTTGTGTCATCTGCTACCTTCTTTAAAAGTCCATGCTCTAAGTAGCCTTGCTATCCTTTCTTCCTGCATACAGTATGCTATAAATATCTTGAGAGCTCCTCAGTCTATTTTTCCTCCTTTCCCTGCTCTACACACCTCTTCCAAATGTATCTTCCCAACCAAGACTGTAAATGTTCTTGTGTCTTGAAACAGGAACAGCTCAGTTTCCAGGTAGCCCCCTTAACCCTGCCATGGTCTGGTCTTCCCTTAAAATTCATGCCAGCTCATTTCTTGATAACTCCCCTCTCCAGGCTTCCCTCCCACTGTCAATATCCTAGCTGCATGCTCATCCTCAGCTACACTTGCACATGAATAAGTAACTGTTCCACAGGCAGATATTTCAGTGTTTGCACTTGTCTTTGGAAATCAAAGCCTTCTCTGATTAAATGCCATTACAATCCAGCGCTTGGATGGATCCAGAGAGATTAATGTGCTTTTGGGCAGCTTTAATGATAATCCTGCTACAGACGGTATTAAGTAAATGTCAGTAACCTGGTTTGAAGGGAGCTTTCACCTCAGGGATCCTTTCCATTTAGAGGAGAGAGGCTCAGCTTGCTTTTCAAGGCTGCATTGTCACACAAGAGAAATCCTGCTTAGTGAAGACTCCTCTTCCTCCGCCCAGTAAAACAAAATGGAGTAAGATGATAGAGGCATTGACAGATAAATAGATTCAGGTGATTTACAGACAGCTAATACATCTCTTGAAAGCCAGAACTGCTGCATATTATAAAGTATGTCACAGTTTTGAAACCTTGGTTGCCACCCTCTCTTCATGCTCCTTTCAGTGTCTGCTGCCTTTTGCTCACTTCACGACCATGCCATGCAGTTCCTTACCCAGGGTATTAACAGCAGTAGCTGATAACGGACCTTGGTTATATTTGTCCCCATCTGCTGCACCTTGCCAGAGGAGGAGTCTGGGGTGTGCACTGCTCCTACTTCATCCTACTGTGGCCATAATAACAGACCTCGTTCCCCATCACATGATTCTGACAGGCTTAGTATTCCCTCCTTTCTCCTGTTGCTTTATTGGCAACCAGTAAAAGTTAATTATTAATTTCATGAGGTGGGAGAGAAAACGAAGAAAACAGCTTTGTGCAAGCACTAAGAGAGCTTGCAGAAACTCAGACCTATCACTGAGCTGAGTAACATCCCATACCTGACAGATTGCCAGAAACCTCTGAGGCTTATACTTCAAGGAAGTCTGTTGACAACTTTGTAAAAATTACATCTTAGCCATTATTTAGATATCAGCTCAGAAGCAGCAAAATATGTGGTTTCACTCCTGCATGGAACCTATCGTGTCAAGGCATCACAAAACAACCTTCCCAAAGGCATGAATGAAGAAAAAAAAAAAGAGCTGAATTTTCATCCTATATCTGCCCTGTCACAAGAAAAAGCCTCTGCAAGTTATAAAAACTGGAAATAGCTGCTTCTCTATTTTGGCACATATTGGCAGCAAAGTATCCCTGTCAAAGGCTGAATTCATTAAATTTTCCACCTTAACTAGAGAAAGCTATGGAAGATTGCAAAGAATGTTTTTCCCTGTGCTTCTCCAGACAACTTTGCTATCTCCAGCAGTTTCAGAAAATTCAAAGCAGCAACCAAAGTCCCAAGAAGCTACACTACCTTGATCTCAGAATGGATCTGCTGTCCAAGAACTGTGAGGAAGCCTAGCTCAAAATCTGAATGTACATATTTGTCCTGGTTTGGCCAGGATAGGGTTAATTTGGTGCGGCCAGCTGTTCCGTACCATGCTGACATCACGCCCCAGGACCAGTTCCGGTGCGACTCTTGGTGTGCGGTGGCCGGTCAGCTCCGCTGCATCTGTTTGTCCACATGGTATCGCTTATTTTGTGCATTGTTTTTCTCACTGTTGTCATTGCTGTTATTTCTGCGATTGTTTCTTGTGTGTCATTGTATTAAACTCTCCTTATCTCACCTCAAAAAGGCATTCCTGCCTTTCCCTTTGTCCAAGTTGGGGGGAAGCAACAGTAGCCACGTAGCTCAGCTCCCAGCAGGGACTGAACCACCACAATATTGCTCAAGAGTCCTCCTGCTAATACATCAAAAACAAGCCTGATTATTTCAAGACTTGAGGAACATTCGGTCTTGTATCCCAGTGCTGTGAGCTAGGTTTGACCTCTGCCATTATAGCAGGATAGGATAAATTCACTCAAAGAAATGACTCTCTTGCTTTTGACCAGTTGACTTGTCCAGGTGAATGCAGCTGACTGCGTGTTCTGCCATGGACAAGGCTTTTAAAATCTTTCTTGACAGTAAAGCCCATGAGCTACCATGTTCTCAAGAATCCCACTATGTTACTCTTTGCAGACCAGATGCATCCTTGAGGCACTTACCTTGGTAAATAAAAGAAAGATCATCAATACAGAATAGACACAGAGAAGATACCGTGTCTACCTCTGATCAGCTGACAATGTCTTCTGTGATGCCCTGATGAAACGGAGGAGGAAAACCAGTGACACAAATGCTCCAAGTCCTTCCTGATGGAAACATGAAAGGAGAGACTGCACTATCTACAGGTGAGGTTGTGTTCATTTAAGAAGTCCCTTGAATGAAAATGGACCAAATATCTTGCAGGGAAGAGACCATCATTCACTATTAACCATGGACGTTGGCTTGTTTGTCACAGTTAAAATGGAAAGACAGTCTTGCCTTCCTTTCCTGTTATTTAAGTGGAGAAACACATGAAAAGGTGCCTGCCATTCTGCCTGCAGAGGTTACAAGAAAATATCTCATTGACTTCTGCGGGGTGCAAGAGCAGAGGAAGAGGTGAAAAGAAACAGGTGGAGAAGCAGCCAGGTTACTCAGTCCTCGACCCGTAATTTGGCTGAGCTCTTTAGGCAGAGACAAAGCTCCATGCTGACTTAGAGAGGCAGATGAGAAGATACAGTAAATGCTCTCTCCCTTTGTGGGACATAACAAACTTGCATTTGCCCTCCCTTAAGAGGTCTTTGGCATGTCTCTAACCGATGCCACACGAACTTTGCCATGGATAGAAAGGAAACAGAGAGGAGGAAGATCAGAGAGAGAGGAAGCATTCACATTTCAGAGGTAAGTGGATGGACAGATTAAGTACAATTGATTATATGCCATAGCTCTTTGGTAGCCAGTTGACCAAGTGCAGCTTTGAGGCTCATTGATAGGGCACAAGGGAAAAGGCAAGCAGCAGTGCCTCAATCGGCACTCACGCACTGGGAGGGGTGGCTTGACGCATTGTCCAATGGCTGAAAACCCTTCTCCCTCAGCATCTTCTCAGCCCTTCTGGGAAGCAATACCTTATTTTCCTTAAGAATCTCTCAGTCACAGAGAATCCAAAGTGCTCTCCCAACTTCATGCCACACATACAAACTATTTCACTTACAGGGGAAACGTAGCTTCTCTGTAGGGGTGAAATCTGGCAGCTGCTTATTGAAGGACTGCAAAGCTACACAATAATGTAGGACCAGGAAGCAAAGAAGAAAACTGTTGAATCCAGAAGAAAAGGGGAGATTTTGGAAAGCAGAAGAAAACAACCCATGTCAGAATATGACACAAAGCACCATGGCTGAGGCTCCAGCACTCTAATAACTGTGATCATATGACCTGTGATTTGTATCTCCTGCATAAGGTGATAGCTGCTGAGATATAAAAGCTACATTCCATGCATTTGCCCAGGAGAAAGTTAAGGCAGAAGAAAGAGAGGGAAAGAAGAGAGACAAAAAGAATCAGAAGCTGAAGTTGTTCCTTTAGGGTAACAGGAACTGCCATCTTGGAACAAACCATGCATGTAAGTAATGGCAACAAAGAGCATGGTCATCTTCCACTATTTGTCTCCTTGAAAATCTCTCTAGCTGTATAGCCTACAGGAAAGTGTTCCTCAAAAGGGGTTACGTACTCTTCCCAGAGTACTCTTCTTGCTTCCCTGAGGCACAAGAACTGAGATGTCTCAGATTGATCACTCTGTTCACATCTGTATGCTCTCCCTTTTCTGCCCTCTCCTGTCCTGTCAGCCTCTATTCTGCATGAACATCAGTTGATGGCAACATCAGTTGATGGCAACATCAGTTTTGCATTGCCCTCCATGCCCATTTCAGAGATGGCTGAGAAACTACCTCATTGACATTTATGCCATTCTGCTCCATGTAGGCCCTGTCGTTCACCTGTCCTCCTTCCATAAACTCCATGAGAAGGACACGCCTTGTTGAGAGCTCCCAGTAGATCCTGGGGACCTGAAACAGGAACAGATGAGTTAGGTCAAACAACAGGCTGGGAAAGCAAGGAGAATATATTGCATGCAACCCAGAAAAGGTGTAAAAATGGAAGAGGATGAATCATAGAATGTGTTGGGTTGGAAGGGACCTCTAAAGGTCATCTAGTCCACCCCCCCTACAATAAGCAGGGACATCTCTAACTAGGTCAGGTTGCTCAGAGCCCCATCAAGCCTGACCTTGAATGACTCCAGGGATGAAGCCTCCACCACCTCTCTGGGCAACCTGTGCCAGTGCTCAACCACCCTCATATTAAATATCTTCTTCCTAATGTCTAATCTAAACCTACTCTTTCCTAGCTTAAAACCATCATCCCTTGTCCTGTCGCTACAGACCCCTGAGAACAGACCTCCCCCTGGTTGCTAGAAGGTCCCCCCAGAGCCTTCTCCAGGCTGAACAGCCCCAACTCCCTCAGCATGTCTTCATAAGAGAGGTGCTCCAGCCCTCTAATCATTTTCATGGCTCTCTGGACACACTCAAACAGGTCCAAGTCCTTCTTGTGCTGGGGGCTCTAGAGCTGGACGCAGTACTCCAGGTGAGGTCTCACCAGGGCAGAGTAGAGGGGCAGAATCACCTCTCTCGATCTGCTAGCCACACTTCTTTTGATGAATCCCAGGATGCGACTTGCCTTCTGGGTTGCCATTGCACATAGGTGGCTCATGTCCAGCTTTTCATCTACTGGTACCCCCAAGTCTTTTTCCACAGCATGTCCTCTCCCAGCCTATATTGATACTGCTGGTTGCCCTGGCCCAGGTGCAGAACCCTGCACTTGGCCTTGTTGAACCTCATGAGGTTCACCTGGGCCCACCTTTCCAGTCTGTCCAGGTCCCTCTGGATAGCATCCATCCAGAAGATTTGGGTTTTTCCTAAGCATAAGGGAGGTAAATCCATCTACTAACTCTGCCAGGACAGCAGCCACATGTGCAAGGACAACATACCAATTCAACAGCAGCAGGATCTGTCCTCACACAACATTTCTGGCCACACTCTACATGATTTTGACCACTTCCCATTTCCACTGATGTCTGAGAGCTTTCTTATCTGCTCTGCAGCTCCTCTAGCTGGGCTGTTTAACTTGTACCTTTGCAAGTTTCTGAATCATCCACTCAACTCCTCTAGACAGGAACTGCATCTCATTTGCTACGCACAGGGCCCACTTACACAGCTCTAAAAATGATAAGCCATCGTCATAAATTGCATCTCTGCATGCCCCTTGGAACACAAACGCCTTTGAGCTGACAAACCCTGTATACTTAGGCCATCTGCAATTGAACCAGGAGAAAAATCAAGTGTCACAAATAAGGGGCTTGTCACAGAAACCCTGGGAGACCCTTAACTATCTTATTGCCAACGTGACACAGTAACAAGTGTAAAATGCCAAAGCACTTTTCATTCAGTTTGCAGTAAATCAAGCTGAGTAAGGTACCAGTAAGAGGCCTAGTGTCACCCAGGGAGGCAGTGACGCAGGCGTTGCCCAGGCTGGCTCCCCATTTTCCAGCCTCTCTCTCCAGCCGAATTCTTTCCGTGCTGAAGTCCCTACTGTCAAAAGTCCTTTTGCTGAAGTTCCCTTTGGATATTCCTCACATCATTGTGCTGATCAATCTCTCAAACTGTACAGATTTGCCTTTGTACATGGGGGAAGCCACACAGGTACATTTTACCAAAGATATAAGGGAGTTCCGCCCATTCACACTGCTGTGCCCCAGTACAGAGACACGCATTTTGGATCCTGTAAAGAGAGCGCCAGCTGTGCAGCCCCCTCTCCTCACCCGCCTGACTTGGACTGGACTCAGGACTCACACACTGCAAGGGTCCAGCATCCTGGGCAGGACAGGAAGAGGTAAGAGGTGTTATCCATCTAGTGTGACTAAAGCCAAGGCCACTTTAGCTCATCGTAACTCCTGAACAAGCAGTATTTGTTTTATACTCTGCTTGTAACTACTCACAGTGTCTCAATCCTTCACAAACTATCTGCCTCCACCACTGTTCCTGTCCTAGAGAGACCATTTTCCCAATTGGCCACTTTTACCTTACCATGTCTGTGCCCCTTTAGATCGAAGACTCCTTTGCTGAGCAATTCCAATGTCCCTTAGTCCCACCATTCAAAACTCTGGGCATACTTTGCATGTTAACCTTGCGTAGACTTTGATGCCAGAGATCCACTGCGGGCAAGAGGGACCCAGTTATTTGTACCCTTCCCAGCTTATCTGGATGTCCATTATTTGCAGTTAGATTGGTGAGAAAGCAAATCAACTCTAAAACTAACAGTTCTCCAGACCATCTAGCTCGCTGGTCCGTGCTGCCTTAGACCATTCCAGATGACACTCATTCTGGTCTCAAGATTTACATGGGCAAGGCAGTGGGCTTGCAAAGTGCTATTCAAGCTCTTGGAGATGCCTCTCTCACTCACAGCCAAATTCTTCAGTGATTTTTTAAATTACTCAGAGATGTTTGGCTGCAATGCTAGTGCATGGAAACAATTTATCTCTGGCTTTAAAAGCTCAAACAGGTTCACAGCACAAAATCTACTTCTCAGCTTTCTAGCATGTTTAGGAAAATTAATTATACAGGAGCCCAATTCTTCTGTTGCCTTTGGGTGATGAACACATCTCTGAATTGGCAGGTCAGACAGGAGGATCCATTATTTAGCCATCTCAAGCCATTTGTTATTGTTACACCTACTGATATCATGATAACTCCTTAACTCAAGGAGGAGGTGATTGGCCGTCTCCATGGGGATTTACTTCACAGTACCCTAGTCACAGCTGTGACGGATACAGCTCTCCAAGGTGCATGACTTCTGATAAGTGCCCACTCAACAAAATCATTGGCCTTTGGCCTTGTGGAGTCCTGGTGCCTTTTAGCTATTTGTGTCTATGGGAAGGCCACTGCTGCCACTGCGGTCCAGAAGGACTGCCCCAAACCTTGAGTCAGGTGACAAGGAATTATAATCCTTGCATGGAGGAAGCAAGGAAAAAACAGATATGTCAGCGTGTAAAGTCTAACAAAAACTCACCTCATTTCAGACATCTGACACCTCCATTTTGGGACTTCTGCATGAATAGGAGGTGAAAACCTCATTTTGATGTGCATATGCAAGAGGGCTCAAAGGAAGGTGCACTTTTTGCTGCCTTTGTGTATGTACAAATGCAGTTACATCAGTGACTGTGCCGCAGCACTATGTGGGCTTGACCATACCTAGGTATTTCCAGAATGCACACAGTGCAGGCTTGCACCTCTTACTTGTTAGCAAAAGATCTGTGCACACACAAGTCTGAAGATGTGAGCTTATGTCTTTCCAAGAATGAGATGTGCATGTTTGCTTGTACTTGAGACATTTGTCTGTGATCTGTGTGTCACAGGGGAGGTGGGGTAAGAGTGTCAGTGGGGAAGCACACAATATGGGTGCAGTTGAGTTGATGTATGAAGGTAACATCAAAGCATTAGCCATGGATGTGTATGAAGGATGTAGGCTCAATTCCAGAGTGAGAATGTGCTTTTTTTCAGGAGGAAGGATTCATGCAAACATGCTTCCTCCTGAGATGCACAGTGTCCCCACTCCTACTTGACATCATCAACTTCAGTCTAGTTTCTCTGTTTTATGGCCATTTCTTGCCCTCAGCTGAGATAAAGCCCATGAAAAGGTACCATCAGATGGCTCGGCAAAGAATGGCAAATTCACAGGTTTCTGCACAAGTTCAGAAACAGTGTTTGAGAAAATGAGTAGCAGGCCCCAGAAACATCACTCATCAAATATATGGCACCTACAGTTGGAAACAGACAAGGAGGATGTGTGTCTCAGAAGTTTCATATTAGCAGAACAGTTTAGGATGAACAATACACATGGACTGAACTCCATTCTCCCTCTGTATAGTTCCTCCAGGCAGTGAATGAGGTGCACAAGAGGTATAAAGTTAGACTATTAATGCACATACATACATGGAAATGTGTGTTCCCTCACCTTCAGAAAATCAAAGTTCCTGAGCATATGAGCAACCTTCTCAGCATTTCTGCCTTCATTGAGGAAATCCAGCTCCAAGGGCAGATTCTTCTTAGCTTCTTCCACCAGCCACATGAACTCAAAATCTGGAAAGATCTGCTTCACAACCAAGAGGAGAACCTGAAAACATGGAAACAGACCATCTGCTGCGTTCTGGCCATGCAGCTACACGTACTGATGTTTTGATAGGATCACTCCATGCAACTTACAGACAAAAAAAACCCCAACCTGCACCCCAAGTGTTTGTAGCGTTCCTGCAGTATCATAACACAACACATGGTGTCATGCCTTGGTGGTGCAACACAAATTTTGGCTTGTTAAATGCTGAGTTAAATGATGGCACAGACAGCAAAGGGAGCCCATTGCCTAGTGCCTAGAAGTAAGAGAACAAAGCCCTGGAGAAGAGATCCTATGGCCAGATCTTGACAAGGGCATGGCCCAGCAGCAACTCTCTTGGGCCCACCTTTCCAGTCTGTGTCACTGTTTGGCTTCATTCAAACAGCCCTCAGATAATGCAGAAGAAGGTCTAAAGTAAGACTTGTCACCTCCATATTACTTCTTCCACTGCTGAGCAAGAACTTTACTAGCACAAAAAATCCACTGGGCAGTTCAGAGAAGACTGAGGCATTTGGATACAGGTAGCAGGCTATCAGTCTTTAAAGGACACTGCCGGTGGGGGTTAGAGGGCAGGTTGCTCCTCAGTATCAGTCACAGCCATCCTCAGCAATACTGAGGTGGTGTTTTCTAAGTATCATAAATACACCATCCTCTTCTTAAAGGGACCAGGTATTCAGCTGTACAGGGCCTTGAAAAATACCCGCCAAAAACTTTCCAGGTACATTTGCTTAAAGCAACATTTAAGGAGCGAGTGATGGGCAGTCCTTCCTGAAGATTAAAATTGAGATTATGCCATTGGATGGCACAATCAAAGCTGCAGAGCAACCAAGTATGCTTTCTGTTCAAATGAAGGGCCAGTTTCTCAACTGGTGTAACAAATTTACACAAGTTAACAATTCCGACCACATCCTAAGAAAAACTTTTTTTTTTTGCTTTTCTTAACTACTTCAGTAATAAAACAAGAACAGAACTTATAAATGCAATCCACTTTGATGTCTTTATCTTACTTGTTCTGTACATCCAGCTGAAAATGAAAATAAGAGTTGTCTCAATGTGTGTTCCTGGACAGTTTCCCTTTCTAGATATCCACTGTTAAGGTGGGAATTCCTGCACTGCAGGAGGAACATTTAAAGCACACACAGAAAGCTGCTATCATTGAAATATATGACAAAAAATAAATTTATGAACCATCACCGCTCCAGTTCAGCTGTGTGAAAATGTTTGTTCTCCACCTGTCTCTACTTCTTATCTAAATGTAAGTTCCAAATTCAATGTTCCTTTAAAAAGGTAATCACCAGGTTCCAGACACTATTGAATGATTTTCTACAGTTATATCTAGAGGCATAAATCCTTTCAAATTTATGCCACCCAAATGAAACGTAACCAGTGATCTTTATGAACACGTACATAAACATTGTAGAGGCTGCAGGATTACACAATTGGTGCCTAGTGTGAGAAAATTCATGCATTGTTTTTTTGCTTTCTTTAAATGCTCCTTTGAATCAATTTGCCAACTTGACCATCAGCAGGGACATACTTAACAAGTATATGACCTGTCGCTTTTATGACATCTGACATATTATCTTCAAATAAGTATTGTCTTGATACAAGTATTAAATGAGATATCCCTTTCTGAATTTTTCAGATGCTGTACTGATTTTTAGAATCAGCACTGACACTATGAATTTAGGAATTTTCCATCTAGTTTTTCCCATTCAGATTCCTTCCCATCAGTCTCTAAATAAGACCATGTCCATTAACATTTAAATCAACCTCCTATATAGCCGCAACATCTGCCTGATTCTTAAAGAATCAGAACCTCAGTGCATATAATCTGGCTTTCAGTGCAGCCTACACAGAAACAGTCCCACACAAGGATATGATGATGCAGGTATGCCAACAATCCACAAGAGACTCTTCAAAAACAAGGCTGCCTATGTCATGTTGTGAGCTACTTTTCCATAGCTGTGTGTACAGAACAGATTTTGAGGATGACAAACTAGACTGTCCGTAGAGAAAGGACAATACTAAATTGCCAAAACCAAATACATCATTCTAGCTTCAAGTTTTCCAAGAGCATTAGTCTGAAAAAAAGAAAAGACAGAAATCATTCTAAAGTTATTTGTTTAAGTGTCTCTCACTGGTATAACCAGCAATCCTAGCAACACAGTGTGAGGGGGGATTTTTTCTGTGATACTCACTGTTAAAACAGCAAATGTCTGAAGGTGGATCTAGGTCTTGGCTCATTCATACACTATCTTCTTATTGCCCTGGTCTCACAGTCTTTCATTACCTGCTCATCCTTCTTCCCTGACTGCTTAGTTTCTGCCATCCTGTTCTGGGCAGGAGTGAAGGCTGCCACAAGCCCCCTAAGAACTGCTGTGCTCATGATGGCTCACAAAAGCAAACTCTTCAGGCAGATCACTGCAGTCCATCCTAGAGGGGACCTGAATCAAATCCAAATCTACAGCTGGAGCCAAAGGCAGTTAAAACAGTTCTCTGTTCTTAAACCAGCACCGAAAGACATATCCTATCTTACTGCGTTATCTTTATTGATCCCCAAAATTTCTTTCACTACTCGTTCAAAGCAAATAGGCAGCTGCAAACTGATGTGCTCCACCTGGAACCAGCTGTGCTTCTTTGCAGACTAGCCAGGATGTTTTAGCTGCCCAAAGAAGCTTTAGTTATGTGCTCCTCTGAGAGGGTGCTGGCAGGATCTTTGAATCCTGATGTCCTGTGATGGAGAACTGTGTGTCACTGCATCAACAGTACCCTCTAAACACTTATTAGATCCCCTCAGCTTAATCTTCCCCTCTTTAGTTCCACAGACATACCTGTCTGCCAATAGATATGCACATTACTGTACTATACATACAAATACATGCTCATTAGAAGAGCTAAAAACTTTAGTGTTACCATTTACAGGCCTAATCCTTCCCCTTTCCTCCACTTCAGCCCCCTCTCCTTTTCCCGTTCCCTACCATAGCGCTGGCATCTTTGATTATTGCAGTACAGTGCCACAGCTTTTCTCCAGCGCCTCCCTTCAGTGGGCTAGACTTAAAAAAGTTTGGGAGAAGCTACAGCACTGTACTAGGAACCCGGGGGTGGTACCCACTGTTCAGGAGATGAACAGGAAACAGGCACTGACACATTTTTCCTAGCTGAATCCCTCATTTGTGTGTCTGCCCATTAGGTGACCTTCTTTATATTTCAGTATTTTTGTTTACAGCATGAATTCGCTCAGCATTAAGAAGCTGATCAAGAAACAAAACTGAATCACAGGAACCCCAGCCACTGTTGAAGCCACACCAAAATTTAACTCAAAAAACCATGTTAATCACTGACAATGATTTTTCCTTGGCCACACTGCCCTGACTGCAAGAACTGAGACAAGTTTAATCAGTTAATGAGCACACAGGCTGAAGAGAGATTTCAGGACTCACTTTCTAGTTCTTAAAACTCATATGGACTGCTCTCATATCATTCACATTTACCTGTCTTCTCCTTCTGCCCTCCTTCACTCTTACCTTCTTGTTCAGTCTCTCTGTCCACACAACTGCCTGCACTGCAATCCTCATGAATGGTCTGTATTATTCCCATGAGACAGCATTTATCTCTCTGAGGGTTTCAAAGCTACAGGACAGCATTATACCTGCTTACACCATGGGTGAATGTGGCCCCCACATGTTTCAAAGGCAGTTGCTCTGTCAGTTAAAGACAGCAGATAGTTTTACCTCCATAAGCAAAATATCCTTGGAGCTCTGAGCTTGGACCTTTGGGTGCTGGATTTTCACTGCCACTGTTCTCCCATCCTGCAGCACTGCCTTGTGAACCTGGGCTAGTGATGCCGCTCCCAGGGGAGTGTCCTCAAAACTCAGGAAGAGCTCTTTTATCTGTCAAAAGAAGAGAAAGAGGCATCAGCTTGGGGTGTCAGAGAGTATCCTAAGGAAAGCTCTGCCCACAGACCAGAGACAGTGTATGCCAAAGCTGGGCAGGCTCAGCCCTTACATCCTTCCTCTGTCCCATGCCTGAGCCTTGTGCCTGCTTGGCCTCCTAGTGAAGCCTGCCAAGCACGGAAAAGCCCTGGAGATACTCTGCTTAATGGAAACCCGTGGCAGAGCCCCAGCAGCACATTTCATCTAGAACATGGAGGGGCCAGGCAGCATGTGATAGACCCCTCTGGGCTGTCCTGAAAATGGGTTGGAGCAATTATGGTTAGCATCCTTACTTGCTACTGGCTGCAGATGCTAACAGCTGTCCCTTTGCATGTATTTCTTTTTCTTGGCAAAAGCCAGCATATGAGTGGAAGCAGTGGTAAGGGCTGGATTCAGAGTAGGGGGACAAAAATTGCAGCTTGCCCCTCTGACATGTTTTATGTGTGTCCTGGTTTTGCTGGGATAGAATCATAGAATCAGTTTTCTATTCCAGAAAGCTGCATTTTTGAGAAGACTGCAGCACTCAATTTGGTGAAAACAAAGTTGGTTAAGATACTTCGTTTTCATTTGTGGCCAGCCATAGTACACAAGTCTCCAGAGTGATAAAGGTCTTTAGCAGTTTCAAGTTACAGACAGGTGCTAAAGCTTGGAGGAAACGCAGGCAGGGCAGCTGACCCAGGCTGGCCAGCAGAAGCATTCCATACCATAAAAGTCACACTCATAAACTAGAAAGTTTACTGAGAATGGTTCCTTCTCCTAACGGCCACCATTCCTGCAGGGTGTTGCCCATCATTCTGCTCCCGAGGCCCGCTCTCCTGCTATTGCAACCGCTGCATTTTCACTGGAGCTGTGGTACTCACAGTGCTTGACATCCAGCATTCATTCACAGATGGGATTGCACAGCTTGCAATTGCGACATTGGCTGAGTATAACCTTCTGTACTTTGTTAGCATTAGTATTCATAGTAGGTTTTTAATTATTATTTTATTAAATCTGTTTCCATTTCAACCATGAGGCTCCTTTCCTTTTCCTGATTCCCCTTTCCCGGACCAGGAGCGGTCACTGGGCGTTGGAACAATGGGCTAAACGAAGACAACATGATGGATTTTCTCACTCCTCCAATAAAAGTAACCCATGCTCTCAGCTCAGAAAAAGCACCAGGTGGGGACAGCAAAGCACTTTGTGGTCAGGAGAGGAAATTATCAGCAGCTCTGGCTGTGAAACTCAAGACTACACTGTAAGGAAAGCTGCAGATGAAGGAGATTTACCAAGAAGCAAAAAGCTAGACTGCCGTGGGTGAGGCAATGGGACATGAGGAAAGGCCTGTCTGCCCTGTGTAATACAGCACCCTGCTAGAGACACTTAGTGTGGTACCAGGTAGCTCAGGCCCTGGAAACACTATTACCATGGTGGTGTGATACCAGCCTGGCTGACCAGACAGGCCTCTCCACACAGTTAATTAGCTCACAGGGAATGCCAGCATGATTCTGTGGCTTCAGGCACAGAGCTAGTTCATGGAATGCTAGTTGAAGGTTTCTGTCCTGCTCTGTAGAGCAAGGTGCAGACAAGCTCTGAGGTATCCAGAAGTCAACAAAGGGAACCTGTCCCACCCCTCCGGCAGGCTGGACTGATTTCGGGTAAGCAGCTGAGAAGCCTGTAATTTATGCAGTAACAAAAAAAAAAAAAAAATAATGTCAGTGCATTTTTGTAACCTGCTTTTTAAAAGGTAATTAAAGATGGGAGATGCAGCTAGCTAGTAATTAAATATGAATAAAGACCTTCTAAGCACAGTCTTCATGCAAAGCATTAAACGAATATTCTTTTTGCTGACAAGGAAGAAAAATACTATACATGGAGCAGCCTGTTCCCTCCTGCAGCTGCCAGGGAATGAGCCCCCTCCCACACCACCCTACCCCTTCTCTCTCAGCCACTTCCACAGAAAACTATTGCTAGCAACAAAATGGAGCATTTGCAGCAATTAGATTCCAACAGAGACTCAGCTGCCTCCAGTAATTCACTAGGAAGGTGCATTTTATTTATTTATTTAATTAATTCCCTTTGGTCCCAGCGGCAAAATCAATTAAGTAAAACAACTGCATTTAAAAACAACTACTTACGTGTTTTTTAATTACAGCAGATCCATAATTCAAGCCTATTGACATTCATGTCTCAAGAGAAAAAAGGTTTTTCTCTTTCCCCCCACCGCCCACGCCCTTTTTCTTTCTCACTTCTAAATTTTGAGATTCTCTTTTCAGATTAGTATAAATAAAGAAAAAAAAATAGGATGACAGATGGCTCAAGGGACCTGTGTTCAAGACACAGGGACTTTCACCTTTATGTGAAGTTTATCTATCAGCTGAAGAAGGACCTGTTAAGGGGAAGAGACTTAAGGTGGCCAGGAGCAGTTTGGGCTTCCCGTAAGGGAGGAAAAAAATGAAGAGAACTTGCCACATGAGATCCAGCTGGGGTCAACTCTCTCACTATCCTACAGCCCCACATTCAAGGCATGTACCCTTCACAGAGTAGCACCCAATATCACTAGTCTAACTGTCATAAGGGTGGCAACATTTACCAAAGGTTAAAGCACAGAATTGGGAGTTCACTGGCCTGAATCCAGTAAGGCACTTTATAGTAAGGCCACATCAATTGGATAAAATTCCAACTGCTCTGGATTTCAAAAGTTTTTAATTGCCAGTTAATGCAACCATTATCACCAGTATTGAATGCATGCAGGTGGGGAAAAAAAAGCTGCACGTATTCCCTCTGGCAGGAATAATACATACAATACTCTTGCATGACTAAGTTTTCTAAGGATACAGCATTTGAGGAAAGCTGTCTCTAGGAGTTCTTTCGGGCAAAAGGATTTAATTTAAAACCTTGTTACTTAAGACATGAAAGCCAGGTTAGCAGTCATGTCCCTTAGAGCCGGCCTGGTTGCCCTGCCGCAATTCAAGAGGGAATTTGTGTGCACCCATAGACTGCAGGCGAGGGACTGCCACAGGGCCCGAGAATTGATGGCTTCTCCAGGAGCAGAAGGGTAGAGTGTGCACATGGGGGAGGGAGCAGATCACAGCCGGGCCATTATAAGAGCAGGTGTGAGGCTGAGATAAAGCAGCAGCACAATTACAGCTGGGCTCCAGGACCCCCCACTTACTAAATCACCCTCATTCATTATGAAATTGTCCTTTTGCAGCTCGCCAGAGGCTGCTAGTGCCTCTGATGCAAGCTGTGTGTCCCAGACAGCTAAAAGCAAGTGAGAAGCAGTAGGAAATGGAAGCAGAGGTGAGCCAGGCTCCCACGCTGCCTGCTGGAGAGCAGAGTCCTTCCCAAGGGAAGGTATCTGCACCCGTTTCATGCAGGCAGGGAGGTCTTGGAGCAGGCTGCATGCTCTTCCTGCTCACATCCACCCAGCTAACGAGCACCCTTAGTAAAAACTCTAACCATCACTTCCAGAATGGATAATTAGCAAGCAAAGGTCTGGGACAGTCTCAGAGCCCACCTGACATGGTACTTAAGGAACCCTCAAGCTTCTTCCAGGCCACATATAGTCTCAAAGGACCTTATCAAACTGGCTGTTACCATCCGTAATCCTGGCAGGACATGAAACAAGCATAGTTTCCAGACAGGTTTAATGAAAGTTTAAAGGAGAGAAAAGGAACTTTAGGGCTGCTCTTTCAAAGGAGCAGGACAGCCAGCTGCACACTTACAGCTGTACAGGTGAGCAGTGGCCCTGCATGCAGTGGTTTCCCTCACTAGCCTTCTGCACAGCCCAGCTCCCCATTGGCAGGTGCTCAACCAGCAACTGAGTCACTGTACTTTCCTGGCTGGAAACACAGCCCTGACTGTTTAATTCTAAAGAACAAAGCTTGTTTAATTTTAAATATGCAAAAATCTTTTCATAATTGTTGGTATTAGTATTCAAACCTCAGGGAGCTGATACAAAAGCTCTTACAGGATCTATCTAGTTAAACACTTATTAGTATGTATCTGTACTGAGGTTGCACCTAAAAACCATCAGTATGCCCAGAGTGCCATTGTATGATGTGCACAGCACAAACTCATGCTTTCCAGCAGTCCCCAGTTGTTACCTACAGGCCTCCTCACATGCTGAAGTGCCTTCCCAAAGCACGCGCTGCTCTGCCTGAGGTGTGTGGCACAAACCAGCTGATGCCACAATGCATCAGAATACCTCAGTAGTTTTTGTGAATCCTGTCCTTAAACACTTAGGGAGTTACTGAAAGTCAATTGGATTTAAGCTCCCAAATCCCGAGTCCTTTCTGAAAGTATTACCTTACATGACCTGCCCAGCATGTTCTGAGAAGTCTTTGACAGAGCTGGGATTTAACCCAGATATCCCAAGTTCCAGCCTGATACTTTAATCACCAAGCCATAAACATTAAATGCATATGTCTTGCTAGCTAATTGCTTTTGAAATATACTGCCTCTTAATCCCAACCTTTTTATATCCATGTGCTGCAGCAAATGATCAAATATTACTGCCTGGTTTCAACCTGCTCGGTCCAGAGAGAGGTGTTTCCTTCCCTTTCCAGACAGGCTGCTAACAAGGTACCCTGGAGCAGGAGCCTAAGCCATGGAGCCCCACCCCGGCCCAGCACTACGTAACAGCATCCTGAGCGGGATGTAGTGGCTGTGCTCTGCAATAGTGACCACAGCAGATGAACAATGGCTATCTGTCAGTAGTCTGTTCAGGACAAATTTAGGGTACAGTGGGATGCAGGATCACTAACAGAAGGTGGATCAACAGAGCAGTCCTGTTGAGCTGGCATGGTGCTCCAGACCCCAGGTGCAGCAAGCATGAGGCCACTATGGTGTCCAGGTAAGAACATTTTGCATTATAAGTCCTATTCAGGAGGTTTCCAGCAGAGTCCAGGACAGTTTTGAAAATTCTGTATTTTCACAACCACTTCGAAAGAACCTTTCCTCAACTCTGCCAGATCTGATCCAGTCTAATACAGGTGCTGTCAGTGAAGAGAGTTTCAAATGCTTGGCATTTCCCAGGGGAAGAGAGTCCTTCACCAAAGCATTTCAAAAACTGCCTTCAAACATTTCCCAGGACTTCAAAGGATTCTTCAGCCTGGAAAGATAGACAATGGGGAAGGAATGTCACAGAACTCTATAAAATCACTTCTGTTATGGAAAAGAGGATTGGGAATGCCCATTCACTCCACATAAGAACTCAGGAGTAGCAAATTGTTGATTAGCACATGAGATTGTCAGATGGCAGGACTAAAACACACAAAAAGGTGGGTTTTTTTCCTGTGCACCAATTAAGCTGTGGAACTCAATGCCACAGGATGTTATGAATACCAGAAGTCCAGGTGGGCAGGTAGGTCAATGAAGAAAATCCATCATAAGTTATTAAACACCAAGATACAGTCTCTGGCCCAGGAAATCTCTAACTTTCAGATTACTGGAAGCAGGAAGATCACAACAGTAAAGCTTACCTGTATGCCTGCCATACTTTTATAGCCTTCGTCTCTTAGGCAACACTGGCTACAGATGGAGGCAGAGTGGTGGGCTTCAGCTTCTGGTCTGGTAAAGTCATCCTTATGTTCTTCAGAATATCCTCCCACTAGATTGACCACTCTCTACGACAGCAGGATGGACAACAGAGGAATTGTTTCACCTGCTGCTAGCCTTGGACTCAGTTGCTATTTGACAGCCTGGAAAGTTACTGATAGAGCCTGTAAGTCTCCAAGAGTGCAGAGGGTATGGGGGAACCACAGCTGGAAGGGGCCCAGTCTTCAGGGTAACACCTGAGCACTGGTAACAGTGCATCTTCATGAAATGTCTGTCATGTAACTTTCAGATAATAAAGTTGCTTCTCTTACTACAGGTACAGTAAATATGCCAGAACTGATTGTAAATATGCCTATGTCTAGGGACACCACCAGAGCCTGGCACATCTGGGGAACATGTCCAGAGGAGCTGAGTCCCATCTCAGACACTTCACAGTGTCACCAAACACAGTTGCTCAAAATAAATCACAAAAATGGCTCTAACAGGGATGATGCTATTCCCTTATCACCTAAAAGCAATGCAAACTGAAACATTCAAAACCTCAACCACAATTACACAGCAGATCTCCTCTTCTGATCACAACACACTGTAATTGCTCCGGAGTCTTGCATTTTGTATTTGGAGATAGCAATCTATGAGGTGTCCTGCTATT
Organism: Eurystomus gularis; assembly: GCA_013400335.1. Lineage (NCBI taxonomy): Eukaryota > Metazoa > Chordata > Aves > Coraciiformes > Coraciidae > Eurystomus > Eurystomus gularis. The sequence goes on along the minus strand of VZZY01025658.1, from coordinate 272,007 downwards.
TCAGAAGGGGCTGACTAGGCAACACAGGATTAACTTGAACTTCTTGCCTCCAGGATACTCATCACAAGCCATGATACAGCAGAGACCCATTAACAGCAGTACTGTGTTGTGACGGCCAGGAGCAGCTCACAGTCTCCTAGCATTCTGATGCCATACAGCAGCACAGGACAATGCACATGGGAAAGTTGGTATAAATCCATTCAAAACAAAGGGGATCATACATTTGGGAGACAGGTCCATGGAAGAAACTGACAGCAAGAGAGTGATTAAGTTGGCAAACTGCACATCTCCTTGTGCTGTGATTCTCCAGTGGAATTCCCTTGACAAGGTGACTTGATTCATCTGTTTTTTTCCATTCCTGACAGAGACAGCAACCAACGGGGCCCTCTTAATCATGGCTACATGGATGGCAATTTGCTATGGTGAGCTCAGTCTGTGGGAGCTTTCTGATATTTACACAGAGATCATGCTGTCTGTAGCCTCCCAGCCAAGACAGCACGGAGCACGGTGACAATGGGATTTGTGAGCCAACACAGTTCCACTCTGGGAAGAGAGCAGGTTTCCCAGGGAAGTTTTGGGGGCTGCAGCTGCCATCTTAACAGTGCCTAGTACAATGTTTCCTCTATTTCATGTGGCAGAATAGGTGAAGAGTTACTCAGTTCTATGTCTGATACAGCATTTCTACGGCTTGTGGCTCCCAGAACTTTTCAAGTTCACTTTATTGACACTAGGACCGTATTGCTCTCAAAAGTCTGAATGCCTTTCCTGGACGAGGTTTAAATGATGTGAACCTCATCCCAGGCTTTTCAAGAACGTAACTGTCCGTGGCATCAAGGACTTACTGATCCGTGCAAGTCTGTAAGACCAGAGTTCTAGACGTGAGAAAATGTTACCTCGGAGTAGAGTGACATACTTCCCAGACAGCAAATGAGGGTTTTTTTCCATTGTCCCAGCCTTTCTATCCCCTTTACAAAAACAAAATGTCACAGTGTTGCTCCGAGAATTATTAAGACAGCAAAACCTGAAAGATTAGATTTATCGCAGCAGACAGTGGATTATGAAGAATAATTCATCAAACGTCAGAACAAACAGCCCACAATTTATAGGTGGCTTTGTTGAGTCAGTGAAATCTGATTGGACTTCTCTCCACCTAATGAATGCCAAGCCTAATTGATGGTTCCTAAATGCATCTGTCAAGAATATGTATTTATTAACTCAATATTTTTAATAATACTGTAGATATATACAGAATAGTGGTTTTCTCCTGAATGGACTCCTTGGTGTTCATATTACATGTAAGTGTGCACATATACAGAGGTATACACCGCATCCAAATGAGTGCAGGCAAAAGATATGTGTGTATTCTGATACACTGCAACAATTACCTATGGCTTATTACACAAAATCCCTGCATCTTTCAGTGCACAGAACAGAAAAACAATGTGGTCTATTTCAAGGGGTGATGCGTGTTAAAGTACCTGCCTAGAATTTGGTAGGGCTGAGAACTAACATTGGCTCTCCCTGATATCCCATGTGATGCTGAGCCACACCATGTTGCAGAGCTCATGCATGGATGAGCAGAATTAGGGCTGTCCAATCACCTATCAATCTGCCCTTATCTAGTTCCTCAGGACCAAATTCATAACTTTAGTATCTTTTTGAAAACCTGTCTGTATAATACGTATACAGCAGTTATTACACACATGGCCACAGACACGTAACTTCATCTGTCAATTGTACACATTTTCTCCTGGCATGCTGATCACTGCTGACTCGGTTCATCACTGCTAATGCTGCACTGCAATAGCACAAAACCAGAGCTGTCCACCAACCATCGGCCTTTCTTCTGGGAAAGGGCTGTGAGCCAGCTAGGCTATGAAGTTCATCTTTTCCTGTATTTTACCTGTTACCGCTCTGGTACTCTGCACCCCACTACCAGCTGTACCACTGAGAAACTTCTCTGGGATCCTACCAACAGCATTTCCCAGTCACAAAGTCATGAATGCTACAGAAAATGAACTCTGCCAAAGGAAAAGTCCTCGATTACATCATCCAAAGACCAAAGTTGGCTCACTCATTCACTAGCCAGCACCAAGGATCCTGGCTATTCTCTGTTCCCCTTACCTACTATCCTCTTTCTGTAGTCTCTTCTGGCTAGAAAAGCAGCGGGAAAGCATACACGAAGACACCCTGGCTTTCATCCACTGAGCTGTACAGCAACTGTAGCACTCTACTTGCTGTAATACCTTTAACTGTTACAAGCCATACTTTGAGGAAAAGCACCTTTTATTCCATCCCTGATGACTCCTGCTTAATAGTCTGTGCTCAGACACATATGTGGTAGCTTCATTTATTTTCCTGAGTAAAGTGAGACCCTTAAGACAAGGCAGAACTGTCTGAGAATATCACTCATCCTGGATCGAAACCAATCTCAGTGGTGATAGCTACACCCGGCAGTAACAGCAAAGAGCAGACAGAGCTGATGTACGTCTCCTGAGACCCCACCTATGAGGTGGAACTCATCTCCCGTCTCTCTGAAAGGTAAGCCACTTACCCATGGCTCCCACAAACAATATTCAGTCCAATAAAAGCAAGGATTGTCATAGCTAGATTTGAACCTAACCAGCTCAGGAACATCCTTTGACTAGCACAAGGAGATATATGTTTCTCATTAATTAAGCTATTGGGTGTCCTACTACCTCCCAGAGACACAGGATGCCCAGTTCAACAGACTAGCTCAGCACCCTGAAAGTCAATGCTTTCAACATTTGGAGTTTTACAGGTTTTCTACCAACATCACCACAGTCTCTTCCATGCCTAGCTTCAGTCATCTCTTCTTTGTCTAGGTGATGGTTTCACAAAGCACTCTAAAAGCAGAGAGACTGCACATTAGACTCCTGATGTAAGGCAGATATCAAGCTGGATAGTAAGAAAGCAGAATTCAGACATTACTTGCAGGGCCAGCACATCTTCAGTAGCATAAGCACATAGAGCAAAACCAAGAGAGAAAACAACGAACTGTGATGTCTTAGAACGAGTCTCTAACGCATCCACAAGTGTGAACATTACTCCTAGTCAAAGTACTCCATTTCAGACAATGTAGATAGCTTTCTCCCATGTCTGTAATCCCATGCTCAGAATTAAGTTTCAAGAAACTCTTCCTTTCCAAAATGTCCATTATCCAAGGGAAGACCTCGCTTTCAGAAGCTGCATCATAATTTTAAACTGCAAGTTCAGTTCACTTCCCTGTGGAGAAGCTGGAAGGTAGAAGAACCTTGCACCACTGAAATAAATGAGTTCCTCAGGATCCTCAAGTGATAACGAAGTACCAGTCCTTCTAACACTGATACAGCCATTATGAAAATGCTCATTTCCAGATGCAGTTAATCAGCACAACAACCTGGCTTGTTCAGCATCCCACTTCTTTCCACCTCAAAATAAACAAAGATTCTTGTGCAGCTAGTTGCCTCCCCAGTATCCTAAACCACTTCCACAACCCAGTCTGTCTGTGACCGGCCTCCAACAGCAGCCAGTGTTTCCTGATCCAGAGAGTCAAGCCAGAGTCCACAGGCAACTATGCTTGGGTGGACAGACAAGGTGGAAAATGATAATCTGTCAGTGCACACTGAAGAGTGTCACTATGCACCCTATTTCGCAAGACGGAAGCATCTTACAGTCTATGCAAAATGCACAGACCAAAGCAGAGCAAAGCTGAGGCGTGCATATATGCATATATATTCCTGTTCACTTCCTTCCATTCCATCATGCTGAAACAGAAAGTAGTGACTTGGAGCTACTTGTTCCCTCCAATAACACAAGCCATGGGGCAGACACTCCAGTCTCCCCCATGTTCTCCGCCCTCCCTTTGCATGTAAAAATACTTCCCTTTATCTTAATTTGCTCTTTCATCTTGAGCTGTCTCTCACTTGAACAATGCTCATTAAATCCACTCTTTTCTCTCTGACTTTTTGGAGAAATATTAATTCCCCTGCATCTCTCCTGCCTGTAAGGATGGAGCCACACTTGTCAATCATTCAGACAGACTGGAATCACACTCCTTCAAGAGCACACAACTTCTTCACTACCAGCCATTTTTTGTGTTTTAATTGAAAGCAGTCTCTCTTTCTCCCCCTGCTAATAGAAGAGGCTCTCGCTTGTTATACCAGTGCACAGTTGAGAGCAGAGCAAAACCCAGCTCTCTGCTGCCAGCTCCTTCGGCATCCCATTTGCCCAAAGGGATTCCTATTCCATGGTTCAGGAAGAGCAGTAGTGGCCCCTTTCTACTGAGATCTTTGAGGCTTACTGTGTTCTCTGCAGCTCCTCAGCTCCTAAGCAACAGACCTGAAAGTGCTAACATAGCAAGAACATCCCCATAGTTCTTAAGGAAGAAAGCAGCATTCTCAGCCTTCTGCTCTTCTAATAGTCTGTTAGCATGTCTGAGCAGCTTCCTTATCCCCTTCCCAGCTTTCTGGAGATGTTCCACAAAGCTCTGCTCACAGCCCCTAACTCCACCACTGCATCTGGATAACAGTTACACAAAATACCCAGCTCTTGTCTGGTGACTTGTAGTTCTACCTCTATACTCTAGATCAGCCTGCTTCTAGCCAAACTACAATTTCAGCTTGTCTCTCAAACATCTTTCAGATACTCATCTCTCTTTTCACATTCAACAAAGCTAAAGCACAGTTCCTGATCTCACTCCAACCATCCCTCCCTGTCTCCCTTCTAATCACAACTTTCTGCAAGCATGCCTCCTACAGATGCCAGAAGCCTGCTGCAAAGACAGCACATTTGGAAAGAATCATCACAGAACAGCCCAGTTTGGAAGGGAACTCAAAAGACTGTCTGGTCCAACTTTTCCTGGAAAAGAGAGCCCAGATGAGATTATCACATCTTGAAAATCTCCAATGATGAGGACTCTACAACATCCCCGGGGAGGTTGTTCCTGTGGTTGACAGTTCTCAATATAAAAAAAAAAATCCTTTCTTATATCAAGATGAAACCTCTCCCAAAATGTCACAGAGACAGGGTGAGTTGCCACATGAACCAGGAAGGTAAGATTTAATAAAGTACCTAGAAGAAAATTAATTTCTCAAGACCATTTTGACTCCAGGCATAAACATATCCCTGCCATGCACTGGCTGAGACCTGAGCAGGAAAGGGTCAACAGACCCACAACAAACAAGTTCCGCTTTAGTCACAGCCAGGCAGAGGAAAGCTCTTCAGAGGACTGCAGAGATGCCTCAAGGGCCCTGTCAGCAGTAAGCCTGCAAAACAGCAGCACTCCTGTGAGAAATAACCAGCTGCCAGAGCCTGAGGATATATAGGGACCTTCGGGAACACACATCACCTGTGCCTCATCTCAGATGCCTCTGATTCAGACTTAAAAGCCTGAGGACTTTGAGAAGTGTATGAGAGAAGGGGTGGTGGGTGAGAATGTCTATGTGCAGGTTTATGTGACTATACAGAGAGTGGTGAGGGGGTCCCTGTTTGGAAGAGGTGGGACATAAGCATCTGATCAGCAAGTAAAGCTGTGCCAGTGCTTGTGCAGTGACACATGGGGCAGCGCATTTCAGTGTACAGCTTGTGTGGGGAACGGTAGGCAAAATCCTCCATCCATGGAGAGGCAAGTGAAGAACAGGGTCAGGACAGGTGTCCATGTATGTGTGCAGAGCCAGGGTGCACAAGGGGAGTGAAGGGCCACATTGCAAAGGCAGGACAGCACTACATATATGTGAATATATGCTGCACTGCCAGACCTTTCTACTCCAGCTCTTAAGAGAGACATACTCCCATGACTACTATGTGGAATGCTCTTATGCATCTCCTCAGAAAGGGATGATGAAAAAGTGTTTCTAGGCCTGGGACAAATAGCAGGAATCAGAATCACAGAACAGTTCGAGTTGGAAGGGACCTTAAAGATCATCTAGTTCCAACCCCCTGCCATGGGCAGGGACACCTCCCACTAGTCCAGGTTGCTCAAAGCCCCATTCAACCTGGTCTTGAACACTTCAGTGATGGAGCATCTACAACTTCCCTGGGCAACCTGTTCCAGTGTCTCACCACCCTCATAGCAAAGAGCTTCTTCCTAATTCCTAATCTAAATCTATGCTCTTCCAGTTTGAAGCCATTGCCCCTCGTCCTATCACTAGAAGCCCTCATAAAAATGAGAAGCAGCATTGCACAATCCAGCAGCCTGTCTGCAGGATGGAGAGAGGCAGAGTGCAGTGAAAACACATAGAAGGCAAAGCCCAGTCCCGGCCAGATTCTGCACAGCTACCTCCCTTCCTCAGGCTTTGGTTATAATTACATCACTACAAGCATGATAAAGTTTTATTGCAGCGCAGCACTGCCCCAGAGTAATAGGACGGGGAAGCAGGAGTGAGGATCTGAGGAAGACATCAAAGTATGTGTAACGTGGCAGATGTGAGCAGCTCTGCCTGTATTGGATTCATATCAAGAAAGGGATACAATGAGGTCACTACATTAGAAGAAAGACACTAAAATGTAGTAAAGCCCTGCTGAAGATGTAAAGCCAGTAACTCATGCTGACCATACTTTCATGGGAAACTGAAATATTGACACACCCAGCAGGCCAGTCAGTGCAAGAGGCACAGCTGTACAGCAGTCTACACCACTGAGAACAAAGAGCAACAACTGAAGAGAAGTTGAGGTAGAATAACTTAAAATGAGATCTGGATGTGACTCTGAAGTTTCTATCTTTTGCTGCCTACTCTCAAAAAAAAAGTAGATAATTAGAAAAATTGTTTGAGAGAGACAACTGCACAGCAAATTAAATCCACAACCAACTCTGCCAACAGAATCACTGGCACCATGCTGGGGAAGGGGTTCCATGCATCCCCTAATGACCAGTCACACAAACCCTGGTACGCAGAACTCTCTGCACTGATCCAGAGAGGAAAGTCCTGTGCTATGTCAGCCACATCACTTCCTGCTTCCTTCTTGTCAATCTCTCCTCTGAATATCAACCTCTCTTGCCCATATTTTCCCTGTTCTTCATGTCTCTGCTCTGATCCATCTGCTCCTTCTGCAGTTTATCTTTCTTCCCCCTATGTTTTTTCCCTTGCCCCTAGATCTTCATGTTGGGCTGCCAGGTCCCTGGTTCAGTGGTGTAACTCAGCTGATTTACTCTCCTTAAAGCAGTATCTGCTCTCATGTAAATCACTCTCCAAACCTAGCCTGTGAAATGGGCTTGTTCACTAAACTCTATGAATAGGAAAGTAGGCACAGCTGGCCTATTCATAATCAACATAAAAAATAGATTAGCACTTTACAGATTAAACATTATCGTTTCAACAGTTAACATAAATCAACTACACTTACAGGCCTAGCATTGCTGCTGCCACTGCAAGGGTGACAAGTGTTGCAAAGGGAAGGGCTGCCAGTCCTGTGTGCAGTAGGAAACAGCTCGTTTGTCTTCCACCTTGAATGTAAGTTCTCCTCTGGCACCCCCAGGGTGTACTGCTAGAGGTTGTTACAAGGAGAAAACTGGGCTAAGGAAACAAAGGTAGGGGGTTAATTTTCATTAATTCACATGCATTTCCCAGCAATCCAGCAACCCACTATTCTAGAGCCACAATCCAATTGCCCTACTTCACTCCCTAGAACTGATGCAGCTCAAAAACACGTGGAACACAATCAGCCTCTGGAATAGGAACAGGACAGGAAGCCTCCAAACATGTACTGGTATCTAGCTCTGTTTCCTATCGTTCAAAGTTATTGGACTACTGGGGATGAGGTAAAGCAGTTTGTTGCATTCTACCCAATGCAAGCAGTGGCACTCATCTCAAAAAAACACCTCATCGTAACCCTGGGAGCCGCCTCACCAAAGCAGGGCCGAGGACTGAGATCCCTTCCAGATACACCCCATGGAGAGCAAAGACAGGAGAGAGTAGCCTAGAGCCTGCAAATGGTCAGGCTGTTCCTCCTCCTTCATCAGGTACAGGACACTAAGTCACTGGAGATGCTCAACCCAACACGCTGTCATCAATGTGCTATGGTTGTGGAGTGAGAGAGACAAGGCCCACAGGACCAGTTGTCCTGGTTTGAACTAGAACAGAACTAATTCTGTTCAATGATTTTACTTTTCAGCTCTGTCTCTAACTAACCACACTTTCTGAAGTTAACAGCATCTTTTTGCAGGCAGTGCCTGCTTCTAGCAGCGGTAACACTTGATGTTTAGAGTTACTACCACGGACTGGTGTGCAGAAAGGCTCCTGCTTATTCTTGCTCCTGTGCAGACCAAGGTCACTGCTAACATTGGGGGTGCAGAAAGTGAAAGGCTGCACCTGCGGGGAGGAGCAGACAGGACAGGTGACCCTAAACCGATCAACCAGCTATTCTATCCCGCCTATGTCATATTCAATGTAAAGCTGAAGAAGAGAGACTGACTCTTGTGATCCTTCAATAGCCAGTGTCCAAGGAGGACTCTGTCTGTTCTGTCCTCAATCGTGAGCTGTGTGTTCCTGCATCCAGCTCCTCAATCTGGTTCCTGTCTGCAGCCGAGTCCAGTCTGGGGCTTCCCCAGTGCCTGCTCCACAGCATCACTGGTGACAGGGATATAACCCAGTGGTTATACCAAACCCGGCGCAGGGGGTTGGTTCGATACTTGTTTTGCATGTATTTGTATGTATTCCATTTTATTATCCGCATTAAAGCTCTACAGCATCAGTGGTGACAGTGACGTAACTGCCATCAGGGGAGTTAGGTTCCATACTGGGTTTGTATGTATTTGTATACATTTCATTTTATTGTTATTATTTTCATTAAAGCTGTTTTAGTTTCTTTTTCCAAGTCTTTCTCCCTTATTCCCTTTCTCTTGCCTTTTAGGAAGGGAGAGGGATTAATAGGAAGTATCTGTTATTCACCTAGTGGCCCTCCCAGCCCTAACCCTCAACACCAGTACAGTCCATACCCACACCTTCCTTCCTGGTCACTCACTGTGAACCACCCAATGTCTCAAATGTTTAGGTTGGAGCAGCCAATCTGTAAATCTGTAATTCCTGAGCTAGACCTGATGATTGCAAAGGATTGGCAAAGGCCTTGGACAGGACATCCCATTAAGAACCAGCTTCATGCTCTTTCAAACAAAAAAGAAAAATAATAAGAGGAAGAGGTTCGGTTACAGTCCAAAGGACAAAACACAGCCTGGGACAGGAGGCGTGGGCTTAAAGGTTTTCTTGGCAGTCACAGAAAAGACACTAGCAGTTCACAAAGGACAAAGCAGTAAAAGTTACATGGAGAGACTTCTTCAGTATAACACCTCTTAAAAAGCCCTGGTAATTTTAATTGCTCTAGCCTCCTTCTAGCCTTTCTTCATAAATGGGAATAACAGTTAACAGACCTGAACCAGTTACACCCAATAAGGTGTCTGGAAAAATTAGCCACGTTCTCCACTCACAACTGATACCAGTTGAAACTGGTAACCTCCGTTTCATTCATTATCTGAAATGAGCCAACTAATGTATATTTTCTACTGATCATTTGAAATTTGGAAGGGTTGGTGCTGAACAGCCACTTCCAAGAACTTGCTAATTTGAGATGGAGTGGTTATGTGAGCTTTGTAAGGGAGAAACTCATGGGTTTGCTTCAGCTGAGCTCTCCTGGCACAAGCAATAGGTCATGTGTGTTTATTGCCTCAGTTGTCACAGACAGATTCACAGGTTTGGCTCTGAACCACACATCCTGTAAAACCAAAGCACTGCAAAGCTTACAGAAAACAAGTGCAAAATGTTCACAAACATAACTTGATTGCCAAAGGAAACATGAGAAAACGTCCTGCCTCTCAAGCTGGTGGGACTGACCACTTTGCTCACTAATGGTAGAAAGACCTTTGAGATCCTTTAGATCCCAATTTTTGCTTCAACTCTCAAAACACAAAAGCATGTTGGGTATGAAGCTTTCCCACCAGAAGAAATTCCAGTTCTCACCCATATCAGCTTTTTCACAATATAGTGCAGCATCCTTCCACAGAATCAGGAGCTGTCTCAGACAGATCCCAGAAGTGCCATAAAACAGAGCTTACTAGATCACTGTATGCCTTAAAAACTCATTAAAATGTTATGTGTCTATTCTGCGTGTCAGGAAAATGCAGATATGCCAAGGTTAGGCCTTATAACTCCTTACTTAATCTTATGTCATTTGTCTCGTCTACAAACAATCTATTGCCAAAAGTCACCAAACTCAACGCATCATGTTTTCATGTTCTGGATGGGTCAAGAGCCAAGTAACTGGGTAGAGGTAAAATTCTGAAAGAAATTTTGGATTGGTTAGCCTGGATGCTAACCAGGCAGAATCAAGTAGGATATTAAAACATCAATGAGCAGGCAGATGACAGGATTCCCTGCTTCCTTAGAGAAAAATCAGGCAAACTAAACCCAGCCTGTCTCGATCAGAGCACTAAGTAAGAATATTCCTGAATCAGCAGCAAGCTTTGAAACAGAAGCCAGTCCCTCCAAATGGCAGCTCAGTGTTTCTGCCCCTGCCCAGATCCTGCTGCATCATAAATTCATAGAGATTGCCGAGCAAATGAGGCACATACCACGTCTGAAAAAAGGAAGACTCCATATGCAAGAAGGTCACATAGAGACTATCAATCCCAGTTACAGACAGCAATTTCCAGTGATTGTTTAGAACTGGGCTACCCATGGGCTGAGAGGTGGTTTCTGCCCATGGCTAAAGCACTGCTGTGCAGTACATCCATCACCTCTGCAGAATGTGGACACCAAATGCAGCCCAACACAGCTGTGGTACGCATTGCTGGCCAAGACGTATTTGCATTAGAGCAACACTTCAGGTGTCATCAAAACTATGAGAAAACTGTACTGAAGAGTGCTTACCACCTGGACACAAGAAACTGGAAGCCAACAAATTCCGTGCAGGTATGTCATACACTAAGCCCCAGGCACCTGAAGAATTTGTAAATTAAAGATAAAAATATCCCTAAGCATGCAGATCAGAACTACTCTTTCACCAGGCCATTTCCCCATTGCATTTTCTGATCTCCTTTCACTTCCTTGCATAAAGCCCTACAAAAAAAGTCCTTCAGAGAATCTACTGTCCAACCTCCTGTACTGTAAATCTTATTAACTTGAAGGAAGCCAAAGGAGATTATCCTCTAATCTATCCACAAAACCTTCCTTCTCTTAGGCAATGGAGCTTAGAGCACCCAGGAAGAGGCTCCCATGAGCAGGACTCAGCCAGACCCTCTCCCAGGAGCTGAGAGGAGAGAAAACCCATGGAAGCAGGGAGTACCCTGTTCCAAAGCTCCCCTGGCAGTAAGGACACCAGGGGACATCTTAGTGTCCTTTGTGTGACACTAAGGGTCAGTAAAGCTGGAGCTTTCCAACGGAGCAAGCAGAGACACAAGGAATAAAGCAAGGTGGGCCACCCAAACCACACAAGGCTCCCTGTTTGTCTTCACCATCTGTCCTTGGAGCAGTGGTGTTGGGCAGCTACTGCCCACACAAGGGCTCAATGTAGAGGCAACCACACCGAGATCTGCCAGCAACTGAGGCCTCTTACCAGAGACAGGCCAGGGAGAGCACAGTGGTGGCTGCAGCAGCAACGGGATCTGCATAGGCAGCCACTCCTGACTTTCAGTTGAGTAATGCAGGCCCATTTGTTCTGGGTGACATTAATGCTATTCACCATCCATCTCAGGCTCTTTAAATTACCTTTTTATGGCCAAAGTCCTTTTCATAATTGATAAAAATCTCTTTTTTATAAACCAAGTTATTGAAAAAAATGTGAAGTTTTTTATTCCTCATTATAGTTTTAATACAAATGTGTTTTTTATTGAGGGCTGCATGGAAGCCCTGACGAGGCTACTGGGACAGACTCAGAGGGGTGGGAGGAGGGCCAAATCCTCCCATACCACTTCCCAGCCCCTCACACTGTCAGAGCAATGGCCACTGCAGCCCAGCCTCCCCTCTGGTGGGTAATGGAGAGCGGGTAATGTCATGCAGGAAGAGCAGATACCCTGTGATGGACATAATACATGTAGAAGGAAGAAGAGGCTCTTGCTGACCTAAATCTAGCTTCCCCACATCTGTTAGCAATGTACGCGATGACCAACTTCACCGAGCACCCCAGCACAGCATTGCTGGAGCAGAGAACTGTCTACATTTAGCCCATATCCAGGGCTAAACTAAAGCAGTTGCTTTATTACTCTATAACCCAAAGACCTCTCCCCAGCCAAGAAGGGCATTAGGAAGAGGAGAGGACACCCATGAGTTGAAATGAAAACGGATTTAACAAAACAAACTAATACCAATGCCAATATAAAGTATACAAAGTTATACTCAGTCCAGCAAATGTGCAGTGGTCACAACAAATGGGAAAGCTGTCCTCTGGAGCAGAATATCAAGCAAGCCCCTCCAGGTATAGGGAAGAATCAGGAGGAGAAGTAAAACCAAGAACAGGAGCAGGAGAAGCCCTTGTCTTTAGCAAACTTCCCCCTTTATACTGAGCATGAATGACATTCACGGGATGGGATACACCTGTAGCCAGCTTGGGTCAGGTGCCCTGGCTGACTCCTGTGGTGAACTCCAAACTGCTAAAGGCCTGCAGACCATGGCAGACCTAAGACTCTGTCCCAGCAAAACCAGGACAGGTACTTAAAAACAGAACCAGGCTCACAAGCTATGGGAGACCTGGGCATTCAGCAGAGCTATTCAGTCCCACAGCCCCAAACAACCATGAGAGAACACATCTGTTTTGGGCAGAACACTCAATCACAAGGCTGTGCAATACTGGAGGAAGCAGCCACATGTCCTAGCATCCTGGATGAGTTAAGACAACACTGCTAGCCTGGGAAGAGGCTTTCTGGGGCCATAAAAGAATCTGCACATTGTGACCTGAAGACCTTGTGATCTAGCAGAGTAAATGAATCTCTAGGTCAACATATGGAGCCAGCTACAGAAAGTGACTCATATTCCTTTGGGAACAACTTGGATGCCGTAGGACATGCAGTGTAATACCCAACAGCCTATTGAAGGCCTAGCTGCTCTCCCACAGGGCTGAGTACTGCTTCAACAGTTTTGCAAATCAGAAGTAAGCATATGTCTTGCCAGAGCCTAAAGTGCTAATCAACAGTTCCAGAAAGAAGGGAATCAGTCCGTCCATCTCCCTGTCACTGGCACAGCAAAGGCTGCCATGCACACAAAAATAGGAGTAAAAAGAGGAGTCTTTTCTATTCCCTCTGTCTTTTCTCATGCTCCAACAGTTTGAGGGCAGGGAAGTGTCTTGCTGTGGGGATTAGCACCTTGCTGCAGTCTTGTTCTAAATCTTTCCCACAGTGGATTCACATGGGCATACGATTTTTGTCCCTCCCTGTCAAATGACCATGTGACATTGTTGCACATCATTGCGGTAACCATGCTCCCAGGTACATATGAATACATTTCATCAGTGGATGAATAACATTTGTGTACCCAACCTAGAAAACACTTTGAGAACCTTGGGAGTAATTTAAACTAGAGGGACAAAGGGTAGTATCCTTCTCAGCCACAGTTTTGTTGCAAGGGCAACAACTTCTCAGACAAGGAATATTTGCATCTTACCGCACAGCACTGGTGCCATGCCAGGTACTACAGTAGGAATGCAAGGAGAGCAAAGCCCTTTAACCTAAGGCTGGGTCCTCCAAGCATCGCTGTGAAAATGCATCCTGCTTCACAAAGCAAAGCACAAGAGGTTTCTCTACCACAGATGCTTTCCTTACAAATCACAGTCAAACCATTGACATATCCTGCCCTGCTCAATCAGCGAGCTCCATTACTGTACAGCTGCAGGAAGCTTCTTGCAAATGGTAAAATAGTCCTTGAAAAACAGGTAACAGCCACAATTAACTGTGGCTGAAAAGGATGGTCTCCTCAGAGGTACTGGCTAATCAAGCAATTAGAAACTACTTCCCATTACCTGCACTCCCACAAAGCAGCTAGACTGACATCCTTCCAAATGACTGTCCTTCCACCTATTTGAGCCCTTTACACAATTTGGCTTCAGAGGAGACAAGTCTTGACCTCTGGGCTCTCCACAGCCCTTTCTCCCAGCTTTGAACAAAGCAAGCACTGGAACCAACACATTCAGTCACAGATGTGTTCTCCCTATGGATCTTGTCTTAGCCTCTAAGCCTTCCTGGAGCACAGCAAACTCAGCAGCAATGGTATAAGTATGTATGCAGATGTGGATACCCGGTGTCAGGATTTCTTAGGATCCCTCACTTCTGGCACCTGCTCAGCTTCAGCGATTTTCACTCATCTCTGCAAAAGCTTCAACAACTGCTAGCAAGAGGCCAGGGATGTGAGGGATGTAAAGGGACAAGGACGAAAGACAGACCCTCACTCCCCTGGCAGGCAAGGCCGGCCCTGTGCCCTGCACCAGCCCCTCGCCACCCCCCCGCCCCTGGGCAAAGACACAGCCTGGACACAGAACACCAGGCAGCCACACTGCACAGACACCCCACCAGCATGGGAAAGACCCTACCTGGGACCACACTGGCCTCATGAGGATGCTAACTTTATCCTTGCCCTAACCATACAACCTCACACTAGACACAGGAGCAGGGACCAAAGAGTCAGCCTGAACAGAACCTGCCAGAAAGGAGAACAGGCGGAGGAACTGGGGTACAACTGAAAGGATGGTGGTGAGAGATTGGTGGGGAAGGAGTGTTTCCCACCAAGAAAGATTACCTCCAACATGAGTTAAAGCCTGGGTGGAGTATGGAGTACACAAACACACCGAGAGAGAGAGAGTGAGGAGTCTTGGGGAAAAGGTCACAAAGTTGATTACAAAATGCTAATGTGTGAGGAAGGACTGGAAGCTGATGAGCAATAGGCCCTGGAAAGTGATGTCTTGTTGTACACAGGAGAGGGATTACAGTGGGGCTGAGTAGGTAGAGCTATGCTGTGGCCAACTGGGATGTGCAAACCAGGAGGTATTTTAGGACTGGAAAAAGGTTTAAAAGTGTGTTGGCGTAGATAGGACTACAGAGTGAAATGAGGAGATGCCACAATATCTAAACTCATTGCACAGCAGCAGAGAAGCAAGCCATATTAGGGACTGCACTGGACAGTACTGGAGCCAGGTAACAGAAAGGCACCAAGGATATTTGGAAGAGCAGGGTCGTAACAGCTGCCAAGTCATTCTGCAGCCACTCAGTCCTACGAGGGATGATCTGGAATGGCCTTGATCAGAGCAGAGCGAAGCAGATGTACTTTTGAAAGGGGAGAGTTTCACAATAGTCCAATCAGTCTTAGCAATGAGCGATTAGGTCCTCTGAGCACCTTGTCCTCGGAAATCACATACAGAAAGATCTAAAGGAAGCCTTTCCAACAGACACCAAAGAGTTGTCAGGTGGAACTGGCTTGGCCAAACTCAGAGGTGCCCTGGGTTCTGCATCTCTGCTCTGGGACCAAACTGGCATCACCTCCCCAGGTGCCCACCTCCCTATATTCCACAGCCACAAGCCCGTTCCATCCAACAGACCTACCTGAGGGAAGAAATGCTCCTAACCCCAGCACTGACAAAACATTTTTGTCATCATTCCTGTTTTCCAAGCACAACAATTTTGTGTTTTTAAGGTGCAGCCACTCTGAAAGATTTCTCTTCCAGAGCCCCTCCCTCATCAGTCTTTCCCCCTTAATGTCTGATGTCCACACTTCACCAGAAGTTCCCTGGCCCTGCTCTGCATGCACTTGTTGAGTTAGAGAGCTTAGCTGAACCAGCTATCTTCCCCTGTGTCATTAATAGCTCTGCAGACAAAATAACAATTGTGGGGTAGGTAGTAACATGCTTGTTTCGTTTGCATTTTCCATGCTTGACACCTTTTCATTTTCAGAACCTTGTTCAAGCAAGGAAGATCAGAAAAAAGGTAGGAGAAACACTTTCAATCATATCTCATCACTCATGCACACACAGCTTTTCCCAACTGTTCCAAGGAACATATCCAGAACAAGCCCAACCTGTGGTATCTCCACCGTCTCCCCAGGACTCTTACTCTATGATCTTGCTGATGATTATTTCCAGGAGTCATTGTAAAGATTTTTGTGCAGCCTCTCCCACTGCCACTAGCTGTGTCACCCCAAGATCTCATCCCCCACCATAAGCTCTTGCATACAACACTTAAGAGAATGATCACCCCCACCATCATTAAGCCAAACCATTGTAGCTGAGATTAGAAAGACAGCATCTGCTCTCTACTGATTATTTTTACCCAAATGATCCCTGATAAGTACACAGATTCCCCCTAGACTTAAAATAGGGTTTGACAGGGCAACCCACTAGTCAGCATATACGATGCTTCTCTTGCTCTGTCAGATCAGCACACATGCCATTTGCCTTTAACTCACCCCATCAGCTCATGCAGCAGAGCTACATGCTGCAGCTCCCAGTCTCCAGTCATGATACTGGCCTAGAATGGGAGATCCCTCATCAGCAGGGTGTCACATAAGTTTGCGTGGTGACAAAAGAGGCATGTTGGACTGCTGTAAACCTACCTCACAAGACCTTCGTCTTTGCTCAAAGATCAGTCCCATTAGCATCGTCTCCATTTACAGCAGTTGTCCCCACAAACCACTCAATTTGTCAAGCATCCAAGCCTCTAGTAAGATTCTCAGGAGCAGGCCACATCAGAAGACAGACTACTTCTGAATGACTGAAGATACAATGCTTCTATACACAAAACTGGCTTTTTTTGATCTTCATGCCCTTTTGCAAGCTCTTGCCTAATTTGTCAGCTTGTCACATTCCTCCCTAGGTATCTCTGTACTTCCAGTTGCTATTTCTCCCATTTGTTCTGCACTGATCCAGACTGTATGCAATTATTTTTTTGCCTACACTTGAGATTCATCTGAGGAGCCTGCTCTGGCACCTGATAGGGGAACTGGAAGTTTCAACAGAGAGACCAGCAGGGTTAGGCCTAGGTGCCCTGGCAAGGTTCCCTCACCATCATTTTGTCTTCTATTTGAACTAATCTGCAAGTTCCCAGGTGTGATGCTGGCCCCAAGAAGGAAGGTTTCAGGATCACACTTTGCTCTCTCCTCTGCCCTGACACTCCACTTTGCCCTTCTGCCATCTATATTTCAGCTAAGTATATCATATTTAAAATGTACTGAAGATGTAGCTACACTGGAATTAAATTTGTTCCTGAAGTAACCCTATTAAATCCTCTGGGCTCCAGCAATGACAATTTTGGTGCATTAGGTTCCCCAGATCCTTTTTGGTTTTTAATACCTTGATTTGGTGCCTTGTAACTGATGGACATGGGCATTTACCTCAGCTTTTAACACTGCCCAATTTCACTAGCTCCTTTATTTTTATACACGTCATTCTCTTAATTTCTCTCTTTTATCATCACTCACTCTCTCATTAGCATTTCCTCTCTATCCATTCTTCCCATTTCTATCTTTTTTTTCCTCCCTCTGTCTCTTTAAAATTAAACATTGCCCAGCACTGTCTGTGTGGGTGGAGTGAATGCTAAGAGGGAAGGCTGCTGTGGAGACTGGATTCAAGCTGCCTCACTGGGAATCAATGAGGCATGGAGGGTTTGTCTAGCTCCAAAAAAGCTGGGAGAAACCAGGGTGTATCGGTGGTAGCTGAGCACGCGCTTGAGTGAAAAGAAAAGGGCCTACCTCCAAGCATTTGCCTCAGCCTCTGAGGGATGCCACACAAACTGAGACAGAGGTGGCTGCTGTGGTAATTTAATGGGGGCTAACCCTGGGGTGCCTTTCCCTTCCTGCAGAGGTGAGATTGCTGGATGGAGGCCCATGGAGCAGCAGGGGTCTGCAGGGAGCAGCCAGCCTGCCCTGCTCCATCTATCCACTGAGCTATGAAACAGCTGGTACCAGCCATGCTACAAGGACACAGTGTTGAGAGAAGGTGCATCTTGCAGGTCAGGGACTGACATGAATCCTACCATTAAACTGCAGTGAAATATTAATTGTCATTCCTGTCCAGACAATACCTAGACCCTTAAACTACACATAGGCAGACCCATCCCATCCACATCTGCCCATTATATACTCACTAGGTGCAAATACTTCACTTACTCCCTCATGTGCCCCCCCCGTAGCTCCTTACCACACAGTCAGGAGGCTCAGAACAGAACAGCTCCACAAACCTCTATATATGAGCGACAACAGATGTACACACTGCTTCCCTTCTACAAACTTCCTCCCACTTACACACACATTCTCTGCCATCGCCTTTGCACATTGTTGCCTCCTGCCTCCCTCTCACCATGTCAGTTGTGATTCTTGAAATAGTTCTCCTCAACCTAGGCTAGGGTGTGAAGGGACCTTTACTTGTAAGGAGCCAGATGCAAAGTAGGAGAACACTCAAAATACTGCAGTTACTTGCCTTATATCCAATGAACACAGATACCTACCTCTCATCTCACTGTTGGGGGCTGCTGAGAGTTAACAGTAACATAGAATCCTGGGCTACTGCATTACTTGACTGCAAGTACCAGAAGTGATTTATGCTATTATTTTCTTTGGGGGTTAATTAGGGGCTTGAGAAAGTAAAGGGCTGTCAGTGCTAGCTGGAATTGGTCTAGTGCAGTCAGGGGAGAACAGTCGTCCCTCACAGAGCTCTGCTAATATATCTTTGTCCTGAATATCAATACCTCCAGCTCCTACCCCTCAGTGTGGCAGTCAGCCCTCCATTGTGACCTCCAGCAACCCTGTTAGTCTTGGCATACCCTCCAGGGTACACTGCTCTGCTGTGACCTGCCGTTTCCACCTGGCAGCTTTCACACCCTTAGTCCTCTGTTATCTTCTCCCTTCCTAAGCTTGCCAATAATGCCCATCAATGGACAGGGAAAATATGCGTGGCATTCTCCCAGGGGCAAAGTGGATGTATCTCCCCTTGGTATCTCTTGCAACTGAGAACCACCAGGGATCTCTTTGCTCCTGTTTTCCTTCCTCTAGCCGCCCAGGGCTTGCTGAGGCCTGAGAAGCCAATGGACTATGCCCCTACCTCTTTGCCCAGATCCTCACGGATAACTTGCTCAATCTCCTGCCTGGTGCTCTGCGGGGCCTGGCTGTGCAGCACTTTGAGGGTGCGGGTGTACTCCTCAGGCAGCAGGTAGTCAAGTGCCCCCAGATGCTGTCCCACTTTGATGAAGGTGCCTCGGTTGGCACAGCACAGCTCCCGGAGGCGCTCAGCAGAGCGCAGGTGAACCTGTGGAGAGACCAGAACATCAGCCAAGCTCTTTTGCTGTCTGTTACACAAGCCCACATATGTAACTTTTATTTTTCCAGTATGTAAATGGACTAGGGATTTCCTTTCTTGATTTTAGGCATCATCATCTAATGTGTCAGCTAAGTATTAGGTCTCTGGCTTGATTTAGAGGGGCTGAACCAGACCAAGACAAGATGCTCCCGAGTATACAGGGCTTTGACACTTGTTTTTGCACAGTCACCATGATCAGTGACAGCACATTAGTTTTTGGCAATGTCCAGAGCTGCATTCTTGCAGAGAATAAGATGTCTAGCCACAGGGCAGCATTGGTTTGCCACTGATCCACTGCTATGATGCATGGTTTGCGAACCCCTAGTTAAAAGACATAAGTCAGGACTAAAACCATGTATGGTTGGCTTTCAGTGTAAGTGTGATGAATGAATTAAAGTGAGAAGAAAACCACATATACCATTGCAGAAACTTCCAGGAACTTGGAAGAAAAATCTGTTAAAAAAAAAAATCAAAATTACAGATGTCTATTTGGCAGCAAGGAGGACAGTACGTGAGAAGGACTTCATCCTTCTCAGCTCACTCTGACACACTACAAGGGGAAATGACACACTTTCAGTTCAGCCAGGTCTTGTTGTTACTGCTTGCACTGCCAACAAAGTCTGCAGTGACAGTGGTTTTAGAAACTAAGAATTAGAAGACTTGCCAGCTTTGCTCACATCGGCCAAAATACAGCCACCAAATGACAAAATCCATCACTTATCTGGTTTGGATTTTAGCTCCTGAGGTTCATTCTGCCTCTCAAGAACAGACCAGCCACCACATCCTTCAATGACTATGATTTATTCTGCCTTTATTACTCTCACTGGAAAAGCCTGCTGTCAAGTACACAGCTATACTCAATATTCTTTAATAAACTTCAGATAAGTTTACCCTAATACATTAATAAAATCTAAGGAAAAATAACTCTACACCGATCTCTTGTTAATGCCTGACACCTCTCTGCATAGAGACTCCTAATTCCTTTGGCTTCTGACACAGAAGCCATTAAAGGTCAAATCTTGTGTCTGCAGATCTCATCTGCCCAAGATCTTGTGGTGAGGGCTCCACTGAAAGCTTCAACGTGGCAGAAAGGAATGCCACAAACATGCATGAACACCACACCCACCGACCCCATTTAGTGGTTATCTCTGCCCTCCGTGCAAAGCAGTGCCCTGCCACATCATGGGGCAGGGTGAGCATCTCGCATTTGGGAACACATCAAGGGACAGACTGGGTGCTGAGCTGCAAGGCCTAGGGGAGTGTGAGGAGAAAGCCTAATGTGCAAGTCTCACACTCAGCATGCGGGACTTGACCGCCTGCACGCACGCACACGCTCTCCTAGGTGGGCGCACATGGGCAAGCACAACCCACACCAGGAGAGTGACCTCCCCCAGCACTTTGCTGCTCAAAAGCACTCACAAATACATCAGCAGAAAATAACAGTCACAAGCATGCCTGATGTCCCCCACATTATTGTGCTGCATTTTACACACCAGCTTTAAAGCTTCTGCTGCAAGAAGCCAGCCTCTGCCCCGGCTGTTTCCCTGCTCTCCTCCCCTGTGTGTGGCGGGGGCAAAAGCGGGCCGGAAGGGGACAAGGAAAGGATGCTATGAAAGAGGATGAGAGAGCAACAAAAGCAAGGAGGGAGTAATGGAACAAAAGAAAAAGGCAGTGGGAGGGAGAGAGCCAGAGCAGCTGGGTAGTTTCTCACTGCACCAGGAGTGCGGCCCATTAAAGGGAAGCAGCTTTCATGCAGTTGGGATAATCGCCCTCTACACGCAGAGGAAAGCGCCTGCCAGCAGCGAAGGGGAAGGGCAGCAGTGGCTGACCAGACCCCCTCGAGCCCTCGGGCAGCCACCACCCAGGGCTCTGGCACAAAACAGTGGCAAGGCTCCTTGCAGATGTGCCCCAAAATCCCCAGAACCGAGCACGGGCCAGCACAGGTCCCTTCGACCTCCCTCAGGCACAGCAGGAGCCCATCACAGGTCTCCAGGCTGCCCACGGCTCGGGGCTGAGCGGCAGCAGCTCTGGGGCTGTAGCGTGGTGCTGGGCACGAGGCTGGGCAGCCCGCGCGGCATAGCGGTGCTGGCTCCAATGCACCCACCCGCCCCACACAGATCGCCAAGGGAGGTGGAAGAAAATAGGTGGAAAAGTCATGTAGCTGAAAATGCAACTGGTGTAACCACGCTTGGATGCAAGGTGTGTATATTCACAACAGTTATTGTTGAGGAGGAGGCAGAAATAGCCTCTCCCTCTTCTAGCACAAGGAGGAAATTTTGGCCCTCCTAAACTTATCCAACCTGTAGAGAACCTGATGTCATGGACACAGCAGTTCTAGCCAAGAGAGGCAAGAGCATCCTTACAGAGGTCTCTGGGAACAAACGGAACAAAAGTGCCATGCACAGCATCCTCCACCATGGTCTCACAACTGGTTTGGCTAAAAATGCTAAGACATAGCTGCCCTGGTTGGCTGTCCAGACCAGGGAATGCCAGCTCTTGCCCCTCCAAGAGAGACAAAAGATGACCAAGCAACTTGTCTCAGAAGAAGGAAATCTACCTCTAATGCAGACCAGGGATACAGATAGAAGTACAGTGAGAATAAAGCAGGACTGTGAATGCAGCTTCCAAGGTCTCTTTTCGTATCAACAAGATCAGGACTTTTAGTAGGAAAACGTTCATAACAGTATCTATTAATTGCCTGAACCTCCCCAAGCTAGGTCACAGTCCAGGTGCAGCATTTGTTTCTCTGATAGATGGCCGTCTGCTAATCACAGGCAAAGAAGAGCGCCACATTCTTACTACTGTGTCCAATAATGTTGACCCACGTTTCTGTCCTACTTTGAAGAAACTGCAGGGTAAATGGAAACCCCTATAATGGCTCTTAGCTTTTCTCTGAGGAATCTCACAAGACATGGCTCTTTGTGGCACAAGCAGTATCTTGAAGACTCTTCTTATCAGAGAAAAGAACTGGGAACAACAGCTAGTTAGACACAGACTTGCTTGCGTGCATCATGCCTAGGAGCACACTGCAGAGAAAGGAAGCATTTCATGTGCCGAGGATTACCGAGAATAAGCCTCTCTCGGGAAGCACTTCAGATCACAAATGCTGTCTGAGTGTGTGCATGGTTCTTTCGTCAGACCACAAGGGCATCTCTTTCTGTCTCATAACCCTTCCCCAAATTTCAGCAGGACAAATTCTCCATTGGCCTGCAGCGTGGCTATCAGACTCATGTAGTTTACCTAAACCCTGGGTAGATTGGGATTAACATTGATAACTAAAATTGTTCCATGTGGGCCACAGTGAAAGTAACAACTGTCAGGTATGGAGACGAGGGATCCTCTGGATGAAGCACATACTCAGCAAGCAGAGCTGCAAAGGGATATTTTTTAATTTACCCTTGATGTAAATGTAAATGATGTAAAACAAGTAGACCTGGCTTCTCAAGTCATTTTTATGCTTTTGAAGGAGCCTTTACCCACAGAGACCTTGCCAAGGAACTGCTTTTCAGAGAATCAGACGTGCAGGTGTCACTAACTGGCAGATGCTAATATGGTCTTAAAAATAAAGGAATTCATTTAGAAAAAAGTAAATACTAAAGTTAAAATATACTGGTGAAAACTTGAGTACTGGGTATCTGGTGACAAAATAGTTCAGAAAGACCAGTAAAGACAGTAAGGTAAGTGGTGGAAGTCACTTCTCATATGAAAAATCCTTCAGAAAAGTCATTCCAGCCCTGAAGGGTATACTCATAGCTGGCAAAACATGAAATGAGGATTAGGAATGCAGAGAGAAAATTTGAAATGCAATTAGTCAAAGACATAAACAAGTCACCAGAAATTCCTGGTGATGAGCGCTGCCTCCAGGAACACCACAAACACCGAAGGCTCAGAAAGGACGTCAGGCTGGATTTCACCCAGAGGACAGGGCTAGAAGGGCTGCTCCTCCTATCACCTCCATACCCAAGAGCACTCTTGTACAGGGGAGCAGCAACAGCTCCAGGCTACGTGGTGACCGCTCGAATCCCACTTACTCCCAACGTGAGCCAGGGAAAGGAGGCACCTTCTCCTGCTGCAGGCAATTCCCTGCATGGGGCAGGATGCTGAGAAGAAGCCTGCTCATCACTGTTTACAATGAAGATACATTCTCCAAGAGAGTATGTCAAAAAAGATGTCTCCAGAAAATACCCTGGAAACTTCAATCATATAAACATTACAGATTAATTTAAAAACTAGCTGGGATGCTAATAATCACAAGAAAAAAGGGGATTGCATATTAAAACTGTTAGCTTCCAGAGGACTGAAAGGGAACAAATCTTGCTTTGTTTTTAAGAAAAATCCAGAGTAATCTGGAAAATTATAGTCCTGCAAGCTTTTATTCTGTATCAACTAAATTAGTTGAGACAATTATAGAGAGTACTAAAAATCATCTAGCTAAATGTGTTATGACTAAAAAAAGCCAACAGGGATTTTCAGAGGAAAAAAAAAAAATCATTATTCACCAGTCCACTAAAATACTGCGAGTATGTTAATGCAATGGTCAATAGAAGAGAAGAGGGAGAGATTTACTGGGACTTTTATGTGGCTTTCAATAAATTCCTTCACAAAGAGTGAAAAAAACCCAACCCAAGTAGTTATTGGAGAAGATGCAAGAACATCACTTGCTCATTTTATCCCATTCCCAGCTCAGAATTCTCTCTCAGCAATACCAAGCCCAGCACTGCAGACAGCAGCAGCAGGGGACTCTCTAGTTAGGACAAGCCTGCAACATTTACTGATGTTTTAACCACAGTTTCATTTCAACTCACTCTGTGCTCCTTTAGAAGAGGTGATACTGCAGAAGCCCTGTCCATGTTAGCACCTGCAATGTTGTTACTTCCAGTGTGGCTGAACTAGCACTGGAAAACACCGAGAAGTGCCAGGAAAAGGGAAACAGGTCCAGGTAGCGCCCACAAGGCGGAAGGAGCTCTTTACTATAAATGACTGTCAAAACAAACAGCAAAATGTCCCATTACACCAAGGTTTAATTTCCCTGCTAACGATCTGGCAAAGGAGAGAACAGTGACAAAAATTCCAAGATATGCAACTGAAATTATTCACCACTACGGAAAAATAAGCCCTGCCAAGTCCCTACCAAAGACAGGTGAACAATCAGTAGGCTGGCAGATCACCCTCAGCATAGATGCCTGCACACACTGATGAGCTCTAAATTAACTGTAACCACCCAATGCTTGCATCACATTGTTGTGGACCTCTCCGTGAAGGCACCTGCTCAATGCACAGTAGGGGTCAGGAAAACGCAAACAAGCTGTTTGACTTTGTTAAGAAAGGAAGAGAGAAGAACATTAGAAATATCAAAATGCCATTGTAGAAATTGTTGAAAGCACAACCTCGTCTTGGATTCTGGACATCCCATCACAAAAAGAGGTACAGAAGATAAAGAAAGAGGACACAGGAAGACAGAGAAAAAATTATCATGGACTTGCAAACAGTCTATTAAAAAAAAAAAAAAGATCTGAAATGTTAGGGAACTATTTAGTTTAGAGAGCTGATGCCTAAAGAGAAGAGTTATATGAAATAAGAATGGAAGATTTTTATTTTTATTATTTCCAGCTCTCACAAAACAGCAAATTATAGGGCATTCCACAAAGCAACAACCTTTTAAAAGTTTTTTTTTACATCCCATTTTGCACAGTACAGCACTAACCAGTGGCACTCACTGTCAGAGGATAGAGAAGCCAAGAGCTTAATGGAATTCAAAAAGGCTTTAGATATTTGTGATAAAACAACCATACCTGATTTTATATGGAGTTTTTCATCTCTAAAAGTGCTTTTACAAAGCTCTTTACTAAACTCAGGATCACTATCCCCCATTTTACAGACTCATAAGAACATTACATGTAATAAAATGTCTAAAGGGCTTTAAACACTCTTGCTCAAGGCATCAAGACAAAAATTACCCTATTGATTGGCCACAGTGAGAGACAGAATGCAAACAGGGTGCACTGCTGCCAGCATCATTAAAATCCTTAAAGAACCAATTTGGTGTATCCAGCTCCCACATTCCAGTTAAATCAGTCACCCCTTCTCCTGGGCTTCAACCTGCTTCCAAGGATCTCCTCTATTTATTAAATTACCTGCCGTTACAAGAACTTGGGACATTGGTGGTGGACTCTTGCCTTCTTCCCACGGCACAGCAGAACTGAACAGCCGCATATGATCTTTCATATGAATATGAAAGTATTATGCTGGGAAGTATCTTGTGGGACACTGTGTGAGAGCACCCCAGGCACATATGCTGTCAGCAATCCCGGAGGAGACAGCTCTTTCAGGAATGCCAGCAGTAGCAGAAGACTGGACTGGGCTCCATAAAGAGGGAAGAGATGATGTCATCACACCTCTGTAGTGGGTAACCCCAAAACATGCTAAGTTGAGGAGGAAGAAAAGACATGTCAGAGAAGATAGGAAAGGAAACTGGCCACAGTCCTTTTCCACCCCTGACAATGACAGGGCCATATGCACGTGACTAGTAAAACTACAGAAACGCTACAGAATGCTCAAGATGGCTCAAACCAAAGAGGAATGAAAGGATGTCCACCTCAACTTAACACAGTGAAAGACTGAAATCAAGTTTATGCCAAAAGATTTGTTAAAACATTTAGGGAAGATACAGCTACAGGTGAATAGGGTACTTGGGTGCTTTAAAAACAGCAATAGAAAGCCTAGAACCCACTGAAATGACAGTGTAGTTGTGTCTACGGGGCTGTTATCTCCTCTTTCAACAAATCTTAATAAGCATACAGTTAATATAAACTACTATAGCTTTCACTAACACTATCAGCCTGGTAATCAAACTGACTGACAGCAGGGATGCTGCAGGGAGGCACATAGCTCTAAATGGAATTGTTATTGCCTCCTTTTTGTACTACCTTTCCTGCCAACCTTTTACAAAAGCATGTTCCTTGGTACACCAGGTATTTCCTATTCAAATGCTTCCTTCTATCAATACTAACTGATAATACTGCTGCTCATGGACAGATGAGCAGCAGACGAGCAGTCTTTGGAATTGGAACAACTTCTGGTGCAATCTACTCCACTATCTAATAATTCATTATTTGTGTAAGTTATGTATAACATTCCTAAAGATTTACCTATGTGTCTCTGCCTGCCCATATGACAGTAGAATATTCCATATGCTCCCACCTAGGCAAGTGTATTGTTACCTTTTCGGATCTACACTATTTAGTTAGTTCCCCTGGGTGCAAACCCTGGCTAAAAAGGCATCCCCCTAAACCTCAGTTTTGACTTCCATAGCTCAAAACAGACCTAGTAGAGATCAAGATCCTTCAGAAGTTCTGGCACAACAGTTAGCTGCCCGTGGGACAGCCAGAAAGTGAGAAAGAGCGCCTTACAGCTTGCGAAGGGTAAAGGACAGAGATGATCCCCTAGACTAAAGCGACAATTTCTTAGCTTCTCAGTTTCACAAACATGTGATGAAGGAGTCCCACAGCAGGCAGGATGGCCAGTGAACTCTGTACAAATGGAAGGATAAACACAGTGAGCCTGCAGCAGACAGCTGAAACCTGTTGCTGGTGCTAGGACCAGGGCCTTGTATCACCAGTGCTAAAGGCAGCTGAAATTAAAGCAAACACGTTTCACGATTTATGCAAAAATTCCCTGGAGATCAAAAGGGACTTTTTCCAAACCTAGGCCAGCCCATTTCACACTGAACAGATGTGCAAACTGCCACCCTCCGAGCCATCAGGACTCAGAATTTCCTCACACAGCTACACACAGACATTGACCTCCCACCTATACCACAGATACTCCCACACTCTTCCTGCTAATGCCTTGATTCACAACATGGTTCCTAACAATCCATACAGATGACTAAGGGGTGGCCTAGCAACAAACCCCTAGTCTGAGATGCCACTTGTTTCGGGAAGCATTTACACCAGGCTAAGGTTCTTCTCTTAGCCAGCCACTTGCCAAGCTGCCCTGAAGAGGAAGAAGCAGTGGAGGAAGCAGCATTGCTGAGCTGCAGCACAGAGCACCAACAGTCACCTTGCTGAACCCTGCCCTTGCTGGCTGGTGCCTGCACAACCAGCACC
The DNA here is from genome assembly GCA_013400335.1 of Eurystomus gularis. Taxonomy (NCBI): domain Eukaryota; kingdom Metazoa; phylum Chordata; class Aves; order Coraciiformes; family Coraciidae; genus Eurystomus; species Eurystomus gularis. The sequence continues at coordinate 244,645 of VZZY01025658.1, read as the reverse complement.
AATCGCTGGCTCATGTTCCATCTTCATTTTGCTCCAAGCTCGGTCATTTGTGCTCTGATTATCTCTCATTACTGACGACCTTGCTGTAATGAGTTTTAATCTGCCTCGTATTAATTAGAAACATTTTCATTAGCCAGCTCAATTTTAGGTAAATAGCTAATAGAAGCAACTGAGCTGCAATTAGTTATCTGTGGGGCAGTTCAGAAGAAAAATCAGAAGGGAGCAGCTGTTTCCCCTCTAGAAACCTCTGTCATATAATGCACTCTGTCTAAATCTCCTGAGCAGGGAGAACAAGGAGCACAGGAGCAGGATGGTCAGAGAAACAACATGCTAAAATAACTAGGACATAGCACTTCTATGGCTGTGGCACTACCTGTCTATTCCCCCCCACTAACAGTTCCAGACCAAACTGCTGAATACAGGAATCAGAGTCAAGTGGAGTCCTTCACACCTACAGACATCACCTCCATTGAACAAAGTTCTGCTCTTGAAGCTGGATTAACCTGTGACTGTACAAGTCCTCCACGCAGGCTCCCTTTTGGGACATGTACAGTTATGCGAGTTGTATTTATAGATAAGATAAGACAGATTTGCATGCAGGTTCCCAAAAGCACCCTCAAGTGCCTCGTTGTCCAGATGGGGTTGGTATACAAAGCGATCTGTCCTGTGCTTCATTGCAGAGGACCCATGGAGGACAGGAAGTAACTCAACAGCATGGCTGCAGAAGGCACAGAGATATTTACAAAAGCCGCAGTGAAATGAGGCACGTGTCTCGATCCATTGATCACAGTGCCTGCAGCTCCTGTTATGGAGGCAGGTGAAACGATAATAAATTTGACACAGTACCTCTCAAAATCTTGCTAAGAAAATTAATTCAGCTCAGATTAGATCATGTGGAATGGCACTGAAAACAAGTTGAGGGCTAAAAGGACACCATCTTATATGGCCTTGTGTTTAGATGTAGTGGGGGACTCCTAGCTATCAGTCTGACTAAACCCTGTTTTATTTGCCATTTTCAGCTGATATAAAGAACATGATCAACTGAGATGTGTGTTACGTTCAGGAGTGTTCCCTAAACAGGAGCTGATGACACATCCTACAGGAACCATAAGCTACTGACTGAACAGCAAAAATGATCTGAAGGAAAAACACTCCCCAGACAGCTATACCCATGTAAGGAGACCCTGGGAAGGCAGTAGCATGAGAAATGAGCACTGGTCCAGAGCCAAACAGAGGGTGGGGTGAAGAGCTCAAACACGGCCACAGTAGGAATTAGCTCTCACTGAAGCTCATACAGTTATGGCTATGCATAGGGAGGCTTTGCATCAAGGACAGTGGTGTAGAAATGGTGTCTTCACTTAAAAAAAGGTCTGAAGTCCCAGATAGAGTACAGAGATCCAAACAAGTAATAGTACATCAGGAGCCACTGCAAGACAGGCAGAATCATAGAATTGTTTAGGTTGGAAAAGACCATTATGTCCAGCCATTAATCTAACTCTACCAAGTCCACTGCTAAACCATGTCCCTAAGCACCATATCTACATGACTTTTAAACACATCCAGAGATGGTGATTCAACCACTTCCTTGGGCAGCCTGTCCAGTGCTTGACAACCCTTTCAGTGAAGAATTTTTTCCTAAACCTCCCCTGGAGCAACTTGACACCATTTCCTCTTGTCCTATCACTTGTTACTTGGGAAAAGAGACCAGCACCCACCTCATGACAACCTCCTTTCAGGTAGTTGTGGAGAGCCATAAGGTCTCCCTTCAGCCTCCTTTTCTTCAGACTAAATAACCCTAGTTCCCTCAGCAGTTCCTCGTAAGACTTGTTGTCTATGCCCTTCACCAGCTTCATTGCCCTTCTCCGGATCTGCTCCAGCACCTCAGTGTCTTCAAAGCAAAGTGAAGTATCCTAGCAGCTGGGATGAGAATGGACATCTGACAGCCTCTTGCCTTAGTCCCCACACCCCATCCTGCAATAAAATGGCGCTGGAAAAGCCATGGACTCCACAGGAAGCACTGGCAGACAGAAGATAGACTGAAAGACACACTGAGAAGTGAGGTTTGTCAGGATGGATGGCCTAAGTACTGAAGAAAAGATGGAGAAAGCTCAGCTAAGTCTCATCTAGTTCAGCAGCTGAGGGTCAAGACGGTAGCTTCACACAGTCTGCTCTCTTGGTGTGGGTGTGCAGAGAGGAAGGAAGCATAGAAGCAGCCGTTGCAGCTGGAGGGGAGAAATCGTCACATCCACTTTGTCAATGCCAAAAAATCTAGGTTGACATTTTTCTCTTCCCAACAGTTGAATCCCACCCTACCAGCTGCACGTCACAGCTGACCTCCAGTCAGGACCTATCTGAGTCAACGTCAGGCGATTAAACAGTATGACAGCAGCTTCTCCCCTTTGTACATATGCAACTTCTCTCCTGGCAGGTCACTCCAATGGCAGGGGAGCAGAGCAAGCAGGCTCCCTCTCTTACAGACACACAGGCACTAGCATTCCAGCTTTGTCACAGAACCCAGAAAGAAGGGTTTCACTGAAGTCTCTCTAGAGAAACAGCCCCTTACCAAACTGACATAGGCAGATTCCTTTCCCCTTCTTTAATCTGAGAAGCTATGACCTTTAAAGTACAGACTACTTCTTCCCATAGGAACAGGATGCCTGAAGAGAAAAGAGACAGTAACACATGAAATACCTAGAAGCGATTAAATTGGATTGACGAGGAAGTCAGGAAAGATAACAACCATGGGATTATGCTGTCAATTCCAAAAAACTTCAGTGACTGTCATAGCACTACATCCAAGGAATACAGAATGGCTGCAGTGCCATTATCAATGGCAAAGAGCAGTCCTACTTTTAGAAGTGCCTATGTTGTAAAAAAAAAAAAAAGTGAAAAAAAGGCCAAAGAAATGTCCCCTTGTTACTCATCAGATCTCTTCCCTTCTGGTTATCAGTCAGTGGCTGACTTCAGTGAAAATATATATACATAAGTTACTCCAGCTTCTTCACCCAGTTAACACCACTACACAGCTTCACACCAAGGAAGGCAGCCAGTGTCTATTAGCATCCCAGCAATGTCACCACTGTGGGAAACTGAGCTGGTGTCTCTTCTGATTCATACACAATCAATAGACTTGTTAAACTGCAATTAGAAGGTCAGATCCTTCCTTGCAGCCCCTCCTGTACTTTCTCACTGAAAACAATAGGTTCATGCAGGTGCCAAAGGAAGCAGAATTCAGAAAAAATAGGCTTATGTGTGTGCCAGTGAAGGCAGCATTTAGTCTACCGAATCCTTACAGCTGCTAAAAACAAAAGCAACAGAGATAACCTATAATGGCTTTGAGAGTGCCACTTTAAAATAGCATGAGATAGCAGTTTAATAAAGTAAAACATATGAATATTTGACATGGCACCAAACTGAGATGAACAAAAGCAGAGCCCAGGTGAGGCTGCATGTTGGTTATTCATTACCCAGAGTAGATAGATTTTGCTCCCACAATAAGCAGGAGGAATTACCCCCAGCAGTACCAGAGGCAATTGCCTTTATTGCAGCTGGTATCACAATGAACAATATTGTACATGTCTCCCCTGTACTTGGCTGTGGCTCACCAAGGTTTTAAAGGGAATAAAACTAAGATCATCTTTATATCCCATTACATATTCAACATTTTGCCCTTTCCATTGCCAGTTGTTGGGTGTTCCCTCTCATCTAAGAGATGAAAGAGCATCCATGAGGCAGGGACACTGTATTTGTAAACGTCAAACATATTGTAAGAACCTAGAGTAAAATAGTCAGTAAAGCTGTTGGATGTCTTGTCTTCTTCCAATTTTAAGAAAGCTGAGTGTCCCTCCACCAGAAGACTCACTCTCAGTTATTACTTTTCTTACAAGGAACTGAGTGCAACAAGAAACATTATCAGTGCATGGGGAGCTGGGCAGACAGCCAAGAAGAAAAGGAGCAGAAAGCCTCCACCACCAGGTTACCTATCCCACCCAGGATCAAAGTGACTGGTCAATATTTAAGAGTGGTTGAGCCTAAGACATTATAAAATAGATTTCTGCACAAGTGATACCAAAAAAGTCAGCTGTAAAAGAACTCTCTAACACTTGTTTGCCATGTTAGACAAGTGCCTGTGAAGGAATATCGCTACGTTTATCCCCCAGACTTCCAGAGAAGCAACTACAAATAGCAACTATCGGGCTTTATCAAGTGGAAATATAGGGTGGATTTTTCTGGATTTAAAAGATGCTGATTACTACAGATCAACAGTGCAAGTACTCCAAGTGGCAGGGTAAGGCAAGCCTAGTCCATCACTACCCAGTTTGGGCAGTGTTTGCCACAATTTAAAGGAGAAAGCATCACCTGGAATTCAGAGGTTTCAGTCTGAATCTCACAAAAGCAACAGTGAGGTTTCCTTTGTTGCAAGGGGGAGAATTGGTATAAGAGGCTAACACTGGTCAAACAAAACCAAAGATGACACTGCAGAGGAGAGAACAGGCAAGAGGCAATCTCCATCAACAGGCTAGTCAAAGATAGCTTGAATAACTTGGCTAGAAGGTATATAGTCAATTTAAGACAAAAGGCCTATCACAAAGGCAATCAGTGCAAAACCCAACAGGAAAACAATACTGATGAAGATCTTCCAAAGAATCAGACCTTGCTGGCAAAATACAATCACTGTGAATAGTTCCAAAGACAAAATTCCCATGCCAGAAAAGCCCCTAAAGAACTAGTACTACACAAAATGGATGTAAACCAAAGCAATTAAATCAGATGCTAGCAATGCAAAGTAAAACTATCTATGACTTCTACCCTCAAATTTATGTATTTACATATTCCACACAGAAGAACAGAGATCCCATGAAGAAGGATGAAATCACAGTAAAACTGGGAGTTGATGTCAGCAGGCAGGAGAAGATGGAAAATGGGATAAATATGGTCTTGATTCTATCTCTGGAAAACAGTGGAGCTTCACTGCTCTCTCATTAACGAGATCATGCCACAAGGTGGGGCTGTGCGCTGATTACCACTGAAGATTTGTTCCTATCACAGGCAGTTGCATGTACAAGCACTTGGCTGGAGGCAGTAAGAGGAGACTCCCATCCCAACTAGAGGGATCCTTTGCCAAGTCGCTACTGCTTAATGACTTGACTGAGACATCAAAGGCAAAGCTGAGAACATGAACAGGCCTCCCCTGAAGCCTATTCTGAAGCCTAAAATAGGCTCCTTTGTAATCATGTGCTCATCAGCACCTGGGATTCAAGAGCATCCCATAGTAGCCAGTCAACTATGAGACATGTGTCTAACTGCCTCTTTGAAAGCACAGTTACCAAGGCTACATGAACTGCTGTCCCGACTACACACAAATTGGGTGAGCTTCTGTCCTGGTTTCAGTTAGAACAGAACTAATTCTGTTCAATGATTTTACTTTTCAGCTCTGTCTCTTCTAACTAACCACACTTTCTGAAGTTAACAGCATCTTTTTGCAGGCAGTGCCTGCTTCTAGCAGCGGTAACACTTGATGTTTAGAGTTACTACCACAGACTGGTGTGCAGAAAGGCTCCTGCTTATTCTTGCTCCTGTGCAGACCAAGGTCACTGCTAAATCTTGTCTGCCACATTGGGGGTGCAGAAAGTGAAAGGCCGCACCTGCAGGGAGGAGCAGACAGGACAGGTGACCCTAAACTCACCAACGAGGGATTCCATCCCCTATACGTCATATTCAGTATAAAAGCTGAAGGATCACAAGGGTCAGTCTCTCTTCTTCAATGGCCCATGTCCAGGGAGGACTCTGTCTGTTCTGCCCTCAATCGTGAGCTGTGTGTTCCTGCATCCAGCTCCTCAATCTGGTTCCTGTCTGCAGCCGAGTCCAGTCTGGGACTTCCCCAGTGCCTGCTCCACAGCATCAGTGGTGACAGTGACATAACTGCCATCAAGGGAGTTAGGTTCCATATTAGGTTTGTGTGCATTTGCATAGATTTCATTTTATTGTTATTATTTTCATTAAAGCTGTTCTAGTTTCTTTTCCAATCCGTAAGTCTTTCTCCCAATAAGAAAGTCTCTCTCCCTTTCTCTTCCCCTTTGGGAAGGGAAAGGGATTAATAGAGAGCATCTGGTATTCTTCCAGTGGCCCTCCCAGCCCTCACCCTTGACAACATCTACACACAGCCATGAGCAATCCAGATGATTTCTAACTCCTCCCCTGGGCTTTGACAGAACTCTTCAGTCACAGGGAGGAAAGGTGCCTCAATCACCTCCACTACAGGAAGGCAACTGTCTATGGGCCACAGCGCAACAGTCCCCAGAGAGCACCCCACAAGGATAATTTGAGACAGGTGGTCTGCAACTTCCAGGGAACAAAGGCAAACAGAACATTACTGGCCGCTTGGAACTCACCTAGCGCAGCAGATCTGACCTCCCTGACACAGGGAACCCTTAGTGGCAATAAAGTAGCCTAGATAATGACTTTGTCTTGTTCTAAAATCTGTCAAATCCATAAGTCCAGCATTCCTTAATTCCAAGCCTTCATGATGCTGCTCAACCATGACCCAGACAAAAGACATTGGTCCAATACCAATCATGAAGACCTCCCCTCCATATGGCAATGCTCAGACTCAAGCTCATTTTGGCAGATGATACTGGGAAACCAAATACTCACTAAAAGCAAGCTTGGAAACCCACTATATACTCTAGTTCTAGATTTGCAAATCCCCCCCATCTCCAACAAAATATGTGTTGGCTTACAGAGAAGCACGCGTTTCTAGTAGTTATATGGGAGCTGTTAGATTTTACTACTCAGTTGCTTGAAAGAAGAAAAAGAAATCTCCTCTGTTGGCCTATTAATCTGTCATAACGAGATTCTTCATAATTAATTTGTCTCTAACAGTTGCTTTGTAATGATAGCGAGAGAATATTTCAGGAATGGCAATTACCTTTGGTGTCAAAATGATGAGGAAAACAAATGTTCAACCATCAACAAAATGCAGTGCCTTTTCCACTCCCACCCGATGGTGGGTGACAGCACTGCACATCAGAATTACAGTGTGGTTAATTACCAGACATGTTGCAATTGAGAATTCATTTCCCCTCTTGAGATTAAATTTGTTGAGCAATGCAGATGAAAGGATGGGAATCTGCCACAGGGATGAGGGTTGCACGGGGAAGTGGTCTTATCTATACATTGCTGCTTCTTTAATTTACTACATGTATGTCCAACAATTTTAAGCAGTGACACTATTTAAGGGAACTTTCTTTCATTCACTACACATACATCCCACCATTTGAAAGATTCTGCAAAAGGACAGAGCTTGACTTCTTTGTTTTTGCTTCATTTAAATTTAGTATCCTTCAAATGAAAAATCACAAGCCTGCATCACTCTTTCAACACTAGTATGAAATAAAATTAGTTTCTAGGCTATTTTTAAACAGAAGAGTTCCTTGGGCTGTGAACTAATTGGATTTCAATATGTTACAGAACCTGACATCTGACTGCTTCTGGAGTGAGATTTCCAGAAACGAAGCTAAGCTAAGCACAGTGTGGAGCTTGTCTCTCCAGGTGAGGACAAGCTCTGCCAGAGCTGAGAATTCTACTCCAGAGAGGGACAGGGAGGGAAATCCTGATGGCTCAGCTGCCATTGACACAGGTGTGCAAAGCTGCAGCCTGGGAGAGCTGTCCTGCCTGGGGTTGGGAATGAATCCACCCAGCACCTGGGCCATAATTTTCTCAGAAAATTAAAGATTGTGGCAAATCTTTGCCATGTGAGTTACTAACAAATGCAAGGCTGGGTAGGTAAGTCTGTATCCAATCTGCCAGAAGCATGGCGGAAGCCAGGGAGGTGGCAGCCAGGGCTGAGGCATCAGTGAGGAATGGTAAGGGCAGAGCTGGGGCAGGCTGTAGGAGAACGAGGAGAGCAGGAAGCTGATTCAGGCCTAGTACAAGATGGCAGCACAAGTGAACAGAGAGGTCAGCTGTGCAGGGCTAGTGTGAGAAGCTCCATGCATTCAGATGGGGATATACCAGGAGAGGTGCATGTGTGAAGCTGATTCTGCCTGCAACTTACTCAGTCCTCAACCACATCACCAAGCGCTTGCTACCCTAAAATCAAACCATAGGTTTAAAAGAATCAAACATCACCATCACTCCTGGAACAGACTCAGTCCCTAACCTGAGGCCTTTGGGGCCAGTGGAGGTGGAGGAAAATTGAAGTGGATGTAACCCTGCTGGTCAGGGAACCAGGAGCTGCTAGAGCTCTTGGCAGCCCTTCACATGCATCAGGTTGCAGACACCTCTTGTCTTCAAGCACACAGCCCAGTACAAGCAGCAGCTCAGGATGAGGAAAGCACGGTTCCAGCTAACAGCCGTGCTGTTTCTCACTCCCCATCACTCAGGAGCCATCATTTCATTATCACAATGTTCCCCAGTCAAGGATCACCACTCTGTTTATTGGCAACGAGTAACTCCCAGTTCAGACTGCCACAGCAAAAACCTCTGCTTACCGCAAGAAATAGAAGCACGGAAGCTATCCTGGAGAGGAAAAAGAGGGCCAGAACAGGCGATAGCAGGGCACTGCAGAGATGAAAGAGCTCCTGCTGGGCTCTGCAAGCGCCCAGCTGTGCTGCCCGACCGTGAACACAAAGGAAAGGGCCCGAGGGAAAAAAGAGTATCTTCCCTACTTCTCTTCACACAACAGTCCGACGATAAACAAATAGGAGTGCAAAGCCTGCTGCCCTTCAGCAATCCTGTAAAAAACAACTTAGAGCAGCCCTACAATAACAAACAGGCTGCACAATTACAGAGTTCACAGGCAACTCAGAACGAGTACGTTTTCAAACAGAGACTGCAGGGGCAGCACAGACATTTTAGGAGCTGGGGTTTTTTTGAAAAGCAATTCTACTAGTGACCTTTTTAGTGAATTTACCTCTAAATTCAACAAAACTGGAGAGCTGGTAAATGGATCCAGGCTTGGCAGGATGCATTTCATAAAGCACTGTGCATACGTGTCCATGTGCAGGCTCACATGCAGATTCATTGTTAAAGTAGAGCTAGGAACAGAGTGGAAGCTGTATAAAGATGACCCTTGTCACTATGTTTATCTGCTCCCTGTGGGCCCCTTCCAAGTCACATCAGCTCAGTACACTGACAAAACAAGTTGTTACTGGTGTCAGACCTGCCAAGATGATGCTGCTGCAGAGGAAGGAGCAGCAAGCAGCTCTGAATGGTGCCCCATCAGCAGAACTTGCAGCCACAGAAACAGAACTCTCAAGGCAAAAAAAGGGACAAGAAAACAAACAAAAAAAAAGAAACCCCAAACCAGTTCCCAGTTCTACAGGACCAAAAGTAGGCTTAACTAAACTAGCAGTGAATGTTATTACCACCTTGGATTCACTCCTCCAAAGCCATCTTTGAACCTTTGACCCTGTCTCAGAAGTGGCTACTTCAACAGAAGCACTCACACCTGAACACACATGCACATGTCTACAGGCAGACAGATGTTCCTGTCCAGATGTACAAAAATGCAAACACATGATCACATCAGCAGATTTCTAGGCAAGGCACTTGAACACCCTAGTAAATCAAGTAAAGGGTAGCTTCCAAACCCGGCATTGACTTTGACATTTCCTTTTGCTCCTAGACTAAATCGGTAACTGCTCCAACTCCAGAGAAACATAGCTTCCTTTTTTCCTAGTCCCCAGGGCTTCTTCAGCCAGACAGAGTCCTGCCTGGTCCTGGGGCACCAGATGGAGGAAGATAGCAGTGTTCCTTTCGGAGACACCTTTCCCTCAAGTCTGCAAGCAAGGTGGCCCCCACATAGATAAAAAGGTTTGCCTGGAACCCACTAAGACATCTTCAACGTTGCCAAGAAGTCCAGAGAAGTGTTTGCAAGACACCACCCACCACAGCAATTCCTTCAGTGCTGACTTAACAGACTAAATGAAGACACTGGCTTGACAGGTAAGATAATTGTGTGCTAGCCTCCAGCACATTCTTTTATCGGATCCACTTTAGGTAGAATGTGATAAGGTCACTGGTTTAGCAGAGCAAATCTACAGTATACCATCCTGCTCTGAAATTCCAACCTGGCCTGATACATGAAATATCCTCTGTACGCCACACTAGTCATTTCACTTCTGTTTTTACATCTCTGTACTCCTAATCTGGGGCCTTTCAAGCTGGTGTTTCATTGCAAGATGCTACAGTAACCTTAGAAAGGTGAACAGAATCCACAATATAGGTCTTCTTAAGGACTCAAAGGACAAATAAAACATTTGAGAAGCCCAGTTTGCCACTGCAAGTACTGGTATGTCTCTATCCCCAAATGAATCTTTTAGGTATCTATTTTTCACAATCTCAGATAGGATTACTTCAATTCTCAAGACAGCTATCTTCCTAGTCTTAAAATAGGTAAAGAACTGGCTGCCTATCAGCCCTACTGATTTTACAGGTGGCCTCCAACAACTAAATCATACAAACTGGCCAGTAGTTCAAAGCGACGCAGTCCTTCGTTTGTATCCTTGATCAAGGCTTGCTCCAAAGTCAATGGGAGTAGACTTAAGTTACTTGCAGTGGCATCCTAAGCAATTCTTGCTTTTTGTTTACTTCTCTCTTTACACAGGTCTTCAACTCTGAGAAATCCTATATTCACATCTATTTGCATCACTCACATCTAGGGTGAAAATCAAGGCAGATAAATAAATCTCAACCATGAGCTCTTCAAAGAAGATACCATCTCTTGCCATATCTCTTGACTTTGCACTGCCGAGCATTCATTTCACATTGGGACTCAAGGCATAGTCCAAACACTAAATAAAACAAGATCATTTCTTCACTTCCCATTTGCTCTTTTTATAGTGCTCCTCATGGTGCAGGCTCCTTGCAGCCTACATCCTTCAAGGGCTTGCTAATGATTTCCTCATTGTACCAGTTGAGATGTTCTTCAGATAGTCCTCTGGCTATTATGTACCTCTTCAGCAGCTATAAGGAAGCAAAGTAATGAGGTCTTCGGGGATTCAAATGAAAAGGAATAGCCCCACCTGGAGGAGAGCAGGCTAAATGCTCCCAAGGCACTCGGGCTGGGGAGGTGCAAAAGAGATGTAGGACCACTTCGGCAAGTGTGTGACACCTCACGCTCACGCTCCCAGAGTGAAGCACTTCAGGAATGAGAGTGCACAGCCAGGAAAAAAAGTGCAATAAATTTTCCCCTCATCTCTATCCTTCTTCCTGCTTCAAAAAAGTCACAGTGAGATGGCCTATTTCCCTGAATAAATCACTTGCAGAAGACTGAAGAACATCTTCTGCATAAGCACACATCCCCCAAAAAATGGATCTTCCTAATGCTACAAAATTAAAACTCAGAGATGTGGTGCCCATAACATTCAGCTGACACCACTCAGCAGAAGAAAGCAGAAGGAGGAAAAGGAAGTGTTTTATAATTATAAGATTTATTTTACAGCTTGTTATGTGTTTTCAGGACAAAGCTGTCATGCTTTATGTGTTGGCAGGAAGTTTGCTAGACAGCAGTGCTCAAATGTAGAGTCATCAAGCCACCAGCTGGCCCTGCCTGTAGCTTTTTTAGACTGCATTAGCGTGGACTGTGACTTTTAGATGAAGAGATATCCTGGGAAGCACATAATAGGGCAACCAAACCTGATGAGCTCAGGGACTGTGGATGGGCTGTTAAGCTCTTCACCTATTACTGGTTCCCATTTAGCTTGGTGATAGAAAGTCACTGCCACCTATTGGCTGTTCTGTGTCTCACAGGGAAGTTCATTGGCTTCCTCTCACCCCAGTTCACCACAGGTTGAAGTACAAGCAAAGAAAGCCACCACTGCATTCACTGGCTGTGATGCAGAACGGCCCAGAGTATTCACTCACAGTTGCCTTTCTGAAGGAATGCCACGGAGAGCTCCTGGGGATTTCTCTCTCCAGATGCAGTCTACCTCCATCACAAAGAAACTATTTTAGGACATCAGTTACTATTATTTAAGGCACACAGTGTTACTGAATCATGAGGGAATTCCAAAGACACAGGCTATTTCGTTGGTCTGAACTAACCAGGTTATTTTTGGAAAACACAAGCACATATACACCCACTTTTTTTCTTTCCAGGATCCTTCAGTCGGGCAACTTCACAGTGAGACACAGCTCATTTTGAAAACACCCACTCCACCATGAAAAGCAAATATAACAAACGCTATGAATAGCCTCCAAGGACCAAGAAATCGTATTCTGTATAATGATGGCATAAGGTTACACCTTGCCAATATTTGCCCAGATACTAACAGCCCAATAACCAGGAGTCTGAATGAGGAGAACATCCTCATTCTGCTCTCAAAAGAAGAAAGTTAATTAACCTCCCCAAATGGTTTTTCCCTGACAAAGCAATTCTGTAGCCAAAAAAAGTTAATTCAAGAATGGATTCCCACTGTCTCCCATGACACTTTGACCACGGATCCTTTCTCTCCTTGGTAACTCCTCTCCATTTAAAAAAAAAAACAAAAAACAACACACAAACACCACAAAAACCTGTGTCCACCTTCACAGCAGTAACCTTTTGTCTTACAGAAGAAACCAACAAAAAATGCCCTGCTCAAGACTTTCAGCTGTGGCCACTTGTGCCAAAATCTACACAATGACCAACCTATTGCAATCCTCTTACTACACTGCCAACAACTCACAATCCTGTTGATGCCAGCCCTTAAAAAAAACAGCATGTTGTGAGATACCTCTTGACTGACAGCAGGATCAACAGAAATTGATGCCAGTAGTATAAGAAGTGTCAGCCAAGACATCCAGGTGCTACAATGGGAGGCACACTGGAAATGTCACAGGGTAGGCTGACTTGAGACCGAGGAGACAAACCCTCAAGGAGGGAGAAGAATGTCAAGAGAAATGTGGCCCTCCACAGCATAAAATGGTTTGTTAAGAAAGGAATAGGTAAAAGAATGGTACTGAGTAGGCTGCCTCCTTCCTCCTCTGATGCAGTACAATCACAAATGGGAAGAAATGCCCGAGCTCAAATGTGAAAAGATGGCCAGAATCATTTAATGAAATAGACATGAAATAAAGAAAGTTCTTATCTCCCCTAATGCTCCTGACACTAGATGTACAGACTTCCAATGTCCTGGGGCTAACCATGACTACCACTGGCCTTGACATCAGTAACTGGCATTATCATCATATGCAGGAAAAGGGCAGACACCTCAGGAAAGGATCCTTAGCTCAGGAGAAAGATCAAGTTACCCATGTGGTCCAGCCATCAGTGGCGAGATGAAGCAACCACTGGGATGGACATAAAGCCTGACCACTTAAGCAGGTTTATCCCTGCCATAGGCAAGGGCAGCAGTAGAAAAGACATTTTTTGCCCCTGGCTATTGCAGGGGAAGGGCTGTGAGTGCACCAGGAAGGTGGATTCTCCTATCTCCCAGCTGATGGGAGAACCAGAGAAAAGCAAACTAATCCAGGGACACAGAGTGAATTCCCAGATAGTGCTTCCTGCCTCATGGAATGTAGTAAAACACCCCCAATCTGCTGGCTGTAAAAAGGTGCTGAGAACATTAGCATCAAAAGTGGTCCAAGAGGGACAGAAAAATAGAGTAAGATTGAAGAGAATTCCTTGGAGTTAAGCAGAAACCTGGCTAAAAGCCCCTGGGGAACCCATTTACTTCTTAATCTGCTTCACATTTAATTGATTCCTAATGACTATGTCCCTATTTGGCCCCAGCAGGCTCAGGGACTGGTGCTGCCTCTGAGGCTTCCCATCTCTCATCTGAAGCCATGGGTAATTTGGAGGCTCCAGTTCAACAGCTAACTGGGAATCTGTGGAGAGCAAGTTAAGCACTATTTGCACTGGAGCAGCACCCACCAGTAACACTGAGTACCAGGAGGAGATGCACAGAAGTGTTTTCCCACTCTTAGCTGCAAGCAAATCCAAGACACACATGCAACTGCACCCCTTCACCACAGGCAGCAGCACCCAGACCTGCTGGCACTATCTGCAGTCCCAGGGTCATCAAATACCTGCCTCACAGAACCTGACTTCTAGGCACAGCATCAAAAGTGAAGCCAGAAATCAGTAACCAATTCAAACACAGGCTTAAAAGAAAATTCCAAAGTCTCAGCATATGAAGAGAACATTAAGCTACCCTCACTGGAAGGACAGAAAGCAAAGAGAGTACAATGAATGGCTGAGAGCACCAGAGATCTATCTGGGACAGAGGCTAGTAGAAGCAGCATCTGGATAAGTATCCTTCACACACCACACTTACTTTGGAGGGGCATTTGCATCCTTTTGGCCCCTTCCGGCTACTAACCTTTAGTACAAACTCTAATGGGGCAACTTCTTACAAGCCATTCTGACCTAGTCCGAGACCAACAAAATCAGCTCCCACAGAGTGTTAGAAGAGCTGCAAGATGGTAAAGACTTTGTTGCCATCCACTTAGAGCTGCACTGAGATGAAAGGTCTGATGTGCAATTTCCCAGGCCCAAAAAATTCTCCCACGTTGAACTGCTGCTTTGCTAGCACAAGCTCTATGGGGATGTTCCTGAGGAACCCACAAGTCCTGTCATTGTCAGGCTCAGTGGTGGCCCTCCATAAAACATCTGCCAAGAGCAGGACAGCCTCCACAGGCCAAAGAGTTTACTAACTCATGCTGTGCCTGGATCTAATTCCTCTTATCTCCCAACTCATTCCCCTTTATGCAGTCAAAGGCTAGTGCTGGCCATGCCACAGAGTGCTCTTGTGTCATGCTGACATGCAGTGCTTGCCACTGGCTCTGCCACACAAGGAGACTGACTCAGCTAGTCTTGGCTGCCAAGCAGGGAAAGCCCAGCTCTGTGCAGTGCCAGAAAACAGGGCCCTTTCTGGCTGCCAGGGGCATAAATTGACAAACCATCAAAACCTGCATGACAGAGGTTAATGAAGCCACAGAGAGACAAGGCAAAAGGTCAGGAATTTGCAAGGGCTGCTGCGAAATGCTGCCAAATGACAAGCTGTCAACAGCACTGATAACTCCATAACTTGGGTGTTGCTCAAGAAAGCTACAAGCAGCTTTTCTGCAAACCAGGTTTCAAAGGCATGTGACAGAGACACAGGCAGATGCAAAGTGAAGCTCCAGACTCCAACATGTCTATCTCCAGGCTATGCCAGGGCAGCAGTGCCACTCACCTGGGATGGGGAGCTACAGCGGAACAGCTTAGTATCTCTAGACAGGACAGGATGAGAACAAGCCCAAGGAAGCTACTCTGCAAACTATCCCAGATACTCTAAGGCTATACTGATGATGTGGATTTTCTTTGCCAGAGGAATACTAAAGCATGCTGGAGCTTGATGCCACTGATTTCTACCTGGCCCACCAGTGTTTCCAGTTTCAGAGTCCCTCCAGTCTGAGGGCCCCTGGATATACCACCTCATGCATTACTACCATATTAGTGGCCTAAATCCTACATGCACCAAGAAGGAAAATGAAGTTAAAGACCTTCAAACACACTATGCAGAGTGGCCTAAGTTGGCACAAGCCATATTTCCCACTCCAAAGAGACTCTGACCTGGAATACCAGAGATGTAAATTTCTTTGCCCAATTCCTATTTCTGCAGAGATCTGCAAGCCTGACTGGTCCCTATAATTTCTCCTTCAACACTCTTCTTTTACCTTAATCCCTCAGCCTTCATGTCACAGCCATTACCAATCAATTAGCAGGACAAGAAACCACTGCCAGGCCCCTCTCAGCAGCTGACCTCCGCACAACCAGTCTGGGCAGCAGAGAACTGGTGACAGAGCCCAAATGCATCTTACCCCATACACAGAGCACTTGAATCTCTAATGGACATAAGTGAGCACTTGTTATGTGGCTACTCTTGACAAGGGACTTTCTCCGCTGGGCCATGCAGATCCTGCGAGAATCTCATACACAGCACAGTTTGCTGTTAACAGTTTGGCAGAGGGCATATTGAACTACTAAGCTGACAGCTTGATGTTTCACTTTACAGCAATGGCTTTGGCAACACACATGTGCCTTGCAGAGTTTCCAAGGAACACGGTCCAGTGCTATCACCTACCTGTGATTTGAGGAAGTCATACTCCTCTGATCCATACGGGACGCTCCGAAGAGAGGTGAGGTAGTCATAGGTGATAACTGCTGTCTGTAAATGAAACCAGAAATGTTGAGCAAGCTCTGCAGTTATCAAAACAACAAAACTTCTGTTAAGAAGAATGTATGTAGCTTAGACTCCAAAGTTTAGGCTGCTCAGTGACATTTATGGTAACAGACTTGGAAGAAATTAAATGAAAATATTTCCATTTCAATGAATATTTATAAAAAGCAGCATAGGGACCTCACTGACACGTAGCTATTAAAAATAAGCAACACTTGGCAATCCTATACTACCTTCTATTTGAGAAACTCAAAGCATTTTCATAATCTTTGCAGAGCACCTTGCATAGCAGCTTCCCATTCTTAGTCAGCCACCTAGGGCTTCCACAATAAGGTCTACTGCTAGGAATAGAGGCCATTCAGACCTTGGTTGTGCCCCACCAGTTATCTAACACCACCTTCACACCTCCATCCTGCCTAACCACATTGGTGCACACTGGCTTAGCAGGGAACAGAGTGACTGAAGACAAGCTCACCAACCCGTGCTAAGAGCTGTACTTTTGTGGATTGTTGTGCAGGTTCAGCCATCATCATTTTATGCTGCCATCAGTTGCCTGATCACACAGGCCAACACTGAACTCAGCAACATCCCCTCACAAGTCTTTTTTCAAACAGTCCTGCCATATATTCCTGTGGGCCCAGCTCCTCTGCTGCCCACCGTGGTGCCAGCATCACCTGCTGGACACAACAGACAGAGATGGCTCCTTCAGTGGCCCTTCACATGGAAGGACACCACTGAGAGAGCTCAGCAAGATACAACCAGCCCCAATAGAAGCCACACCCAACAGGAAGCTCCTCTGACTAACTGGCTCCTGGTTGATATAATCCTGGCCTCACCCACCACCCCAATTACAACCACTTGGGTGAGGGCAGAGCCAGAGACACACAGGTGGGCCAGGTTCTGTCTCTGGAACATGAATCTAATAAGAAAAACAAAACATTCTGCTGGGTTGTGACTCATCCACAGGTCATTTCCAGCTCAGGGCCCACAACTCAGGCCCCAGCACTTCAGGGATATTCAACTGCAGAAAGGACTGGAGGGCCAAAGGGCCAGATACCCAATTACAAAACAACAATACGGGGATCCAGCTAAAACTTTTTAGCTAGACATAGCCACAGACAACACAATTAGATTCCCAAGTGCCTTAATGATTTCTCAAAATGGATCTAGGGTGTTTAACAATTTTATCCTATGACTAAAGTTCTTCTCTTTCCACAGTCAGAACGCCAGCAAATGGAACAGAAACATATAGGTCATGTTTATTACGTTTACTTGGAGGGAGAGAATAGAATGTACATCTAGATGAGCTGGCCCACTAAACTGCCATTTGAATTTCAAGATCCTTGCCGTAAAGAACTATTTGCATAACTCAGATCTAAAGCCAGATTTCTGGAAATCTTCCTACTGAAGGGGCAGCATCCCATTCAGGGACAGGATAGTAGCCCCACCTTCCACTGCAAACGTGCCTAGGAAGGACATGAAGCACAGCTCATGTATCATGAAAGCCAGGGGAGGAAGGAGATCAAATCTGGTTTCAGACAAAGTCACTAGATCTGACAGTAGGGAAATAGTCAAAAGCTCAGAGATGCATCCAAGACGGGAACAAGCTGGGAATCCGCTACAAATAGACACACTCCTTCCTTGTGGAGGTTAGGTTTCTCATGTTTCCTTTTTCTGAACTTGAAACTGAGCCCAGTAATTTTTTTTTTCCTGGCTTTGCAGGTTCTCTTGCCCCTGGTGAACCCAGGAGCTGCACAGCTACACAGGGTCCCATACAGAAGAAACATTTTTCAAAGCATATTCACAACCTCAAAAGACCAACTTTGAAGTGGAGGGAGGTTCAAATCAGCCTTGCATGAAGGCTTCAGTTGGTTCTTATTTTATCTCTAGTCCACGAGGGTAATTATTACCTCCAACTTGAAAAGAAACAGCTAACAGATTGGCCTGTATTACAGAGGAAGAGGGAATTAATTAAGAAGTTGCTAATTACATTGTAATCTTAAACACTATATTAGTATTATGATGATCCAGATAGGCAACTCTGACATTGCCAAATCCCTGCTAGTGTCTGAGATGTACGCCAGCTACTCCACAGAACGTTCCTTCCATATACCCCAAACAACCAAGATACCCTCAATGAAATATGGCGAGCGCACAACTGCTCTGCCAGGTTTCTAATTTTACCAGAACATAGAAACTGTTCAAAATGTGATGCTTTCCACACCACTGACTTTGTTCTCATCCAAGACTAGTGCCATCATTCATGTTAGAGTGTGAGACTGAATCTCAGAGACATAAAAAGACCTGCAAGATCAACCAGGCCCTCCCTGTACAAATGCCAGATTACTAAGACTTGGGCTTCCACTGTGTATCACTGAATTCTCAACAGCTCTTCCACCACTTCTAAACTATCCTCAGATCTTACCAATCACAGCAGAATGTTCCCTCTGAGTGTCTACTCACACATAAGCAAGAGCCAGCTCCCTGACCTGAGGCTCAAGAAAAAATTTTCTGCTATTGCACTTCATCAAGTTTCTCAGGAAAGTCTGCAAAGGACTACTGAACCAGTGTGCCTACAATACAAGCAGACTCAAATCTTTCTAATCAAACTCAGATGAAATCTGTCCAGAGTCCTGTAGTTCTAGGTCAGGTTTCTTGACCTCCATGTGTTCTTTTCTCCAGGGTTGTTTTGTTTCATTTGCCACACTGTAACTTGTCTTAAATTTTTGCGGCTGCTGCTGCTGAACTTAGCTCTTAAGAATTAATTACAGCCTGCCCTTGCCTGGCTATGGTCCAATGATTGAATCAAGCACCCAGGTAGGAAGCCTGGGCAGGGCTAGATTGAAAGACAGACACTTTAGGCCCATGTAGATGCCACCAATATCCAAAGTCACTTGTTTCCTACAGAGTCTCAGCTTTCATTTACAAAAACAGCAAGCCCAAGAAGCTGAGCTGCTTAGAAATGAACGTGTCTAATTGCTCTACTGGCTTTGCCCAGTCCACGGCTAAGGAATGAGTGCAACTCAGACTGCCAATGCTCAGATGGGAACTAACCTCTGATTTTCTAACAAAGAGCAGACCCTAGGCTGGAAAGGCAGAGGACTAAAGAACCTCTTGGAAGCAACCTAACCATACACAGTCCTATACATCAGAGGGAACATAGAATTTAAAAAGAGACAGAAAATTATTGTTTGAAAAGTGTACAGACATACACATATAAATGTGTGCTGCCACCACCTACAGAAGACTGAGCATTTGTAGCTTGTTTTTGACCATCACTGCTTGCAGCCATGGGTGCAGAACCCTCTAATGCATTTTAGAGCACGGCCAGTGAAGTGCTTTACAGCCCATGACTTCTGACTTCCCTGAAGACAGAGGATGTGAAACTCAAGCATGTCTTTAGATTTACTAGCATGTAAAATAAAGAAAATCTTCTTTCCTCTACTTCCTATTCATCAGGAAAGTAATCATAGGATTGTTTAGGTTGGAAAAGACCTTTAAGATCATTATGTCCTAACATTAACCTAACTCTACCAAGTCCACTGCTAAACCATGTTCCTAAGCACTGTATCTACACAACCTTCAAACATGTCCAGGGATCATGATTCAACCACTTCCCTGGGCAGCCTGTTCCAGCACCTGACTTTTCTCCAAGCTGAATAATCCCAGTTCCCTCAGCCACTCCTCAGAAGACTTGTGCTCTAGACCCTTCACCAGCTTCATTGCCCTTCGGACATGCTCCAGCACCTCAGTGTCCTGTAGTGAGGTGCCCAAAACTGAACACAGTATTCAAGGTGTGGCCTCACCAGTGCCAAGTACAGGGGGATGATCATTTCCCTCATTCTGCTGGCCACACTATCTCTGATACAAGCCAGGATGCCATTGGCCTTCTTGGCCACCTGACTCACTCTCTCACCATCACTCAAAACACAGACCAACGGCACAGCTTTATCACTGCACATTTCTCACTGATTTTTATCTTAAACAGAAGATAGCCACAAAAACACTGGCTTCAAGAAAGACTGAGAAACACTGGTCAAGCAGGCAGAACTCAAGGGACAACTGGAGAACATGAACAGCAGATTCCCCTCCAGCAACAATAAGCCACGTTCCCTCTCTGTGCCTCAGTTGCCTGTGCAGTAAAAGGGACAGAGCTGCTCCCTGCCACTAGGCAGCGCTGCCTTATGGTCAGGGATAGAGCATGAAGCTTAGCACACATTAGGTAAGAAGGAAAGATTACAATTTGCATTTCTGCCCTCATCTGTTCAAAATAAACACTCATTTTTCATGGTACAGCTTGCACATATAAATGGCACAGCACCTGAACCAACCTACAGAGCTTCTTTCTTATTGCATCTGCCCTCAGGAGCTGATTCCCTATAAAACTCATGAATGAAGTACTTAAAAGTCATAAAATATGCAGACAGACAGCTGCCTACCACTGGGGGTCTGCAAATGATGGAGATCATGGCCTGAAGTGACAGATGTATCATGCAAGTGAGGTACAGGGAGACTGATACCCCCTCCAGAGTCTCTGCTCTCCTTGTTCCCGGCTGGTCAAGGATTCATCAATGAATATTCTCAAGGAGAAGGTAGCAACCTGTCTGGCTTGCAGTCTCAATTCTCAGGTTTTCTGGAGCAGTGATCAACACGAGAGTGAAATAATGGTGGCGCTAGGCAGATGCCGCATTTATTTTATGAATCTGGAAACCAATCCAATCTCAGAAGTACATCATCTCTCATCCTCACTTTACCCTTGCTGTGAGAATGATTCTCAAAACACCTGCCCTCCTCTCCCCAGATCTCTCATAATAAGGGCCACAGGGCAGTGGCCACCAGAGCATATCAATACAACAATTATGACCCTTTAAAAAAATGTTCCAATATAAAAAACATCATATGCAGACAGGATGGCTTGATGTAGGTCACTGTTAAAGGCAGCAGAACACCATAACGGGGTGACTGACCTTGACAGGTGGCTGATAAAAAACGTGGGCCCAAAGTAAGCCCTTATTGTGAAGGTCCCATACTACCCAGGGAAGCAGAGACAGTTCTCTGTAGCCCAGTATCTCTGTCTATTTCTTTCCAAAACATGTAAATGACAGCTCTATTCCTCATATGCTTTCACCTTTCTCTTCACTGAGTCAACAACTTGATGAGTTCCCTATTGACCTTCCGACTCCCAGCACCAGCTGCCAACTGGAAATGCAGAGAGGGAATGTGGGAAATCCCAAGCTCTTGTGAACTCCAGTTCCCTTACCTATCTAGGAATCTCCCTGCTCAATGCTAGGATGAAACTTACTGTGGCAATGGCTCGGCCCACACGAACAACTCCAAAATCATTTGGATCCAGGAATTTGTTTCCATACAGGTAGACACCAGAAGCAGCTGCTGCCAAAGAGGCAAGTTTCAAGGCCCTTCCTGCCATGACTGATGAATCCTGCAGAGACACAAAACAGCAACTGTAACATCTAAGAAGGATGTAGTGATCGGATGCCTACAGCCCCAAGGGACCTGACCATTCAAGTTTTAATTGCTACTTTGTTAATGGTGCTTTGCTAGCACTGCCCCCAGTCAAAAGCTCAAGCAATCACGCAGCAACCAAACATAAGCTGCTCTGCTCTGACTCCATCACTATTCCTAACTCTACAGGGTCTACATGCCACAAATCCAGAACTAACTCAGTGCTAGACCTTGTGCACCGTAACAAAATATCTGTTCATGGTCCCAAAGGCTTTACATGGGGAAACAACAGGTGAACGGAGAAAGGGAGCACAAGCTCACCAAAAGTCAATTCTGATGACAGCGATAGGCCACCTCGTCAATGCAGATGTTTTGAAGGTATCACAGCATAGGCAGATTGCAGGGGGATAACAGATATTTTAAAAAGCAGGGTTTTAAAAGACTTCTTGCAATATCAAGAGCACCCAGAACTTGCTGGAAATTCTGCCAGACTAGCTGTGAAAGTAGCTCACTGCTGATGAGCGATGGGGGAAGAGCCAAAGCGTCCCTGGAGGCTGCGTGCGACTCCAGCAGCCAGTGGCAGACAACACAGGGGATGGGTGACCTGACCAGAGTGACCAAGTGAGATTTGTTTTCTCATCATCACCACTCTGTTCAAGTGCCAGGCAGAGGCTGTGCTGGCAGAATGGACATCTGCAGGAATCAACAGCCTAGTCCTGGCTCTGTCACAGGCCCAGCACAGCTCTGGGGTGAGACACTTCTCACTCACTTATTCTCTGGGAGACAAGGGTGGGGAACAAACACATTTCCCATACTAAGCACTTCAGAGCACTGCATTCATTGCTTATAGTATATAGTGTAAACATGTAATTCATTATATGTGATATACATATATTATGATTCTTTATGTCACTTTAGAAGATTCAGAACTGAAAAAAAAAAAAGCAAATTAAGTATATTTTTTTCCTTTCCCTTTGGCTTGTATTGAATAGAAAAAATGACAGACCACTCTTTCTACTTGCACTACAAACCAAAAGACACAGCTGACCTACTCTGAAAGCTCTCAAGTGCACCCTGACAGAGTGTGGGCTTTTACCCCATCAAGGTGGAGTCCACTTACCCTCCTACTTCTAGACTTGACTGAGAAACTTTCCTACTTCTTACTGTGAACCTTTAGCAGGGTCAGTTTGGCTTGTGCTTTTTCTCTTGGAAGCCTTGTAACCAAAAACCACACACAGTGACACAGGTCAAGCCTTTCAAAAACAGTTCACAAGAACACAATCAGAAAAACAGGCTAATAAAACACAAGAGACCTCTGTACATGAACCTTAGCTAAACTTGAGTATTTCCTTTTATTTCCTTACAGGTCCTAGGTAACTTAGAGGCAGAAAAGCCGAGACATGTTCTGTTAGTGCCTGTCAGAGCTACTTGCAGCATCTCAACTCTTTCTCCTGTTGGAAGGGGTAGCCGGCTGATCATGACTCCTACAAACCTATGATCAAACTCAAGGAAAATAAACCTGGCCCCTTGACTGAAGCCAAATGAACATGCACTGCTCAAAAAATAAAAGCTGCCCTCCTCTCCCTGCATCCCTGAAATTATAACAATGTTAGGGCTTCTTCCCACAGGAGTGATCTCTTTGTACAGAAATCTCTTGCATCCTCTGTCACCTTCAAAAGACATTTTCAGCAACGTGTTTTAATTAAACCATTTCTGCTCTTTGTACATATTTGTAAGATTTCATTTACTGGAAAGTGAAAGGTGCAAACAGTGGGGTTTTTTTTAACACAGAAAATATGTCTCTTTTTCATTGCTTTTTCTTTATTACTAGAAGAACATTTGCTTGAAAGTAAGATGCAAGTCCATCTGTTCTTGCATCTTATTCCTACCTGAAGCTATAATCTGCTGTTTGTGACATCACATCTATTGCCATACCTGCCAGCTGTACGTCACCAACAGAAGATGGGAACTTTAGGTACCAAATAAACAGGCAGAGCAGCTGAGCCCTTCAGCAACGAAGTCGCTGCTTTCACGCTTAATGTGTCGTACCAATAAAAAAGGAAGAATTAAAACTCCTCCAATATACGGTACAGAAATGGAACTGTCAGAAATCAATTGTATTTCAAAGTTTTGCATAAGGTGTTGGGCAGCCTTTTCCATGTAGATGAGCCATTACGGCACCCCCAGGGGTATCTCAAAGGCCCTGTCAGCTGCGAAACAGCCTCAGGACGCCGCATGTCAGCGCCCGTCGTTATTACGGGCTGCGCTGACGAAATCACCTCCAGCTCCTCTCTCGCCGAGGTGAGCCGGCTTCTCTGACTTTCACACGACTTCACAGAGGTCGGGTTCCCTTTCCCGAGGGCCGGGCGCCATGCCTCTCCTACCGCCCCTCCGGGCGGCCGGGACGCCCGGGCGCTTACGGGTTTCCTGCTGGAGCCCGGGAGGCGACTCCCTGGAGCCCCGGCGCTGCCCGGGAGCTCGCCGCCTCCCGAGGCCCAGGGAGCGGCGGGGACACCGCTCTGGGGGCCGCCGCGAAGCCCCAGC
>VZZY01025658.1:207645-220048 GCA_013400335.1 Eurystomus gularis | reverse complement strand
GCGCGCTCCAAGGGCTCTGCCCCTCGCTGCGAGGCGGCGGTGCCCGGGCGGCACCCTGCGGCCCCGCGTCCGGCAGGGTAACGCGATCCCCGCCTCAACCGTGGGGTCCCAACCTGGCACGGCTGCCAGAAGAGCATCCCCCGCGCTCTTGGAGAAATCTCCGACTTTATGACATCTCAGTTGGTGTCCGATGTTTTCTCACTGAGAGCGCTGCAGCAGGGAGAAGGTAGGCAGGTGTGTATGCATACACACACATCTATCTCAGAAACCATGAGAGAAGGTGGAAATGCTGAACTCGGATATCAGGGCGCTCCTCTCTACACCCGTGAGAGGTGCCGGAGGGACACTGATGCTCTTATCAGCTAGAAATCAGAACTGCTCTTTAGTGAAGGGTGCGGGTTTGACCAAGGCCCTGTGAGCATCCTGCTTCGAGTCCGGCTGTTGCAACGCGGGAGGATGAGGTGCAAGCACGGGAGCTGACACCACCAGCCATCCCCGCTCCCGGGGCTCGCACCACTGCGCTTCTGGCAAGAGAGCTGAACTTTTGTCCTGCTCCAGCTGAACATGAAACAACGTTATCCAACATGGTCAGATCCTCAAGCAGGATAAATTGATAGCATAAGCTATGAGCTATAATTAGGTCTTATCATTTGGTGAAAT
Source organism: Eurystomus gularis (assembly GCA_013400335.1). NCBI lineage: Eukaryota > Metazoa > Chordata > Aves > Coraciiformes > Coraciidae > Eurystomus > Eurystomus gularis. The sequence goes on along the minus strand of VZZY01025658.1, from coordinate 219,388 downwards.
GCATACATGGCTGCCTAATATCAGCTTATGTTTAAGGGTATAATTCCAAAGGCCAGAAGAGATGCGTATCATAAATATCTCAGAAACTGCTGTTCTCTGTGCAAGAGAATGATCCGGTAAAATAACTGTGTGTTAATCAAGAATAAAAGAGCTGTTGGCAACAAGGAAAACAATTGCAGAACTAGAAACAAATGCTTTCTCTGCAGCTAACCTTTAGCTTCTCACTATAAGAAATGAAAATGATAATAAATTTTATCGTAGTCAAGGTTCAGTGCAAAACCAATCTCTTCACCAAAGTCATCTTGCAATAAAGATTACAATAAAATAGAGTAAGAACAAAGGAGAGAATTTTAAATGTTGCTGAATCATCATAAATATTGTAAGAGATTCATATTCCCTGGAGCAAATACCTGGCTTGATAGTCACCCACTTCAAACTTAGCATTTCTGATTGAACTTTCTCCCATTGTGAAAAGAAGGAAACTCGGTGTTGTTCCCAGTCATTATCTTTCTGACAAAGAGAACCTACAATTCAGTAATACCTGGGAACACATAGTGAAAAACTTGAAGCATTTGGGACAGAGTTAAGGACACAGCCACCACAATTAATCCTTAATACTTTCAAAGGATGCCAAAACCAGAATGGACGAAAGGATGTTAATAATTCTCTGAGAGTTACTGTTTCCAGCCAGATTCTGAACAGGCTGAAACAAATCATAGAATAGTTTGGGTTGGAAGGAGCTTTAAAGATCATCTAGTTCCAAGCCCCCTGCCACAGGCAGGGACACCTCCCACTAGACCAGGTTACTCAAAGCCCCATCCGTCAGATCTTGAACACTTCCAGTGATGGAGCATTGTTGTGCTGGTTCAACCATCAACATTTTATGCTGCCATCAGTTGCCTGATCACACAGGCCAACACTGAACTCAGCAACATCCCCTCACAAGTCTTCTTTCAGACAGTCCTGCCTTATATTCCTGTGGGCCCAGCTCCTCTGCTGCCCACCGTGGTGCCAGCATCGCCTGCTGGACACAACAGACAGATGGCTCCCTCAGTGGCCCCTCACATGGAAGGACACCACTGAGAGAGCTCAGCAAGATACAACTAACCCCAACAGAAGCCACACCCAACAGGAAGCTCTTCCAACTGATCGGCTCCTGGTTGATATAATCCTGGCCTTGCCCACCACCCCAACCATGACCACCTGGGTGAGGGCAGAGCCACAAAGACACAGGTGGGCCAAGTTTTGCCTCTGGAACATGAATCTAATAGGAAAAACAAAACATTCTGCTAGGTTGTGACTCATTCACAGGTCAGCTCCAACCTGGGGCCCACAACTCAGGCTGCAGCACTTTAAGCATCCACAACTTCCCTGGGCAACCTGTGCCAATGTCTTACCACCCTCACAGTGAAGAACAACATCCTTACATCTGATGTAAACCTACCCTATTACAGTTTGATCCCATTACTTCTCATCCTATCACTACAACCCCTTGTAAAAAGTCCCTCCCCTTCTTTTTTGTAGGCCCCCTTCAGATACTGAGATACTGGAAAAATCCAGGAAAACATCACCACACTGCATTTCTGTTCATATTTTCAGGGGTAGATTTGCACCCAAAAAGGTAGAGACAGGGAAAAAGAGAGATCTAGAAACACTTGAAGCAAAAGGTCTCAGCTTCTATAAGTAATAAACCAGGACTTTGTGCTCAGGGAAAAGTCCTGATGTCCAGCCTGTCTTCCACGATGAGCAGGTTTTTCATCAAGACCCCCGCAGAAAGTGCTGAAGAATCATAGAGTAGAATCATAGAATGCATTGGGTTGGAAGGGACCTTCCAAGGTCAGCTGGGATGTCTCTTACTAGATCAAGTTGCTCAGAGCCCCATGAAGCCTGGCCTTGAAACTCTCCAGGGATGAGGCCTCCACCACCTCTCTGGGCAACCTGTTCCAGTGTTCAACCACCCTCATAGTAAAGAACTTCTTCCTAATGTCTAATCTAAATCTACCGCTCTCTAGTATAAAACCATTGCCCCTTGTCCTATCACTACATTGCCCCAGCACCTTATCGCTGTAAAGATGACCTGTCTGCTTTCTCCCTAGCTGTGGGGCAATGGCATATTAAAGACTTTCCTAAAGAAACAACATAATATTGAGGATATTTGCTGGGTACCCCTTTTGTTTCCATCTGGCTTCACTCCACTTTTGCTTTCCCTAGTTGTTCCCTGCCACAGACATTAACATAAATGCCTGCCCATTGTGGGCTTCCTGCTAAATATTATCTCTAAGAAACAAAGAAGCTACGAATAATAAAGGACAGAGTTAAGGGTAATTAGCCTGTGAGAACACTGAGGATACAGGGCCCAAGTAGCCAGTTGCTGCATGACAAAGCTGGCTACAATCCTGTAAGTTTCCTTCCCTTCTTGGAGAGATGGGAGCTTTTGAACTGATGGGGGGCAGCGAAGCATTCCAATTTAGCCTTGGACCATTACAGATTGTGTAGGAAAGACTATTTGTTAGAAGAAAGCTTTACAGTTTAGAGGGTGATGTTAAAAAAGGGGAAAAAAAAAAAAAAAGTCAGGGAGATGTGCATGTGATGTTCTGCTGAGCAAATGAGAGAGAAATGAGTGCAGGCAGAACATGAAGTAACCACTCTGGATGACAGAATAAAACAAGCTTAGAAACATGGGGAAAAGCTCTACTCCTGTGTCTACTAGAGCCTGCCAAAGTTTAGCTCTAGATTTTTGTGTTTGCAGTTTCACAACCTCCATGGCTCAGGCTGATACTGGGTATAATGGTGGGGTATCCATTTAAAGCTGCTGTGCTACTGCATATAAGAAATCCAAAATAGAGACTGTAACCTCAGCACAAACACTGATTCCTGATCACAGCTTGCTGCTTCTACCCAGGACGCTTAAGACTGTGGCCCAGGCTATCAATCCCCTGCTTAAACCACTAGATCCCATGTGTTGGCAAAGCTCCCAGGAAAGGAAGCAGGTCAGTATCTGATTTTTGCTGGCCTCTCCAGAAAAAGCTACGGGAGGTTGCTTCACATTAATTCTGTTCCTTGCAGCTCTCAGTTAAACAGGCTGACACTGGGCCTGCTGCGGAGAGGGGGGGCGGAAAGGCTTTTGTACTATAACAATGCCGAGTGCTGATGTGCAGTGGGCAATTATGTAACCAATGCTAAATCTTTCTATAATTAGAACAAGCACCTAGTTAGAGTGATCAGAGCTCTTTTGTGTGAGCCTGCACGGGGGTACACAAGAAAGAGCTTGGCTCAAAAGAAAGATGCTGGCTTGATTTCCCTTTCCCTTTCAACCGGTGAATAAATTAAATCTCAGATTACCCCAAATTGCTGTGAAAGATGAAAAGCAAAAAGCATTTCCTTTTCATTCTTGTTGAAGACATTTGCATCCCAGGTGTGCATCTCATGAAATGCAAAAACAAATCAAACAACTCAGGCCTGTCTGTCCTTAGCTCCAAGCAGGAAGAGCAGCCAGACTGCCCGAATAGAGGACAGAAGATCAGTTATCAGCCCTCCCTGCTGAGAATCAACCTCTTTTTAAAGATTTGCTTTGATGAAGAACATGGCGAGGTATCTGGAAAGTCTCGCTTACACCAGCACTTCCCATATGCAGGAGGAGGCACGGCAAAAGAGATCAAAACACTGCCAGGAAGCAGGTGATTTGGTGGACCCAGAGAACTAGCTTAACAAGGAGACATGAAAAGGTACAGGGAGAAATTGCTACCAGTGCAGTGGGAAGTACAGCCTGACCCAGCAGGTTCTCCTTCACTCTTCTGGTCTGTCCTGCCATTCTGTGGACCGTCAGCGACACAGACATAGAGGCAGATCCATCTTCTGCAGCTATAAACAAGTTCAGCTCTAGAAGTCACTGTAGCAATGCCAATTCATACAAGTTGAAAATCTGGCTGGTGGTATCTCTGCTTCTAGAGATCTATACTCCTGAAGTATTTCCTGATTCTTTTCTGGTTAATTCAGGTCACCAGAAGAAATAACCTGTGTAAGGTTAACAGACATGCAGATCAACATGGAAGATAGGAAGCAACACAATGTACGTGGAGCTAATTCCAGAAGATAGCTTAATGTACTCACACAGGTCTGCTAGGTCAAACCCACCCATGTTCTTGATCCAACTTTAAAAGGAGATTGGCAGGTTTTGCCTTTATATCAGCAATGGAAAGCTCAGAGCTGACTCTGGGAACTATCAAATTTTAGAATAGGATCTTCTTAATCTTACTGTACAGAGCCAATATTTGGATAAGATGCCTCTCAAAAGAAACATGCCCATTGCCCCAGGTCATTCAGTCCCTTTGAGTCAGCAGTGATCAATGTCTGAATGTGACAACAGAAAGTGGTGTGCTGCTTGGAGAGCTCTGCTTTAGGTGAGCTGCAAAATCCACTTTTACTAGTATTTCCTTCCTTCATGGCTTTTGCTCAATTTTGTTGTCCACCAGCAGTTTAGACAATTGCACACCACCTCCATACCTCTCTCAAAATTTCCACTGGCAAAAAATTTTCCCTTTACTTTGTTTGCTAAAGCTTTTGGTGGCTAAGTGATATTCCACTTCTTCCTGCAGGGCATTAGGAAGTGTCAGTGGGCCACCATGACCCACATAGAAAGAAGATGTTTATCAGCCAGGAGTAGAATGCTTCCAAAATGTTTGCAAAACACTCTTGAGTCTGGGAGGTGTTACAGAAGTACACGAGATCATTTTTGTCTATCTGAGAAAGTTTACTTTTCTGCGAAGTACAACAAATAATAGAAATTAAACCAGCCTCCCTTTCAGTAATTCCAGAGAATACAGACATAGCTTAAAGAATTTAAAGATTTTTACAAAATCTCTAATAGACCTTCTGATCTTTTTTTCCCCCAGCTATAATTATTCCTTCTGAATGCTGCGTGTAACCCCTAATGGAATGTGAAGTGCAGGGGTTGCTGATGTGGGTGAACCTTTCCATCGAGGTAAATTTCTTTTTCACTGTTTAGCATCTTACCTGTGGCATAATTTATCCCTTGAGTTAAGATTTGTCATTTATTTTGATCATTTTTATCCCACAATGTGCAGCAACTGTTAGGCATACACATATCTGATATTAACAATAGCTTATTCCATTACTTTGAATTGTCATCTTCATTTGTTACAAGGTATTTCATGAACCATTTAATTCTGCATTTGCAAATGTGGAAAGTGCTGAAGTAGAAAAAAAAGGCACAGAGGATTTAACCGCCTAAATCTATCCCAAAAGACTTATTGTAATGCATTCGAAAAATGTTCTCAAAACCGGTTGTGGTATTCGCATCAAACTAGAAATGTCCCTGCTGGCAGCCACACCAAGGACTAAGTCCCCTGCAGAGACTGAACTCCTTCCTCACCATATAGAGGATCAATTTAGCATGGTCATTTTGTGAAAAGAGATATATGTGGAAACCTGACAACATTATTGTCCAGAAATTTTAAGCAAAAAATACTGTGGTAAAACCCAAAAGGAATTAAATCCTTCTTTCTTAGAGACAGATTTATGTTTGGGGAAACTGTGTTTAAAGACCTCAGAATCATTCCTCACCTCATGTTTCTTTTCATCAAAGCTCTGCCAGAGCTGGTGTCTTTGAACCATTATCAGGTTTGGTTCAGAAAAAGGCCAGAACTAGGAGCGTCCTGGTTTGAGCTAGAGGAGAACTAAGCGGGATGAAGTGGGGCTGTGCGCTGATTACCGCTGAAGATTTGTTCCTATCACGGGCTGTACAAGCACGTGGCTGGAGGCAGTAAGAGGAGACTCCCATCCCAACTAGAGGGATCCTTTGCCAAGTCACTACTGCTTAATGACTTGACTGAGACATCAAAGGCAAAGCTGAGAACATGAACAGGCCTCCCCTGAAGCCTATTCTGAAGCCTAAAATAGGCTCCTTTGTAATCATGTGCTCATCAGCACCTGGGATTCAAGAGCATCCCATAGTAGCCAGTCAACTATGAGACATGTGTCTAACTGCCTCTTTGAAAGCACAGTTACCAAGGCTACATGAACTGCTGTCCCGACTACACACAAATTGGGTGAGCTTCTGTCCTGGTTTCAGTTAGAACAGAACTAATTCTGTTCAATGATTTTACTTTTCAGCTCTGTCTCTAACTAACCACACTTTCTGAAGTTAACAGCATCTTTTTGCAGGCAGTGCCTGCTTCTAGCAGCGGTAACACTTGATGTTTAGAGTTACTACCACAGACTGGTGTGCAGAAAGGCTCCTGCTTATTCTTGCTCCTGTGCAGACCAAGGTCACTGCTAACATTGGGGGTGCAGAAAGTGAAAGGCTGCACCTGCGGGGAGGAGCAGACAGGACAGGTGACCCTAAACCGATCAACCAGCTATTCTATCCCGCATATGTCATATTCAATGTAAAGCTGAAGAAGAGAGACTGATTCTTATGATCCTTCAATAGCCAGTGTCCAAGGAGGACTCTGTCTGTTCTGTCCTCAATCGTGAGCTGTGTGTTCCTGCATCCAGCTCCTCAATCTGGTTCCTGTCTGCAGCCGAGTCCAGTCTGGGACTTCCCCAGTGCCTGCTCCGCAGCATCCGTGGTGATGGTGACAGAATTGCCATCAGGGAGTCTGCGTCCAATATTGGTTTTGTATATTTATATATATTCCATTTTATTATTATTTTCATGAAAGCTGTTTTAGTTTTCCAATCCGTAAGTCTCTCTCCCTTATTTCCTTTCTCCACTCCTTCAGGAAGGGAGAGGGGTTAATAGAGATCATCTGTCATCTGTCTAGTGGCCAGCCCAGCCCAAACTCTTCACAAGGAGATACATGAAGATGCACAGAGATGATAAATTCAGAAGAGAATATTAACTTTTCTTGTCTGATGCTGTATACATTGTGGGACATTAAGTTTCATCTGGCTCTTCCTGTATGGGCCCTGGTTACTCAGGCTTGCCCAAAGCAGATCTTGCAATAATGAAACCATCTCTTCCCAAGAGACTTCAGCTTTGATTAGAAGATAACAAAGGATTGAAAAATGAGCACCTTTCAGTTTTCCAAATGTTAGTCACTCTCACTGTTAAATATTTCTGCCTAATTTCTTGTTTGAATTTCCCTAATTTTCACTTCTGGTCACTGGTTCCTGTTTTGCCTTCCTCTACAAGATCAAAGAGGACCTTCAGATCTTGCATTTCTAACTTGTACAGGGTGGTCAAATCTCTTCTCAATCTTTTTGTAATGAGCAAAACATACTCAATGTTTTAATTTGGATCATCTCTCCTTGTAATGTAATAGACCTGAACAGGCTGGAGAGTTGGGCAGAGGGGAACCTCATTAAGTTCAGCAAGGGCAAGTGTAGAGTCCTGCACCTAGGGAGGAATAACCCCATGGACCAGTACAGGTTAGGGGTTGACCTGCTGGAAAGCAGCTCCACACGCTGCAAGTCCTGTTGTCCACCTGCAAGTCGTGGTGGACAACAAGTTAACCATGAGCCGCACTGTGTTCTTGTGGCCAAGGAGCCACAAGGTATAGAATAGCCTGGCTGCACCAAATTAACCCTGTCCTGTCCGAACCAGGACATCAAGAGAGACGAGCACCTACTGGAGAGAATCCAGTGGAAGCTACAAAGATGTAAGAGAGATGCTCCAGTCCCCTCATCAAGGAAAGGCTGAGAGACCTGGGTCTGTTTAGCCTGGAGAAGAGAAGGCTGAGAGGGGATTTTATCAATGTTTATAAATATCTTAAGGGTGGATGTCAAGATGATGGGGCCAGTCTCTTTTCAGTGGTCTTCACTGACAGGACAAGGGGCAATGAACACAAACTGGAACACAGGAAGTTCCACCTACGTATAAGGAAAAACTTCTTCACTGTGAGAGTGACAGAGCACTGGAACAGGCTTCCCAGAGAGGTTGCAGAGCCTTCTTCTCTGAAGACTTTCAAAACCCACCAAGACACGTTCCTATGCAACCTGCTCTAGGCGAGCCTCCTTTAGCAGGGGCGTTGAACTAGATGATCTCCAGAAGATCCTTCTAACTCCTACCATTCTGCGATTCTGTGTAATAAGGACAGATAAATGGAGTTCACCTCATTCTAATCTTGCAATACAACATTTGCCTCTTAAAACTTCACCACAAAATGAGTTTACTTATTATATTTCCCCTACACTTCCAATTAACACTAGTTTTATATTATCTTTGTAGTCTTCTAACGCTCTTCTGTCTTTCAGCATTGTTTTAGAAACTTGAACACCAGGACAACACTGAGTTCCTCTAGAGTTCACCATGTCCCTCTTTCTACATCCATGGGCTGCACAAAGCTTCTTGTTACTTCATAGCACAAGAAATTCATGCTAAGCTGCTTCCCTCTTATAATGCTCTAGGATCCTTTTCAGACTCAGTTTCCCACTAAAATCTGTAGTTAACCACCCCATTTTTGATGCCCAGATATAGAAGTTTGCACAATACAATATTAGAGGACACCTCGTTTAAATGGTTTCTACTCACCAAGTAATGGAGCGCAACCTGTAGGACTCTCCTCTCAGTATTACTGAACATTTTGCCATTCATTTTGATATCTACAAATTTTATGAATAGTAATTTCATATTGGTTGCAGGCTGATGAAAATGGAGAGGAGCCTAAGTCCAAGTGCCTGTTCCTCAGTAACTTCCTCAGAAATACCCTTAGCCAGCATTGATCCAGCACTGATGATTCCTTGGCCATCCGGCTCTCCACACAGGCAGCATACACCTTCAGGTGTTCCACAGTGCTAATTCTTTACTCAAAACACCAAGAGAAGCAAAAGAGAGAAGTAACGGGAAGTGTACCAGGTCATGTTCAAGGACAACTATGCGAATGATTTATTTCTTTGGTCTGGTAGCTAACCTAACATTAAAAAAAAATAAATTGCTTTCTCAGTTTTAAGAATTTGCACACTTGCAAAAAAAGTAAGCACATTCAGGCTGTACTTGGCCAACAAGCAGGGCTTCACAGCAGAGCTTGCACAGTCCGTCTGGCGGGAGCACAGCCGCCCGCCCGCTTCTTCCCCCGTGCTGGGGGGAGAGAAAGGGAAGGGCCCCGTGGGCTGAGGCAGGGACAGCTTCATGGAACAACTCAAAGTGGAGAAACAACAGTAGTAAGGAGGCTACCCATGAAGAGATCTGCAAAGCCAGTGACTCCTGCTCCCGCTGCTGGCTGGAAACAGGCCCCGCCCCCTGGCCAAGACCGCGGCGTGACGTCAGAGAGAAGCGAACAGCCCATTGGCTGGTTCGGCTGCTTATCCCAGCTGTGGCCCCTCCCAGCTGATTGTAGACATTAACCCTATCCTAGCCAAACCCTGGACAGAGAAGATTCAAACTTTCCAAACTTCCCACAGTTTGTGAGTTCAGAACTTCTCAAAAAAATACTGTCCCAGTGAACATTTTTGGCCAGGTAAACCATATATGCAAGCACTGTCTAGGCCTGACGCGTGACAGGTAAGGCAGGGCAGGGGCAGGAAGTCATCCACGGCTGGATGAGCAGCACACGTGTGACATAAAGGCGAGGGTATGTTTAGGGAGCCATATGGTTTGGAATCAGCTCGTACAGCCCCTCCAGACCATGTGGTGCACTCCACATTAAACAACAAAGAGGCAAAGAAAATACAGCGTTACAAAGAAGCGGTGTTGCTTATAGCCAGACAGCCACAAACAGCTCCGTCTGCACAGAGAAAGCGGCGGCACAGTTCTCGGAACAAGCTGTGAGACTGAGGAAACCAAAGGAGCATCTCCATAGCACAGCGGCGGAGGCTGATTGCTCACATGCAACTTTACCTTCTACACAACATTTTAGTGCAGCTGTGATAGAAATTGTGTTGAGCAACAGCTCACAAAGCTGTACATTTACCATACAGCATTAAACAATGCGTTACAGCTAAGGAAGGAGGAGAAATGTCAAGTAGGAAGGAGAAAAGATAATTTTTCAGCCGGGACTACTGTACCAGCTGGAGACAGAGACCCTAGCAACTTCTGACAGTGAGAGGAGGCTTCCAAATCAGGAGGTAATATTGCCAGATGTGACAACAGCAATTCCGTTGCTAAATGACTGACAGAAATGGGCAGGAGAGAAGACAGATGAGTTTTGCTCAAGAAAATTATTGATAAACGATATATGTCAAAGTCTTGTATTTTTAGCTTTGTCTAAAGTGCTCATAAGAGGCCAGCTGTCTTGGAGAGAAGGGGAAGTATCTGTCATTCATAGAGGTGATAACAGAGCTGTTGTCACCACAATGCGCAGCTGAAGTCTGATTCCCACTGGAGGTGACAAGAGTTTTGGCGTAGAAAGACTACAAGAGGACTGTCCTTACGTTCCTCCAAATCTCCCCCATCCTAGAAATTGTAGCAGATGAATTAAGTCTGCAGGGCTAGTCTCCCCCGCAGATTAGAAGATTATAAAACAGACAAAATGACTAGAAGAGCACAAGACACACATTTAGTCTGCCTTATAGTCATCCTGCCTCTTAGGGTATGTTTATTTTATTTATAGTAAAGGCTGTGTTTGTTTCTTAATCATTCTAGCCTTTTCTCCTCTGGCCAGCTTCTCTTTCTCTTCCAGATGAACCATGCCTAGCACAAGGGGACTCTTCTCCCTTTGATTCACTAGATGCTAATGTAACAATAGCAGTTACTAATTAAAAACTAAATTTCTTTGCTTATATATTGTACCATATACTGCCACTTCGACACAAATAGCAACTTTCCCATGGAAAGCTCCACCTAGTTCCCATCTACTGCAACTCTCTGAGAATTATTTTTCCTTATTCTACATTTTAACTTCACTCTAAAGAGTGCATGTCTTGGCTTGATTAAAAAAAAAAACTTCTATGCAACACAGGGATGCCCACTTAAACATATACAGTGCAACTCCTGGCATTTAATACAGAAGTTTTTGTTTTAAATCACTGTATTTTTACACCACTTTGAATCGCTCTTCTTTCTTTCTCCCTCATGTCCCAATTCAATGATGTCTAAGTAGCAGGTATCATAATAAGAAATTTTATTCCAATCCACTTTCTCTGTATTTTCTGTTTTTCACTTGGACACCTTCAACTGGATGAAACATAAAGTTGCTGAATTTGTTAGAAGCTATTTGAATAGACAGCATGAGCCAGCAGTGTGCCCAGGTGACCAAAAAGGCCAAGAGTATCCTGGCCTGTATCAAAAATAGTGTGTCCAGCAGGAGCAGGGAAGTGATCGTGCCCCTGTACATGGCACTGGTGAGGCTGTAGCTTGAGTACCCTGTTCAGTTTTGTGCACTGTAATATAAGAGAGGCATTGGAGTGGGTCCAGAGAAGGGCAACAAAGCTGGTAAGGAGTCTAGAGAACATCTTACGATGAGCAGCTGAGGGAACTGGGACTGTTTAGCCTAGAGAAGAGAAGGCTGAGGGGAGACCTTATTGATCTCTGTAACTGCCTGAAAGGGGGTTGTAAAGGTGGGTGTTGGTCTCTTCTCTGAAGTTACTAGCGCCTCAAGTTGCACCAGGGGAGATTTAGATTGGATATTAGGAAGAAATTCTTCACTGAAAGAGTGATTAGCCATTGGAACAGGCTGCCCAAGGAAGCGGTGGAGTCACCATCTCTGGAGGTGTTAAAAAACTGTGTAGATGTAGCACTTCACGACATGGTCTAGTGGTCATGGTAGTGCTGGGTTGATGGTTGGAGTTGACCTTAGAGGTCTTTTCCAACCTGAATGATTCTATGATTGTATTCTATGTCGGG
>VZZY01025658.1:153500-206937 GCA_013400335.1 Eurystomus gularis | reverse complement strand
GGGAGAGCGGCGAAGGCCGGGCCGGGCCGGGTCGGAGCTGGGGGAGCTGCCCTGCTCCGCTTTGACCTGCCCGGGCCGGAGGAGGAGTTTGACGCTGCTGCTGCTTCAGGGGGCTGCCTCCTTCGCCTGTTTTCTGCGGGAAGAAGGAGTTCGTCCGCCTCGGCTGGAGGCGATCGGATCCGTGGGGGTTTTGTCGAGGTTTCCTTACCGTGAGGGCGAGAGGCCTTTGTTACAAGCTCGGCGTCTCTCCCAGGGCTCAGGAGTGCAGCTTCAGTGGCTGCCCCGGGATGCTGACTTACCTCAGTAAACGCGTAGAAGGGCTCCGCAGTCTAGACGAGCTGAAAAATGGGAAGTCAAGAAATTGGAGTTCGACTTCGTGGTTTTGGCCGGGAGGTATCAGGCGTTAAGGAGGGACGTTGTTGACAGGTTTCTTTGTGGGCGTTTGCTATGGGATAAAGGAAGGAGGAATCGTTGGCGCTAGGGACGCAGTTTCTTGTTACGCTCCGTAGTGGTGGAAAGGATACACAGTGGTGTGTGTGACATTCGTGTTGGAGAATGGGCATTGTCACACTCCTGTTCAAACATGATGTGAATGTGGATGCATTTAGGGTGAGTTTTTAAAGAAGTGTTCCAGAATACTGGGAGGGCACGCATTGCTTTTGCCTCTATGATCTCAAAAGCTACTGCCGTCAGGTTTATGAGTGTAATGCTCAAGTTCCATAAATTGTTTCTTAATCTCTATAGAGTGATTGTAGAGAAAGTAATGATTTAATAGTAGACTCAAGCATTGTTGAGTGTCACTGAGCAAAATTATCAGAATTAACTTTTTATCTCTTTCTGGTTTTGGTGGCTGTCCGTGGATGTGCAGTTTTTTACCAGCTCCAACCCAGCTGTCTCAAGACCAACTAGAACTGGAAGAAAGAGCAAGAGCTCAGAGATCTAGGCAGACTGCCCTTGTCTCATCACGAAGGGAGCCTCCCCCATACGGTTACCGAAAAGGATGGATACCACGGGTGCTGGAGGTATATATATGTGTATAAATTCACACTGTAGCAATGTGTTTGCTAATGGGGAAAACAAAAAAGTATATTTTCTGGAGTAGAAATAAACTGAGCATTTTGAGCATAGCTCAGAATTGTGCAAAGCCTTACCACATGCAGCATTTCCATCCAGACTGCTTGAAATATTCTTGGGTTGGGGGAAGTTTTTCTAATTAGCCAGATATTTAAAAACATTTGGTGGTAAACAGGGTGTTATAAGGATTCCTTCCTTCAGAGATTGTTGTGTTGTAATATGGAAATAGGGCAATGGTTCTTTCAGTTTACAATCTGTGGATGAAAGGATCCTCTGAGAAGGACATCTATATTGTTCCTCTGTCATTATTTGTTAAAAGTATTCATTCCAGATTATAGCTGGAATAAGTGACTGTATATATCAGAGAAGAGAATTCTTGTGTGTATTCTTTTCTTCGCATAATAAAAGATAACTGCTACTAGGGGAGGAAACTTAGAGTTGGAAGGAAACTTGCCAGTTTAACGCAATTTCAACTGGAAATGTTAAAAGGTAGGAGGGAAAATACAGATGTACAGATCTTATTACAGAACTGTTTTAGTACAGTTTCTCACGTAGAAACTGTTGAGTCACAGAACCTTTCAGATTTTGAAATGGTGCTTGACAATAACATCTGAGACCTGCTCTGATGAGTCGCAAGCCCGTACTCTCACAACAAGGCGTGCTTTTGAGTTTTTGGTACTGTATTTTATGTGTGATCCTGCATCATTCCCAAATACCGTGGCCTGGTCATGACCTAGTAACAGCCTTGCCCTCACTTATCACAGAATTATTTAGGTTGGAAAAGACCTTATCGTTGAGTCCAGCCATAACCCTGTTCCTCCAAGTCTGCTGCTAAACTGTGTCCCCATGTTTTGGTCGCATTTTCATAAAGGTGGATCCAGCACTGTACTATGGTGATCCATTAGTTCTAGATAAGATGACTTCAAATTGTAGTTCCAGTAGTTCTCTGGAAGAAAACATTAAATACTTTTACAGCAACACATTGAATGAGTGAGGAAGTAAACTCTAAGAATATTGGGCTGTTGGGTGCTGGTCCAGTTTGCAGTGTATTCACCTGTCTAAGTAAATGGGACAGCTCGGCATTCCTAACGTTGTGAAGTGGTGAGCTCTGAAAGGAGTGAAGAATGGTTTTAACTTCTTCATTGTGGTGTGAAAAGCAACAGATAGTAGAACTTTTCATTTTAAATGCTGCCCTTGTTATTTTAGTATTTCCACAGTTGCTTTATTGCAGAAGGTACATTTTTGAATTTCTAATAACTCAAATGTGAAATCCTGTATTGACTGTAGCATAGTAGTCCCTGCACATTCTAGTCAGTGATACGGGCTCTTGTTCTGGGCAGGGAATAATTACTGCAAGATGTCTATGCACTTCAGTGTCTTTTCTTATAAAAGTGTAAGTTCCATAGTCCATTGCTCTCCTACCAGCTAAAATACTAAAGTTATTAGAGCATCCTGGCAGTGTTTCATTAAAATCAATCCACTCTTGTTTTTGTCTTTCAGTCATTCACTACTTTTTCTTTTGTGTAGGATTTTGGAGATGGGGGTGCTTTCCCAGAAATTCATGTGGCCCAATATCCATTGGATATGGGCCGAAAGAAGAAAATGTCCAATGCTCTGGCTGTTCAGGTGGATGCGGAAGGAAAAATAAAATACGATGCAATTGCTCGACAAGGACAATCAAAGGACAAGGTAATATTTCTTCAGATATGTAGACTGGCATGTACACCTGGGAAAGGTGCATGTACGCATTGCATATACTTAAAGTTATTGGTCTGGCATTAGCCAAAGGGATTGCATCCTGTTTTCTTAAAGTTTAAGAGCTGAAATAATGTCAGACAGACGAGCATTTTGACTGGGATCTCTGTTAACGTAATTAAAAGGTAAGGCAAAAACGGTGAGAGTCTCTGCTCAACTTACTGGGCAGTTTAGCAGCTTTCGTTAGAGAGCTTTCCAGTGAAGACAGGAACCTCAAAACAAGCCTGATCTCAGGCAGCCTCATTTCAGTGTGGAGAGAGAGGGGGCAAAAAAAGACTGAAAACAGAGTTTAGCTTCCAGAGTATTACACCTTGTGTCTTACCAATTTAACATTTGATGCTTCTGGCTGTTGTCAGTATGGTTGGGTGCTCTTTTATTTGGTTTGGCTTTTTTTTTTTTTTTAATTGCAGCAGAAGGTATTGCCAGTGGTTGTACTCCAAATTTTTGTGCTAAGGTCGGTGATGGCAAGATTTTCCTTGAGTTTATTGGGAATCAACTTCAATTTCCTGTATACAGTAGGCTTTCTAAAACAAAGCAATGACACTTTATCTCTAAGTCCTAACTGGTATTGAGGAGACCTGGGTCTCCTGAGTCCACTTTGAGGAGTATTTCTATCTGCCTTTTCAAATGTAACAAAGGGGACTACGTTAAAACTTTACTGCTCTTAAGCAGGTGTTGGGGGCTGGAAGACTGGCCAGGTGTATGACTAGCTGCTTGGAATAGCAAACGTTTCCTATGACAAATAGGGTAACACAAAGAAAATCTAAAAGGAAGGTTAACTACAAATGGTGTTTTAGTTAATAGGTGTGAATAATTGAGTTCCAAATACTTGGGACTTTTCCTGCTTTAATTTAGGATGCCTTGAAAAGCTTATGGATATGTAAAATGTCCCATGTCTTACTGCAGATGAGGAAGGGGGAAAATCTACCTAAACAGAAATACAAAAGATGAACTTTACCTTTTGAGAAAAAAAAAATAGGGTGAGCGTTCTAAGAATATTGGGGAAATCTTTCTTGTTTAACAGATAATTTTTTGTTGTTTTAAATTGATACTACAATTGCCAAAGTTGCGGAAAGATAATGCCAATAGGATTTTATTTTTAACTAATACTCTGTCAAAAAAGTGTCACATCTTGTATATCTTTACCCTTTGCATCGTAAGTTACTGCAGTACCTTTGAAAAAAATGAGTTCAAATCAAACTCCATGCCATCATGTGCTAGAAAGTAGTGAAACTAAGCAGAAACGACAGCAGTGGCAGTATTTTTGAGGAGACTTTCACTGGGGCTCTGTCAGATTTTATGTACTGTCTTGAATTATTTGTCAAGAGGAAGAGGCTAAAATATTAATTACACTTAAAGAATTTTGTGACAAAATATTTGATACTTGATACTAAATAGAAGTTTGAGTTATCCCAAAGCAAAAAATAATTTGGAGCTGATAAGTAGACAAGAAGTAAAAATCATACTGATTTTGGGAAAGCTGTAGGGCAGATAAGCGAAAAAAAAAAAGTTAGTGTAGTTAAACCCTTGTTTTTACAGCTTGTCAAATATATCTTACCTGTAGGATGAGATTTAACTTGCATATAATGGAACTGTTCAGGTTGGGATCTAAGTATATTTGAAAAAGAACTAGATCTGATAGTAGGCTTTAGGCAAAAATTACTAATCTTCTGCTGTGCCTTACTTGGTTCAGAGTTAGGGAAATACTTAGGACAGGTAACGTTTAATTTGAGCTGTTAACATTTGTCATACTTGGTTCATGATGATCAGCTTGATCTGTACCATCATTCGTTAACTTCCCATATGGCATCTATAACAAAGCAGTGATACTCTCATTTTGTAGCCATACTTAGCAGAATGGAAAAGATGTGTGGCCTTTCCAAAACTGGGCTCTATAGAACTGGAATTAGGGTTTCCTAACCCTAAGCTCTGCCTTCTGGGTCAGCTTGAATCTGATTGCATCCAGTTGGATGTAAATGCTGAAACTAAAGATTAAGTATTGTGACTCAAGGAGGAATAAAACTGGGGGAAAAGTAGATATTTGAAATATTTTCATTGGAAGTAGCAGAACTACTATTGCTTGATTTGTTTTGCAGGAGAGAGGAAACATTGGCAGAGGTGTCACAGGGAGCAGTTCTTCAGTGATCTGTCTTGAGTTGAATAACGTGGAGTATTTTCTATAAGAGAGATGTTCTGATAGTACAGTGTCAGTAGGATTACATACAGGAGTTTCATTATACTGAGAGCTTAAGTCATTATTGAAATATTTCTTAAATCTTAAGACTTTAAGCTAAGAGAAACAGTTATGCCAGAAATGAGATAGTTTCTCATCCTATTCTATGAGTTACTTGTTTGGTCTGAGTTAAGCAAATTTTGCTTTTGCTACAGCTTATGTTTTTGGGTTTTTTTGAAGTAAAATTTAATATTCTGCCTTCTTGTAAGAGGCAGCAATTCCATCACCCAGACTCTGCATATGGATGGCTTGTCAACAGTTTCTACTATTGCAGCGGTTCATCTATCTTGCATCTCTTCCCTTACATATTAAAAGAAATAGTTGCTTCAGAGAATTTTCCTTGAAAAATGCTGACATATATGTGATAGTCTGCCAGGCCTCCAGGTTGGGGCGGGCAGAAAGTCTGCTGGAGACGAAATGCTGGATAACGTTGATGAACCTGGATGCATGACCGTATGTATCAGAGGATGGAGTTCCAGCAAGTTGTCCAGATGAGGAATTTACCTCGTTAGCTGTACGATCAGGTCTTGTGCTGCTGTAGATTCTTCCAATACTACATCTACTCATATTAATAAAAGCCAGGCTAGAATAATGCACTTTTATAGATAGATAGATAGATAGATAGGTATAGATATAGATATGAGAGATATAATCAATATATAAATAAGATATACGTAACTAATATATCTAGAACAATAATGGATATATTTTGGTGAGAATCTTGCTGTCCCCTTAGTAGGAAAATAAGGACATATAATTGCTTTCTGTGTTTTTATTAAGACAGAGTGAGCGAAATCAAGGAATGGAACTATTAGGTCCTTAACTTTTTTTCTGGCAAAGGTGATTTTTCTGTGCAGGAGTTGCATTTCTTCTTGGTGGCCCAAGACTGTGGCTTAGATGTTAAAGGAAGACAAAAAGAACTGCAGATCTTAGCTACCTTTTTTTTCTCAAGATAGTGAATTCAATCGAAATATTTATGAGAGTAGTTCCATTGTTGAAGGAACTCCTGTCGCCAGCGATGGCACAGGCCAAGAGAATGTGAATATAACTAAAATAATCAAGTGTTCTCTACTCATAATGTATTTGCCTTTGTGGTAGAGCTTGGTTTGAGAGCTTATCACCTTTTTTTTTATTCTGGTGTGTGTGCCAGGCTTACCAATGGGTGATTGCAATGACTTCTAAAATATTATATGCTTTGTATGGAGAAGCCTTTGTTTGACGAGGAAGGAATTCATTCTTCAATGCTTGATGGTAGCTTCTTGATTTACACATAGGATTGATGAGCCCTGTACAGGACTGATCTGGGTATATAGAATAAAATATATTGAGGGGAGGGATTTGTGTATTAGAAACGAAGAAATTTCTGTCAAGACACTTGCGTCTATTGGGTGTATTGTGAAGCGCTGAGTGTGATTGATGTTCAAATCAACCACAAGCTGTAGCATCTTACACGAGTAGTTCGTTAAGATTGTTCTCTTCCTGATAGCAGTGGCATGCAGATTTCTAATTGCTGCCTGTTAAGGCTGCCCCAGCCAGAGAGGGAATCATGTAGCTGTACCACAGACTGAGCGTTTTGTTTCTGCGTAGAAGGAGTTTCTGCTTTTCAGTAGCAATCAAAATGAAATATCTGAAACACAGGCTGATACTTCAAGTTTCGTAGATGAAAAATGGTAGTGGATGGGCATACTACAATAGCAAACAAACCCGAGTCTGCTCTTTATCTTAGATTAATAAAACATCTCAACATTATCCTTAAAATAAGGTAAGTCTCTAGAAAAACAACACAATGCAACATCTTTATTTGCCTTTCTGTATCACCTCAAAAAAGGAGTCCATTTAGAACATGCAAGTTTATCAAGTTTTTGATGGAGACAAATTTTGTGTTTTCAGGCTAGTTTAATCTATGTTATACATTTCTTCCATGTTAATGCAGCTTGGCATTTGCATCCAGTACTTCAGGGTTTAAATAGTTCATCTATTGCAATTTTACCTCAGTATACTTAGTTTTTAGAGCACATGTTAGACTTTATTTTCTTTTTTGTCTTCTGGGATACTCTGAGCTCTTTCAGCATACTTTGTTCTTCGTGCAGCAGGACACTGGACTTAGAGTTAATAACGTTAGAGGGACACTGATCTTCAGATGTCCTTCATTCAGCATCTGAGAAGCTAGGATATTACTGATAGTAATTCAGAGGATTAAAATTTTAGGAGTGAAGACTGAGAAGCAGTAAATGGCTCTTGTGTGACAAATTAATGCTGAGACTAAAGGTCAATTTCATAGGTGGACATGCACTTTTTAATGAAATTGAAGTAATAGTTGTAATGACTTTTCACCCTTTGAACTAAGACTTTCTGATGTTATTTTGTTGGACAAATGTGAAGCATTAATACAGTACATTTTTCACTAGAGCCATCTAATAGTGTTCTTTCCCTATATTTAAAATTTGGGCTTAAAGCTACTGACAGCTAGCTGCATGTTGTATGAAGACATATGGAAGTACCTATATAAGGGAAAGTGGCAACAACAGATTTCTCAGGCATTTGTTTTTTCAAGAAAATAGCAAACAAATGAAAAAAAATCTAGATGCTAAAAGAACTTGTATCAAATTCGTGAGTAATCCTTGAAAACAGAAGTACAAATGTGGGGGGTTTTTTTGTGTCTGTCTTGGGGAACCTGGAAAAAGGAGGAGTAGGAAAGTGAAGCAGGAAACTGGTGTCTGATCCCAGCTCTGAGAGTGATTTACACAGTTAAATTTAATTAAATAGCTTCTTTTCCTCAATTATTCCATCTGTAAAATGGGATCCATAGTATATTCCTGTTCTATGGGAGTCATTGAAGAACATGTCATTGTAATGCATTTAGACTTCTATACAAGTTTTAATTAGTACCCAAAATTTAATCTAGCCCTGAAACCTTTCCTTTGATATATGTACATTTATTCCTATTCACCAGCACTAATAAAATATAATGTCTTCCAGGTTATTTACAGCAAATACACAGATCTTGTGCCAAAAGAGGTTATGAACGTGGATGATCCTGAACTGCAAAGACCAGATGAGGAGACAATTAGAGAGGTATATGCACTGATGTGCCTAGTTATCAGTGGTTTATTGTATGTCTTGTGTATGTGATGAGATTCACACTGTGCTATTCCTCTTGTCAGATAACAGAGAAGACAAGAGCAGCCTTGGAGAAATCAGTTTCCCAAAAAGTTGCCGCAGCCATGCCAGTTCGAGCAGCTGACAAACTAGCTCCTGCCCAGTACATTCGGTATGTAGTGCTGGTGTGTGGAAAGAATTGAAATTGCTAGGAGGCTGCTACTCATTTATTACAATTTTCTGCTGCAAACACAGAAAAATTCTGTGTCAGGGTTAGACTTGGCCTGAGGTGAATTCTGAAAAAAGTACATGAAGATGTTTTTAATAACCAGTAAGTAGTCACCAGGGATTCACAGACATAGGTAAAGAGTATTGTGGCATGGTCTGTGTACTCAATTATTTTCTCCTTCTTCAGAATCTAGGTTGAAACAGGAGAATGTAGCCCTGGGAAGACACATTCTGTCTGGTGTAATAGATTCTCTGCATTCAGTCCAGTATCCTCTGTGCAGTTACTCACTCCTGGCATCCACAGTGGAAAAGTCTTAAACTGGTGTGGATAAAATGAAAATGTAGCTAGACCAGTGAACTGAATAGAAATGGAGGTGGGCAAGAAATATTTAGCTGTGTTCAGAGAACTGAGCAGTTTGTTTTATTCAGGTACACACCATCTCAGCAAGGCGTTGCCTTCAACTCTGGAGCAAAACAGAGAGTTATTCGGATGGTGGAAATGCAGAAGGACCCTATGGAGCCTCCGAGATTCAAGTAACTATTCAAAACTGGTTTTTGTGGCAAAGAGAAGATTCTGAAGCGTGTTTCCATACAACATGCTGACTGTAATTGTTTTCTTAATTGTTCAGAATTAACAAGAAGATTCCGCGTGGGCCACCTTCTCCTCCAGCGCCTGTAATGCACTCTCCCAGTAGAAAGGTATGAAATGCCATAGCTGTTCTCCATTTTGAATTGTAGATGGGTTCACAAATTCTACTTGGACCTAGTTCATTTCCATGCACCTTCTCCTTACCGTTATCTTGATGTGACGTTAAGTGAAAGTTGGTGCCTGGTACAGTCTTTCTGCTTCTTTTATTTTCCACTGGGGCAGTTTTGAAAGTAGCTTGCTTCCTGGGTACCTTGCCAGCGGTTGGGTAGATCTCTTACATATTTTATGCGGGACTGCACTGCTGGGTTTGTTCATGGCGTGGATGAGCTGACTGAGGCTTCAGCCTTGGTACGCTGATGCTGCTGTTAGACAACACTATTAAGGTATTTAGCTCCTTCTGCAAGATGGGTGTAGTGGTGGCTCATCAATTTCCTGTAACTTGAGCTGCCACTAAATGTGCAGATGTTAACAAGCTGGCTGTGAGTGCTGGCCTGTGTGCCAGAATGTTTAAGAGGATGGCTGAAAAGCTGTTGTGACTCTTAGCAAAGATACAGTGCAGAAATGAATGTCTTATTGCTGCTAAGAAGAGTTGGGGGTGTGTGAAGTTCAGTGTCCTGAACTTTGTATTCTAATTTATGTCAATAGTTTCATAGCTGCCTTTTGAGAAATAAAACAGTATTTCCATTTGCTAGAAATCAAAGGTGACTTTGCTTCTTCTCTTAACTCAGATGACTGTGAAGGAGCAGCAAGAGTGGAAAATACCTCCATGCATTTCTAACTGGAAAAATGCCAAGGTAATTAAGTTGTCATAAATTCATTTTTTTAATGTTGCACTCTGCTGGGAGACTTCGGTGAATGATTTAAGCTTGAACAATGCTGGTTTTAAACCTCTAGAGTTAGGTAAACGGAGTGTACAACTTAGATGTCTCTTTGACATCTAAGGGTTGTCAAATTGTCAGGAGTACACAACTGAGAGAGAATATATTACTTCATGGCAGAGATGATGTATTTAAGAGGAAAAAACTGTATTAGTTAAGATGCCCATAATAGTGTAGTCTGGAGCCTAAGTCTCTGGAGCTCACAAAGTAAAGCATCTGAACTGAAAAAGGGAAGAGTTAATCCATAGAAGACCAAGCATACTGAAGTCCAGATTTCTGGAAAGTTCTCCCTGTTGCATTCTTCCACTAATTAATTTTCATCACTGGTTAGCTTAGCTATTTTTATTCCTTGTTTGAGTAGGTAGTCCAGTCCCTTGGACTTTATCAACCAGTAAGTTTATGATCAGAGAGAAAGTAGAATTTAGAATTTGCTGCAGTAACTGGTCAAATAATTCTCAAATGTACCAAGCTCTTCTTGTGAGGCAGCCTCTTGAAATGGAGGAAGGAAAAGCTGTGTATTTGGATGTTATTTTTTTTTCTACCCCAACACAGCTGTATAACTGGGACTGACACTAATTAGTAGATCAAATTTTAGGTTACAGATGCTAAAACCAAAGCAAAAAAATTGTAGAGCTCGCTAAAGAATCTTAAAATATCATCTATAAATAATTTTAGATTTTAGCTTTTGAAAGCAAAATTGGCATTTAGTGTCTCTTAGTTTTGCTGGCAGCCTTGCCCCTTAGTTTCTCATTTTGAACCAGCCAGTGTCCTAACAGGTATGAAAACAGTTTAAGAGAAACAATTTTTAAGAACAAATGGTAGCTTAGAGACTGGGAAAGCTTTTATCTGTAACTCTTAACAAAAAGTGGACCTTATCAATCAAAAACGGTCATTTGTACTAAGATGCAACTTGAAGGGAAATTGTGATTTGGATTTGGGGAGAGTGTGGAATGGGAGCGAAGCTTTGTGTTACCTGCTATAAATTTGAAGGACACATAAAGGAGGTCCTTTGAGGCATACTAAGGATGGGCTGTGAGTTTTGTGCTTGTTTTTTTTCTTCACACAATAAATGTAATAATGTTTGTTATTAATGTGAGTTTCTGTGATTAACTGCCTCCGTTTTCACCGTAGGGTTACACCATTCCATTAGATAAGCGTCTGGCTGCAGATGGCAGAGGACTGCAGACTGTTCATATTAATGAAAACTTTGCCAAGCTTGCTGAGGCTCTCTATATAGCTGACAGAAAGGTCAGGTGGTTGTTTAACTGTTTTGTTCCATGTGGTTTTACCTTCTTTGTATTTTTTTTGTTTATTTCCTTGGGAAAATCACCTGTGAATAGGCTGTAACATTTTGATTTGTCCTGCTTCTTGGCTAACATAAGGTATTATCCCCAATGTCTTTGAATCGGTGGCTCAGCGTGGGTTTGGTTATTGGAGGTCACAGGTCTTGTTTCTCAGCTCCAACTGCTGTGTCTGTCTGGTGTTGAACTTTGTGGCTTACTTCCTGCCCTGGTTACTGGGTAACCCTGTGATGGAAGATCTGCTTCCATCCCAGGTGCTAGCTTTCTGTCTTTTTAATGATGCCTTATGTTTGCAGGCTCGTGAGGCGGTAGAGATGCGTGCCCAGGTGGAGAGGAAGATGGCTCAGAAAGAAAAGGAGAAGCATGAGGAAAAGCTCCGAGAAATGGCTCAAAAAGCCAGGGAGAGGAGAGCGGGGATTAAAACCCACGTTGAAAAAGGTACATTTCTTTGTTATTAAGATGCTGGGGGGGGGTAGCACTCTCTGATGTGTGGGTTTGGAGAAATAACCTGAGAACTTGTACCTAAACATCATCTGTAATTTCTAAGCATGACATCTGTTCTTCACGTCTTTACTTGATCAGCCAGTGAATTTGGTTAATTGACTGGCTGCTCTGATGGAATCGATTTGAACCTCACAGCAGTATGAGCATGTTTGGGACATTGTTGAGAATTTCAGTGTTGTTAATGGATCACGGACTGTTCTAAACTCATTTTCATTAGAAAAGGCTTGTTGCAGATGAAGAACAACTTTGTTAACTAGAACTAAACCATCTTTAAGTTTTCAAAGATGGTAAACACAATATTTGGTCTTTTGCACTGTTATAACCGGTGAAAAGGTCCTGGAGTCCTAGGGGCAACATGCTAAATGTAAGCCAGCAGCGTGCCGTGGCAGCAGCTATGCTAAGGGCATAGCAGATTGTATCTGCAGGAGTGTAACTAGCAGGTCAAGGGAACTAACCATTTCCTTTCACTAGTGACCTGTTACACTGCATCTGGAATACTGTGTGCAGTGATGTGTCCTCAGGTACAAGACACACATTGATAAAGTGGAGCGAGTTCAGTGAAGGGCCATCAGAATGGCCAGGGGGCTAGAGTGTCTGCCTTGTCAGGAGACGCTGAGAGAGCAAAGCTTGTTCTGCCAGATGATGTGGCTTTGGAGGCACTTAATGGGAGCTTTCCCATATCTAAAAGGAAATCAGAGCTCTCCACTAAGCTGCACAGTGGAAGAATGAGATAGTGGTAAAAAGTTGAAGCAGGAGATTCCAACTACATGCAAGGAGAACAATTTTCACCATGAGGACAAGCAGCAGTGGCACAGGTTGCCCAGGGAGGCTGGCAATCTCTATCCTTGGAGGTCTTCCCCACCTTAGTGAGCAAATCCCTGAGCAAGCTGGTTTGAATTCAGCGTTGATCCAGTTTTCAGCAGGAGGTTGAACTAGAGACTCCCTTCCAACTGCAGTGATTCTGTGATCACTCAGAATGTTTTTCTCACAGAATGTTCTTCAAAGCACTTAGATGTGCCTGTGTGTTTGAACAATATTTTTACACTTAAGTAGAAGATAATATGATCTGTAGGGTGTTACTAATTGCTAGATAGACAAGTATTTTTCTCAATTTCCAAGAGTTTAGGACGTAGTTGTTGGATATGTCCGTTTTAACTCTCTTGTTGAGAACAGTTAATTTCTTGTGGCATCAAGCTGTGGTTTTCCATGTATTTGGTTTGTTTAAAGTGTAACATTTTAAGTAGCACTTAGAGTGGTTTCTCTTTGTAAAAAAACCAGTGAATTGAATCACTGTGCCAATGTCTGTGGCATAGTTAATTCAAACTTCAAATATTTGTGTATAATGAGCAATCCTGAATTTGTTCAGAGGATGGAGAAGCTAGAGAAAGAGATGAGATCAGACATGACCGGCGCAAAGAGAGACAGCACGACAGAAATCTTTCCAGGGCAGCCCCTGACAAAAGGTGAGTCACAAAAGAAAGCCACTTCATTCCTCTGCTGCTGCTGGCTTCCCCTCTAGGGAGACCATCACACTGGGCTTCCCTCTGCTTGATGTCAGTGCCTGGGTTTCACCTTGGGAGATACTCCCTGGCGTGAAGCGCTGTTCATGCACTGTGTGAAATGGCATTGGTTGTGAGCGTGCTGCAGTACTCCCATCTAAATTTAGAATTTTCCAGATGAATGGAGGCGGGAGGGGGTGTTAGTTTGGGGTGGGTTTTTCCTTAGCAGAACATGAGTATATTAATTAACATGACAGCAGAAGTTGAAACCTGGATCCTCTAACTTCAGTGAGACCTGATAATCATTAGTGGCTTTGTTTCTTGAAGCTGTTAATTTAAGTAAGCTTAGATTTATGAGTGCAGGCTGAACTATCTTGTTTGCTCAAGCCTGTGAGATTTCTGAGCACAAATGGTTTCTGGAGGCTTAAAATCTGTGGTATCTGAAAATTAGATTCCTCAGCCTTTCCAGAATATAATTACACTGGTTTAAATAGAATTACACTGGTTCAAAAAAATAAATATGACATTTTAGACCAAGTCAGCTTGATATAAATTACAGATAGTGGAAAGCAAATCTAAATGTCATGCCCAGCTGAACATAACTTTCCCAAATGTTTCCCTTGCCAGGAGACAAATTTTAAATGTTACCTAGTAAGGAAGGCAACAGTCAAAATCTAGCTCCCGGGGCAAGTTGTTAGCAACTAACACAGGATCAAGTTGCAGTTGAGTGCATCAAATAACGGTTTCCTGATCTAATGAAACTAAAAATTTTTAATTCAGGTCAAAGCTGCAGCGAAATGAGAACAGAGATATCAGTGAAGTTATCGCCCTGGGGGTACCCAACCCCAGGCCATCGAATGAAATCCAGTATGACCAGAGGCTGTTCAACCAGAGCAAGGTAAAATGCCTTTTCACAGCTGTGTAGCGTTCTATGAGAACATATCCTTAGCGGGTATGGCTGGACTACTCAAGGGACCCTGTTCTCATGGTTGGTGTGGATACACTCAAGTAAATCTCGTAACTGCTTAGGAAACTATTGATCTCCTTTATCCATAGCTGATGCAACAAAAATGGAATATTCTGAATGTGTAACTGGATTAAAGTTTTTGTTGTGGGTTTTCTCACTGGGGAGTGGGGAGAAAGAAGCTATTTTGCCTTCAAGCTGCAGTGACCTCATTTTCTTTTGTACAAATGTACTGACTGAATAAGGGAAATCTGCTCGCAGAGAGAAGCAAGTAAATACTTTCTATTCCCATTATTGTTTATGTTAAAAATCCTTCTGAAGATATAAATAGTTAACAGCAACATTTATTTTCCCTCAACTGAGGGAGATGAAAAAGTAGATTAGGCTTCAGAAAGTCCCTGAATAGACCTGCAGTTTGTCAATCATTCTTTTTCACATCTCCAGTGAAAGACTTGCAGGCAGAAGGGAAAGCTGATGAATCAAAAGTGAACAAGCCGGCACTTCTGCTTGCAGAGTTTACATAAGCCTCTGTGTGATTTGGATCAGTCAGCTTAAATCTTGTGTTCCGGAAGTTCTGGAAAATACACGTTTCTGTATGGTTGTACTTGACTGTTACAGACAGCTGTATCTGCAGGGCAGACTGAAATGATCTGTTATTCTGAAATAGGAATGGCCTGTAATCCTTCCCTGTTGCTTTCTGGGAGAGCAGAAGTGGCCCTGAGAGAGGCTTGTAATGCTTGTGTCATGCTCTCTGGACTTAATCCCCGACCCAAAACCACTCACTAATGAAGCACTTGAACTCATTTGAGATAAGTAGTAAACCAGACAGTGCAGTATTTGCGTGTCTGTGTGACACCATCAGTGTATCTCAATGATAAATTAACGAAGTTTTGTGGACTTGTGTTATACTGCTGTTCTTTCTCCTTCACAGGGTATGGACAGTGGCTTTGCTGGAGGAGAGGATGAAATTTACAATGTTTATGACCAGCCTTGGAGAAGTGGCAAGGATATGGCCCAAAACATCTACAGGCCAAGTAAAAATGTGGACAAGGACATGTATGGTGATGATCTAGAGGCTCGAATAAAGACAAATAGGTAAGAAAATAAAGTTAAATATTTTTAATTACTACTCTGAAGTTACAATCAACTGAGTATCGCCTCTTCTCTGCAGGTTTGTTCCTGATAAAGAGTTTTCTAACTCGGATCGTAACACCAGAGGGAGGGGCAGAGATGGACCAGTTCAATTTGAGGAGGATCCATTTGGTTTGGACAAGTTTCTGGAAGAAGCTAAGCAACATGGTGGTTCAAAACGGCCATCAGATAGCAGCCGCCCTAAAGAACATGAGCATGAGAGCAAGAAGAGGAGGAAGGACTGAATGCCTCTGCTCCTTGAGATGTAGAGAAATGGACTACAAGCTTGGACTTTGTGCAAAAGGCATTTTTAATATCAGGTGTATAGGAGGATGGCATTGTAACAGCAGTTCACAACTCTTTGTCATGTGGATATATATACACACACACGTTAACTCTTCTGTATAGGACAGCTACGCCTGAAGAGTGGAGGAATGGAGATCACTTTGAAGCATTTCACAATTGTTCTTTAGCAAGTGCTCTACTTTGCTTTCCCTGTTGCCCAGCATCTCAGGGTAAGAATGTAGCCCCTTCCAACAGCTCTAGTTTTTGTAGGTAGCTTTTCTTTCTCTGTTAAAAGCTTTCCTGCTGTATAGAGTTACTGTCTTATGCTGTAATGTATGCTAGGGAGTTTATGATGCAGTTTCTTTAGTGTGGCCATACAGTTTATTTGAACAAGGAGGGGAAACAGCTGGATTCTGTTTTAAAACAAATACTCATTCATAGTTTTTCAGTAATCTTTATTTTAGTTTATTTACACTTAGTGAAATAAAGCCTCCTTCCACTGCTCATTCACTTGGATTCTTTCTTTGACTGCGTCTTCTACTGGACTGCTGTTTGAGAGTGAGCTGAAAACAACGAAGTTATCCAAATGAGAGTTAGGCAAGAAGGCTTGATATTTTTCATTTCTGATCTTCTAAAACATTTCTGGAGAGAAGATGGCTTTATAACCAGTTCCATTTCACGAGCCATAACGACAAAAGCTAAGCTCCTGACAGGAAAGTTAAACAATCTGCACAGCAAGTGCAAGTCATGTCAGCAAAACGAATCGTAAAGCTTGCGCTTTCAAGTGGAACTCATAGAAGGCAACTGTCTAAATCTACCTCAGAACAAAGTGGGAGAAGCGTTCATGTAGCTTGCTTCTAGAGGAGCTTGCATTTTTGAAGAAATGAAGAAAGCTAAGTACTGCCTGCCTTCTGCTTTTTATTTTACCATAAAGAAGCCTCTTAGTTCTTGCACCACTATAGTCCTCGAATCCTAGGCAGTTAAGTGAAGGGGGCTATCTTACAGCTTCAAGAATAAAAAGCAGTAAAATAATTTCCAAGAAACTGACACTAAATACTCGTCTATGCTATTCCCAGTACTTATTTTGAGAATTACATACAGACAACATCCTAGTTACTTTCAGCCCAGTTTGAAGGCCTGGATTGTCACAGTTTAAGACTGAATTCAGCAAACCACTCCTTAATTTCCACTTCTGTTTTTGCACCACGGTTGTAACTTGCACGTCAGCTCTTCTTAGGAGTAGGTACTGAAGTAACCACAGCCAAAGAAGACTTTTGCAGTAGTGTGAACCATGTCAAGCAAAACACTTTATCACAATCAACATGCTGTGTCCCTGGAGTCTCTCACCAATTCTTTTTATTCTCACCATCTCCTAGCATTGAAAGTTGCAGAACAAGAAATAGGTTGTCAGAAGGAGATTTAAGAACTCTTACTAATTATTCCAAGACGTGAATTGATCATGTCTGTTATACCAGTCTGCTTGCTGCCTATGATGTCATGCTGTACTACTCGGTCTGAGTAGCTTGGTCAGCAGAACCACATGTAAGTCTCCAAGAAAACAGCGTAGAAGGTGTACACTATCTACGCTGTATCTTGATACCATACACTGATGTACTGACATTGCCAAAGTGTCACCTTTTTTTTCCTTTACTTGCTGTCTTCAACAGTAGTTAGCTTTAGTGTAGTTTTTTTACTAATGTTATCTTGAACACAGGAAAGCAGACAGCTGATAGCTTTGTCATCTTCCCCCTGCCACCCAACATCCAAGTAGGATGTTGAAATCTACCTCCAGAAATCTGTATTACAAATAATAACTAGTTGCGTGGCAGTTCATGAACTGCTTTACTGCGCTCATATTCCTTTAGCTCAGCATAGCAGGAGGTTTTGATCTCTGGTATGTGGTCTCTGTAGTATCTGTACGACCTGAGACCCTAACAAATCAAATTGAGGGGGCAAATAAATGTGTTAATGATACAAAAAACATTTTAAAAAGAAAACACTAAGTGGCAAAATGTTTAATCATGCTTGGAATAAGCATGGCAATATTTTGATGTTACTATGCCCAACCAAAGGCAGAATTAAAGAGCTCAACTCACTACATCAGTAAGGAAATTAGTACGTTACCTTGGCACCTTCAAGTATGTGGGAGTCCTTCTGAAACACATTCTGAACATCTTGTGGAGTCGAGAATTTAATCCAGCCATAACGTCTGTGAAAGCCTGTATCTTTGTCCTAGTGACCAGTTTAAAAAAAAATAAAATCCAATTACTGTACAAAATACATAGTCTACTAAAAACCTTCTATGGATATTCAATTTAAGGATTCAGAAACTACCAGAGAAATTGGCACCCTTACTGTTTCAGAAGCCTTTTTCACACTTAAAGACTTCTACTCTCATTGACAATGTGTGGGGGCCTGGCAGAGGCTATTCTGCATCCATCTCTCAATTTGAGTCCAGCAATCATAAAAGAAGAAGATTTAAAGCTACAGTTGAAGACTGGAATAATGCATAGCCAGTGGGTTCAAACTGCAGTAGTTATCTACTATTAAGCCAGTCACAACAGAACTGAAATTTAAATGGCTTCCTGATTTGAAAATAAGCCTGCCACATACTTTAAAAGCATCCAGCAAGATAAAGCAGCTGCTCAAGATATTAAGGAAGCAGGCTGCAATTTGAGATGACAAGCACTAACAAGAAAAAAAAAGTAATCTTCAAGAATAATTTGCCAGTCAAAGACAACAGCTGTCAGTACAAGGAGATAATGCAGAAAAGCCAGGTCTACCAAAGCACCTTTTTCTGAACTCTGATCCCCATCAGAGTTGAGAACAGCTCTGCCACTCTGATCATCACACAGGACTGGCAGCACTTCCAAACACGGGTGACGTATTCACCCACAAGGTACTGCAGTCACACTGCCTGGGCTTCTGTATCACAGTGATGTCTTCCTTAGGGTGTCTTATGCTGCTGGCAGGTTTTTGTACCTCTGGCGCTTTTAAGCATTAATGAACAGCCCTAGAGTAATGACTGAATGAAAACATACACACAGGCATCAGTCCAACTGTAATCGGTGACAGAGGCAGGTTTAAGTCAGCTGCCAGCCTTCGCAATGGGGCAGCACATTCTGTCCTGGGCCTGAGGAACAACACGTGGCAGGCAGACACCTAAGCTTCAGCGCACAGAAATGACAAGACTGTTTCAAACTGTATCCAAACTAGTCCTCAACTGATAGTGAGCCCATGAGCTCACTGACTTTCACTACATACTGAGTTTAACAGACCATTACTTCACATACAGAAACACAAGCAGGCAAAACCTCTACTCCTTTAGCAATAGCCTGCAACTTACCCACAACAGAGCTGGAAAGGAATGCTTTTTCTGACTGTTCATCTCCTAAGAAACTGCACTAGATAGCACTATCCCTGACCTACAGGCTTAGGAGATAAATAACCTAGACAGCAGATGCAGGAACAGCTAAAGCTTGGGAGCATTCTGAAGAGGCTGCATGTGGTTTTTCTGTCAGTCCCCACACTCGGGATGGGGTATGAACCCACAGCAGGAAAAGGCTGTACGTTCAGAGCCACACCTTTAGATTTTTTAGGCCAGTGAGATCAGGCACATAAACACTTTATTCTTTGTCAGAAGAAAGAGATCACAATGACAGAGAAGCTCAAAGCAGCGTTAGGCTAATAATTCAGAAACGGCAGCATCAATGTGCTCTCTAAAGCTCTTCAAAGCCAATGGAAACCACCAAGCTTCAACGGGGCCTACAGCTTGCAGACAACGGCGGCACCCACTGGGAGAAGCGAGCACCGAAAATCTGACTTAGCGCACAAGAAGAGGCTTCCAGAAAGCAGCTCCGAAGGAGAAGGGAAGCTGGCTTCGGGGCAGGACCCAAGCAGCAGCACCAACCCCGCTGCGGCCCGGCGCGTACCAGCGGGCGGCTCTGCACCGTTTTACCGAGAAGGATGAGCGGGTACTCACAAACGGCAGCTGGCACCTCTGTACCGACCCGAACTGAGAGAAGTACTCCTTCAGCTCCTCTGTGGGGGAAACGCACACCTGGTTACACGGGCCCGGCGACCCCGCTCAGCCGCCCCAGCCCGACCTCCACGGCCTGTGCCGGCAGACGCGGCGGGGCCACCTCCTCCCGCGCCAGCCCTAGCGCCAGTGAGGGACGCAGGGGCNAAGATGTCGAAGAGCCTCCTGGAACGACGCTCCACGGCCCGCACCGCGCCGGCCGCCGCCATCTTGGGAGCTGCAGCGGGAAGGGAAGGGAAGCGCGCGGCCCCGCCCCGGCAGTGCGCAGCGCCGCCGCCGCGGCCTGCTCAAAATGGCGGCGGCCCTGACCCGGGAGGGTGGGGAGGATGCGTTCCGCCGGCTTTTTCGCTTTTACCGGCAGCGCGACGCATCGGACTTGCGGGGTGTGGTGGATTTCTCCGTGCCGGGGGGCCAGGTAATGCTGGGCTCCTCCGGCCCTCGCCCTGCCGTGAGGGGCTGGGCGGCGCGCTCCCAGCTCGTCGCGGTGTGTGGGTGTGGGGCTGCCGCCGCCTGCGCTCTCTCCTCACTGCTGCTCGTTGTACTCGGCGCCAGGTCTCTTACTGCGCTCTCGTTACTGGCCAGAAGACGCTGTCCGCCAGCCCTGAGCCTCTTGCGGGTCGCTGCGGCGTTTGAAAGCCGGCTGTGTGGCGAGGGACGGGCGGCTGAGGAAGCTGTGCCGCTCCGAGGGCCCAGCGCCGCTCTGCCCGCGGGGCCCAGGAGCAGGCTTCTCCGGGACCCCCTTGGGCTGGCTGGCCGTGAGGTTCGGGGCCTTGCCTGAGGGCACAAGGTGCCGTCCCGGGCCAGCACGCTGCCTATTCGCAGGGTTATCAATTTTTGCTTGTGTTTATTTATTCCCATAATGTTTGTTTCTCAGCCCTGCAGTAAGGGGTCTTCAGAGCCTCTAATAGAACCACATCTTGCTTTAGGGAAGCAAAGGAATGTGTGAATGGAAAAAAGCAAGTTTCACTGTTGGTCCTGATGCTGTTTCCTGGGCCTGCTGGTCCTTGTCTTTGCCCTGGAATGCCTGAGCTGCCTAAGCTGGAGAGGGAGCCAGCATCAGTTTCTCCCCCCTGTGCAGTGCATGCCTGGGGTTCTTGCTCTCCTCTCCTTAGTTAAGTTTCTTCTCCCTTTTTTACTCTTGTGCAATAAACATTTGCCTTAGTATCAGGGCAAGCCCAGCCATGGCAGTAGATATGGGGCACACAGGAGCACATCTGAAAGTAGTAGCCATCATGGTTAGTAGTTTGCCATGTGGAGAAGTGATCCTTTAAACTCATCCTCCTATTTTGTCCCCTCGCAAAAGGATAACAGATATCAGCTGAAGTATTGTTAACTGGGGATTTTGTATATGTAAGCCTGTATGAAAAAAGAGAGTAGGGAATATAGTTAAAATGAAACTTTGCCTAATTTTTCATAGTTCAAATGCTTAGCCCTTTCTTTGTACTGTTCTATTGGAATATATATTTTTCTGTCTTTTCAGATGGTAATTTTGTTACTGGGACACAAAACCTGACCTATATGAAATAATTCAATGCATTAAACAGCATTAGCATTAAACAAGGGAGTTGTTAACATTTCAGCCTTCCTTGAGCTTGCAGCAATCCTTTATCACATAAAGGATTCCAGCATTACAGCCCCTCTGGGAAATTTGAAGTACTTGAAAGCGTCAGAGGCACCTGTCCCCTCTCCATGTCATTCTTTTTGTACCTGCTACCTTCTAAGATCAGTTGATACGTTACTCGTGAAAGCATTTTTTATTCCTCTTTCCCTCAGGTTCAAAACATCTGGCTTTTCTCTCTAAGAGCTACAGGCCAGGCAGATTGGTCCAGATACTGTTGTTCCTTTTCTCTCAGAAAACTGCTCCAAGTGATTGAGGCCTTCAGTGAAGTGTCACATACCTCAGCTGCCCTGCCACCAGGCTTATTTACTGATTCAGCACATGCAATTCTTCAGCATAGAAACAGCTCCTGTTCTCCAGAAGCCCTGGCAGCAGCCAGTGTGTCACCAGTTTGAAAAGGCAGAGAGGTGGCAGAGTCTTAGTCAAAGGAAGAGCCTTCCTGCAGGCAGGTCTCTGAACTAAGTTCTTTAAGGCTGGCAGTTGCAGAGTTGCTTTTGGCAGAGAGCTAAAAAGTTGGTAAGCTGAGCGCATTGCCAGGAGCTGCTGCCCTGCACTAGTTTAGTGTTTTGAAAATTCTGTATACGTAATTTAGACCTGTTGCTCGGAAGATGTTAACCAGAGCTGTGAGCCTGCAGAGAGAGACAGACACATTCACCACTGCAGAGTCTGTGCGCGAAGGCCTTGATTCCAGATACACTTTAAATTGTCGTAAGGCCTTGCCTGGCTCTGCTTATGCCCCCTGTGACTGGCCAGCTCTTTCTTTACACAAGCCTGTGCTTCAGCACAGCCACATGGAGAGCTGGTCTGGGGAACGAAGCCAGAGCAAAACCAACCTGCCTCTACCCTGCCTTACTAAGATGGTTCCCAGTCCGAAGGAAAGAAGGGAGTGGGAACACAGTGGATGAGTTTGGGTTTTTTTCAGCAAATGTTGGCTTACTGCAGTTTAATTACATGTCGTTGCAACCTGAGAGAGCATGTCAAGAAAATATATCTTGCTAAGCCTTGAGCTGTTGACCCTGCTATTGGAAACACGTGGCAATGTGGCATTCAGACTTTGCAGGGTTTCTGCTGTCCGCATCAGACAACTTTGGCCTCTTCATCACTGTGCTACTTCTCCCTCTGTAAGTTACAGATGACAATAGTTGCCTGCTCTATGGGATTATCAGCAACTTGTATTCAGAACATTCTTTGAAGGTATGAAGTGTTATGGGTACTAAATATTGCTCTCTAATGGAAATCAATAATTACCAGAATGTATGACAATGCTGAGGCTGTACTGTACAAATGGACAAAGAGTGCTGAATTTTTTTCTCATTGGTATAAATCATTTGGATTTTTTTTATGAATGGAGGACATCTCTCCTGATCCCTAATTATTGTCAAAATCATAGGTACCTTTTGACTCATGTTGGGTACATACTAGCTCTATTAGCAGCCGTGCCCTGTTCTGTCACAGCTGCTTACACAATAGTTCCGTGGTACAGTTGGCATTTTCACAAGACTTACCTTGGAATATGGTAGCACTTTTTCTTATAGGTGCTATTTCTGGATGAGTTTTCCATTTCTTG
The DNA here is from genome assembly GCA_013400335.1 of Eurystomus gularis. Taxonomy (NCBI): domain Eukaryota; kingdom Metazoa; phylum Chordata; class Aves; order Coraciiformes; family Coraciidae; genus Eurystomus; species Eurystomus gularis. The sequence continues at coordinate 184,113 of VZZY01025658.1, read as the reverse complement.
CCCTGCTTCCCCCTCCCTGACATGCGCCCTCCCCACCTTTTTTTTTTTTTTTTTAACCAGATCCATTTTCTCCTGCCAGGTGTTCAGATCGCAGCTCAGTATCTCTTCAGTCAGTGATCAAGATGCCTACAGAGCAGGATTACAGCCAGTTAGCCAGTGGAAAGCCTATGGCCTCACTGGGTACCCAGGTAGGTACTTCTAATTTCAAGAAAAATTAAACACAACCTTGTTGCTTTGGATTCGGGCATCTTCCATTTTATCTTCCTTGCTCTGCCTGAAAAATATATTTTGGTTTGCCTGTTTGTAGTTTAATGCTATTTTAAGTGCAAGCAGAACAAAAGAATCAGCTGAAGGGTGGGATGTGACAATATATCTGGTGAGAACAGAAGGGCTAGTTGTTTCACATGTCTCTGATCAGCCAGACCAGCCCTCATGAGAATGGATTCCTACTGCCTTTCATAGAGATTTTATATTACTGTAGCATCTGTTTTTTCTCATCATATTTAATGAAAATTAGGTAATTGACTGAAATACAGTAATTTCAGGGCTGAGGTGTGGCATCTACTTGCTGTTGTAGAACACTGAGTACAAGAAGTGGGTAAGAACCTCTTGTCCTATTCAAGGTACAGAGTCATTTCATTAGGCAGGTTATTTCAAACACTGAAATGGATCTTAGATTTGCAGATCAGCTGGCAGAGTCACAGGAAGATGTTAAGTTGGAAGGGACCTCCAGAGGTCTACTCCAGCTCCCTACTTAAAGCAGGGTCAAGTTGAAAGTTAGATCAGGTTGCTTATTTATAGGGGTGGGTTTTGGAAATCTCCAAGGATAGAGATTGTGCAGCCTCTTCTGGGCACCAGTTCCAGTGTTTGGCCATTCTTGTGATTTTTTTTTTTTTTTTAAATTTTTTTTTCCACCTTATATCTAATAAAAATTTGCCTTGCTGTAATTTGCGACTGAGGGCTCTCATCATCTTGCTGTGCACCTCCAAGAAAATTGGCTCCACCTTCTCTATACCGCCCCTGTAGGCAGCTCTTACTCCTACAGGCCAATGTGTAACCAGCCTTTACTGCCACAGGGGTGCACTGACTGGCGCTCACCTTGTCCTCCAGGACGCCCTGGTCCTTTGATTTACAGCTGCACCCTGGTCCTCAAGCTGCACTGTTGCATGGGGTTATTCTGTTCTAGGTGCTCTAGAACTTCCTGAGGTTCTTGCTGACCCATTCATTCCATTTGTCAAGGTTCCTTTCAGCAGCAGCAGTAGTCTCCAGCATACCAACTGCTGCCCTAATTTAGTACTATCTGTAAGTGTGATGAGGATGAACATCCCATTGGCCAGGTTGTTGATGGCAGATGTAGTTATCAGTCTTGGCCCCAGTATCAGCCTGAGGAACGCAGCTCATAACAGCCACTGGTTAGACTTTGAACCATCAAATCACTGTTCTTTAAGCCTGGGGCCCAACCAGCTTTTGCTCACCCTTTTTTTGCTCACCCATAAAATGCATGAGCCTACAGTTTGGCTGCAATGATGCTGCAGGAAATGGACTGGAAATTTTGGCTGAAGCCAAGGTAAACAGTATCCCCTGCTCTCCCCTTGTCTGGGCATCTCACTGTAGCCAGCAGCAAGGCTGGTTAGACAAAATTTGCCTTCTGTCAATCCATTGTGGCAGACACCTTGTGCCTGGAAATGGCTGCCATGAAAGTTTGTTCCATAATCTTAGCAGGGGTTTGGGTAAAGCTGATGAGTTTGTAGTTCCCCAGATTGTCCTCATTTCAGGGTTTTTTTTGGATTTTTTTTTTTTTTTTTTTTTTTTCCCCTTCATGTTTCTTTTGGTTGCAGTCGGGGCCTGTGTGGGTTGCTATGAAGCCAGCCTACCATTTCTGAAATGGAGGCAGCCACACTAGGCATCTAGCATGGTCAATACACAGGGAATTGAGTAACTTCAGGAGAAAGGCTTCCACTCTATCATTTTTTTTGTTCCACTTACCTGTCATATTATAGCTGCCCTTGCTTGGTCTCACTTGTCGTTTTATGTCTGTCTAAACATCTTTCCCAGCAGTTACGTTGGGGGTGGGAATCACAAATGTTCCACTTAACTGAATTTTTCTTGTGCTTTCACAAAACCTTTTGCTAAAATGAAATGTAAGTACATTAACAAATTCTCAGTCCTGTTTCGAATCAAGTTGTGTGGACCAAGAATAATATTTTATCAGCTCCCTTTATCTGAACATCGTAAAGCACTATAAGATATTTAACCAACTGCCCAAATAGCCCTCTAAAATAAGTTAGATTTTGTTAGTTTGTCTATGGGCATATGGAAGGGAAGTCATTTGGTTTTTCCCTACAGTGATCAATGAAATAGAAGACTAATGAAGCTGGATAAATTTCTGTTGCAGTGTCCTGAGTTCTGTGAGATGGGGGGTGATGATGTCTTTGAAACTGACACAAATTGGTTTTACGAGGGGTTGTTCATGTTGCTAGACAGCTGCATTTCTTATCCTTCCTTTGACCGAGGCTGGAGACCGCTTTTGGTAGCTATAAATTAATTCCTAGTGTGCCGCAAGATTTTGCTGCAGTAGGAGAATTGCATCTGCTTCCTCAAGGCAGATTCCTTTAGTATACAGATCCCCAAAGAATTTGTCTTTTGGCCTCTTTCAAGGTCAAGGGGTTCAGTTGTGTTGCCTTCTAAGCTTGCCTGTGGTGTTCTTTATTCAGCTCAGAAAGATTGCTACAGAAATAGATTGCTTACTCTTCTCCCTCCCAAGTCTGGAAAGTCACTGATTTCTAGCACTGTTGGCCCTCCCAGGAACTAATAGTCTAGAAATTTCTGCAACTGTTGGAAATTCAGGGGTTTCTGCCTTCCTTGACACCAGAAGCATAGCACTAACCCACTTTTTTAGGTTTTTTTTTGGTTTTGTAAATCTAGACTAATCTGGTTTCTTAGGAGTAAGCAATGAAAGTTTTGGAGACACATGAGTGTATTCTAAGCTGCTGATACAAGAATCATAAGATTTGGATTGTTGTTCTCAGTTCTGTGTGTAACCAGCCCTCCAGGCTTCAATTTGGTAATTAATACCCAGAGATAATACATACATAGTAGAGCATAATTTCAAGAATGTGGTAAAGCACTTTGAGAAGCCCACATCAAAAGCTGTGGACGGGAAGGGCAGTATTGTTATTATGGTCTATGCAGGGGCCAACAGAGTAAATTTAATGCTTCTGGCAAAGAAAGTTCTTGTAATTAAACCTATCAGAAAGCTGCCATAGTGTGCAGGTTCAGGGAAAGGAGTGAAATGAATGACAGTATACTATTAATATGCTGAAGGCTCTTATTCTAACCAGTTAATCTTGTGAGGTCTGTGAGATATGCTGGCAGGAAGCTTTTTCTGTGCTTTTATTACCACCTTCATAAAGCCACAAGGCAAGTTCATACCCTACTGTGACTTCTAGTCTTGTGCCTTCTTTTTTTCATCTCTTGTTGTCTCTGTTTAACTTGATATGACTGAGAAGTTCAAAAAGACACAGTACCCTTACCTGTCTCTCTATGTGAATTTTGTGTTGGTGGGTCTTGCTGAATTGACAGTCTTTGAGAGAGTGCCTTGATTCTCAGAGCAGGTACAATACAGATTAATAGCATCTTCCTGTCAGACATTCATCAATACCATCAACCCTGGCCTGGAAGGAAACATCTCTGGGCTGCCAGGGAGAAAATTCCAGTGAAGAATCTTGTTAGCACTCCTGGTGATGGCAGATCTTCTGTCAAGGAGTCCCGTCTGTTAAGATATAGTCCAAATCAATCCATTACCTCTCTGCTAACCCTCTTATTTGAGCTGCTGCTTGAAGTCTGAGGTGCCTGGCTAAGTGAGTGTGCAGACTAGCTACGTGTTTATTTTGATTTGTTAATTAACAATAACTGCAATGTGCTTGCAGTCAGCAAGAAGCAGTTTGGGATATAAGCTGACTTTCATCCCATTTGATGAGAATTACCAGAATGCAAAGATCGATACTACCAGACTTACCTGGAAATAAGCATGAAGCAAAGGAGAGGACAGTTGATGTTACTGGAGACTTGCTCAGCCTATGGACTGCTCTCTGCAGTTCATGACACTGAAGCAGCAATAAGAAGACAGTATGAGTTCAGAGGCAGCAACAAGGTTAGCTTGAATTCTAGAAAAACTAGGCCAGAATTACTTCAATTTTGCAGGGTTCAAGAGAAGAATCTTGCTGAATCATTTCAATATCAAATTTACTCCAAAGCTTTTTGCTTTCCAAGTTCTTATTCCTTTATCCACCTGTAATCAATATGCCTTACACAGGTATGTCTTTTATTGACACTTTTTACTTGGACCGTGTTGGCTGCCCTCTCTGCCTTTTACCTTATCGCCACCATTTTTCTAGTGAAAAAAAAATAGGTTTTAACTGAACTATACAGGCCTGTTAATAGATTTCATCCACTTACATGCAAAGTCAGTGTTTGTATGTCTAAGGTGGTTTTTTTTCAGTGCCTCCAACCCCTGTCCTTTGCTCTAGTTTTAGAAAAAACAGGGACATGCCTAATCATATTTCTCCCCCCGCCCGCTTTTTCTCTGTGATCAGGGTTTATTTTCATACCAAACCCTTTCCTTCCGGGCTGCCAACGTCACTGGGTGAAACAGTGTCTCAAGCTATACCCTCAGAAACCCAATGTCTGCAACCTGGACCTGCACATGGCTCCTGAGAAAACCATTGACCTGTGGGGACAGAGCAAGGAGCAGCTGAGGTGAGTCCACAATAACCTTTGGTGGTCAAAACTATCAGAGCCAGAAGGTCTCAGCTCTGAGAAAGTCTAAGAAAAATGAACAGGGAAGGAAAGCTGAAGAAGACTGTGTACATGCTGGCAGTACACAGATGGTGTCAGCCATGCCAATTTAAAGATGTATTTTTCATGGCTTGATGTGCATCCTTGCTAATTCTCTGCTTTCACACTCATAGTGGGATTTTCTTATAGTAAATTATTCCAAAGCCATCCATCAAATGTAAAGTAGTGACCCTGGGTGGTATCATGGTGCTTGGATGCTTGCTAAGCTCAGCTACAAGTGGAACCATGAGGTCCCTCTACGCCTCGGTTTTCCTGAGGCAAAAGGGATCCTCTCCAAACACCCTGCTCCTGTTAGCTCTTCTTCCCAGTCAGCTGTCAATCCTACTGTACTCTAATTGAAAGGCTGTTATGTGCACATTTTTGAACTTCTCAAGTTGGCTAGTTTCTGTGAGTCTGTTTTCCAAAGTATTTATTTGTTTTAGTTTTTTGTTTGTTTGTTTTTTAATTCAATCTGAGATGGTCACTAAATTTACCATTTTTAAGGCAATCCTGTCTACTCTGAAAGATTCCCACAGGTTCAGAGTTCTGTGGCTGACGCAGTTGCCTTTCCTCTACCTGATTTGGAAGTTAACGGAGAATTTATCCCAAGTTTTGAAGTCAAGTAGAAAAGTTTAAAGTCTGAGTTTGAAAAGCTTTTTTTTTTCTTTAGAGTCACCTGTAAAAATAAATCCAAGGTAGATGGTGTTTACAGTACACAGTCTTTTAGTTATTTGGGTATTTATCATTACCTCATTTTGTCTTAACGATTGTTTCATGTGATGGTGTGACCAGAGGTGTGACCTTATATCAACTCTCATTTTCCACCTCAGTCTCTTAGTAAAATTGACACACTGAGATTTTTCTTCAAAAATGCTCTTAACCTCTCCAAGACGTGAAATAGCAAAAGCAAGATTTGGACTTGTAAATATTCGCACCTAGGAGAGAAGTTTTGCCCCCACTTGTGTTTTCCTGGCTCAGTCAGAATTAGTTACAGAAATTCAGGTGCCTTTTTTTGTATTCCATCACAGATGAAAAATTGTTCTTTGAAAGTATTGTTCCCTACAGCTGAAAAAAGTGGGGTACTGTTCCAGCTTGGCAGGTGTTTCCCAGCAGCACCTCCTGCACACACAGAATGATCAGAATAGAGGTTAATTTGCAGCTGAATCCAGTTCAGTTGAAAGCAGCGTTTGGAAGAGTGATGCCTGGCAGAAACACGGGCAGTTTTATTAAACACTTGCCCAAGGCATCGAGTGAGCAAACTTGCTGCATTTGTGCTTTTACTTAGGGAACAGTGGATCAAACTAGCCAACTTCTCTAGTATCTGTAGTGAGAGCCTTTTAGGGAGGGGAAAAAACAGAGTGCTTAACTAAAAAGAGATTTACTTCCAGGATTTGACACAATGTTAAGATATTTTTTTAAGCCATCAGGAATAAATGCATAAATGTGCTTGTGTCGTGGCTTAGCTGCTCTTTTCAGGATGCAGGAATTGCAAAGCAAGAGAGTCCATACAGTTCCTAGAAATGTATGCTATGCTCCCTTCACAAAGTGGAGTTTGGGTGTTTTCTTTTAGTGCTGCAGACAATTAAGAGCATAAAAGGGTATAGAGCATCCCTACAAGGGATATATACATTCTTGTGTGTAAGGAAGAGGCTGGGGGGATTTCACACATGCAATCATTTACCGGTAAATAAAGGAAAAAGGGAGCTTCAAACCCAAATCCCCCAGCTCTTCAATCTAAGTTATACCAGAATTTATCTGTGCTTTCTTGTAGGAGCATCTGCTGCTATAGCTCTAGGAACTCATTGTTTCCAGATACGTAACACTCAGACTTTCCTTAGCAATCACATGCAAAATCACACGCAAAATACTAAGTTCTGGGGATAAGGACCTACTGAACATCTTAGGGTTCCTGCTGTTGTGCAAATGCTCAAGCACTGTAGTGAAAGAAGGGCACTTTCAAAAGGCACATGCTAAAAATGTTTAGCTATGAACATTAAGTTTGTTGATTGCAAGAAGTAGAGGAAGGAGCTGTGGGCTCTCCCTTTTCTAAATGCTGTTACGCACTTGTAGGCTCCATCGGTCGTTCCAAGCAGCATGTATTTGCCAGTTACTGTGGTGTCGCATTATGGTAATTGCAGTTGCAATTGCCCTGTGACAAAGATGGGAACCGGAGAGATCACTTTCAATAATCAGTGAGCCATGAAAAATTACTAAAGGTAAAGAAACTGTCCTTTTACTCCTGTTCCTGGTTTAGCTTAGGAGCTATCAGTGCGGTACACGTGAAGGGCAGAAGCAAGCTGTGTATCCAGGTAGAAATGCACATTAAATGCAGATTCTTGGCGGAGACTTGACCATGGTAGCACAAGTATGAATCCTATTTTGTAAGAGAGCTTGTCTTACTGAACTAATGAGGCTATCAATGAGAGCCAACCATCTGGTGCTACTGTTTATTGTGATGTTCCGAGTACATTTCCCTTTTCTTTCTTTCTGTACCGTAACACATGACTTTGCTTGAGAAAAGAAGCTGCTATTTCTGGAATAAGCAGACTAGAAGATAGATGTGTACCTTCCTTTTTGTATTTGTCACTAGCCTGTTTCTATCTGATCTCCTATAGTGATACTATAAGACCTCTCTGTAGTAAAAGCCCATCTCTGAAGACTCCTTCTGCCTTCACTACCATCAAGAATGGTAAACTGGCGTGTGGCTTCAGACCACTGAGTCCCTCTGCATTAGAGTTGTCACTTGAGAAGAGCAGTGCTTTGTCCCTCATAGCAGTCTGGATAGGAGACACCTGCAATCTAGACTTCTTGACGTTACAAGAAGTTTGTGGTCATAGCTAGAGCAGTCTTTCTTCTTACTGAACATTGAGTCAGTCCGTCCTAAGGACTTCTTGTAAATGTACCAAGTAGTAGAACTAACAGTCCTTTGCAGTTTTACATAGCTTCATACACTTTGCTGTCAGGCAAAGCATTTTCCTATCTTGTCACTTTCCATTAAGTGCACAGAATATTTTTTCCTTGTGTTTGCAGCTTTTAGATCTTCATAGACTCTGTTCTTTCACTTTCAGGTGCTCAAATAGTACCTGCTGAATTCTGACTTGTAAACCTGCACCAGTTCATTGTGTTGTCTCCATCCGATAACCCATAATGTACCGTGTTGAAAATACAAGCTTTCAAACTGACAGCTGTTGGCAGTAGGGCCTACAGCTTGCACAAATGGCATGAACTGAAGTTTCAGGGCCTTTGGCGGAAAAAAAATAATGGCATGGAAAATAGAAGTTTAGCACTGACAGTTTTAATGGGCTGTCCTGTGGGTGAGTGAATCTCATTGTTGTATGCTGCACTACCAGAAAACTGCTCAGAAAGTAACACATACTCCATTTCTTTTCATTTTGTATTTGCAGAAGGAAAGGTTCCAGTAAACGGCAGCCCAGAAGCTTATTGGAGAAGCTGCGCTGGGTGACCCTTGGTTACCATTATAACTGGGATACCAAGGTAGTGAAATTAAATTCTTCTCCATTTTTCTTAGCTGTAAGCACTTGGAATGGCAGACAGAGTAGAGTAACATGGAATAATGAAATTATGATGGTAAAAGTCTTGAGGAAAGCTGTAACAAACCATGCTTGTAAGAACATTATAATCTGTATTTGTTCCCTGTGAAGGATTTAACAGCGGAAGTCCATTGCTGCATCCTTTCCTTTGGAAGGTAACAAGGCAGTATATGCTCAGCCCTAGACCTGTGACTCTATTTCAGGGCAAGTGAGCATTTTTATCCTACCAAAAGGGATGGTCACAAAAGCATAATTACCTACTTAAGGTCAGAATGGCCTTGAGTGAAGACAGCTACTTCTGAGAAACTGCTCGTCTTTGGAGGGGTGAGCGAGAGCAGGAAGACACTGATGATGATGTGACTTTGAACTTACAAGTCTAAACCAGTGTAGTGCAGTCTCACCAACTAACAGCTATTTTGGGGCTCCTGACCAAGATAAACTTTTTCATAAAACTGAATCAGAGGCTGAGAAAGGATGGCAAAGCGAACATGCGGTCTTAGCAGTATATTGCAGATACTTAACCAAATCTGCTTGCAGCCTTATATTTACCAGGTCAGCCTACTATTGGGTGGCCTTAATAAAAACTTGGTTATTCCCTTCCAGTCCTCTTGGAAACACTCATGGAAGAGAGGATTCCTATTTGTCTTATCCTTCAAAGAAGGAACAAAGATGCTCATTTCAGTACTCTGCTGATAAGATACTGAGCTGTCTTTCCATTGGCAGCTTTAGGTAGTGACCAAGTAGATCCTTGGGATTTTGGTACTAACCTTAGGTACTAATCTTACCGACTTCAAGTTTGCCACCTAGATATAATGATTAACTCCATGCTTAATTGAATCCCTGTCAGTTTCAGCATGGAGCTAGAATTAAATGGTAAGCAGTAAATTTGCTGTAGTTCTGCCTGTGTTGCAGTCATTTTCCAAGAAAATATCATGTCCTTCCCCATGACTATCAGCCAGACTTCTCAGTTCTTATTAAATGTTTCTTTCCAGTTGTATTTGCTGCTCTGATGTTCTGGGTGTGGTTTGTTCTGTTTGTTTTGTTTTTTTTCCACTCTCCTTCCTCCAGAAGTACTCAGCAAATCACCACACTCCTTTCCCCTCAGACCTTGCATTCCTGTCAGAACAAGTGGCCACAGCCTGTGGGTTCCAGGGTTTCCAAGCCCAAGCAGGGATCTTGAACTACTATCATTTTGACTCTTCACTGGGAATTCATGTGGATGAGTCTGAACTAGACCATTCTCGGCCCCTTTTATCATTCAGGTGAGTCAAGAAAAGCACGTGAGGCTTGGTGGCTTTTTTTCTACGGTAGCACATGGTTATAGGAAGTTGATATGGTGTAGTTCACTAACTGGGTGTATAATCTTTATTCTCTGAAGATTTGAATAGTAGGAAGCTGTAGATCAAGGCCATAGGTTTTTGTTTGAAGACTGCTTGAATAGCATGGATGTGGTGCCTGGAGTGGAAGAGCTCTTTGCAGAGAGCACAGTTATGTTCTACAGCAGCAGAGTGGCCACTGGGTACTAGCAGGCAAGGATTAAATACCTGGCAGGGCAGCTGGCCATACTATGCCTACCTATGCCTCTTAGTCTTGGATTCCATGTTCCCATTGTGAAGTTGTTACTAGGAGTCCATTTGGTTTTCTTGTTTGGGATCTTTGTTAAGGCATTTAGCTGCTTTTTAATATTTTCTTAGTGTACATCTAATTGTTCTCTAACTAAACTTGTTTACTCTTCTCTCTCCATCCTCATAACATTTCTAGTTTTGGGCAATCCTCAATATTTTTGCTTGGGGGCCTGAAGCGGGAGGAGGCCCCAACAGCAATGTTCATGCACAGTGGAGATATCATGGTAATGTCTGGCTTCAGCCGTCTGCTGTACCACGCTGTCCCACGCGTTCTCCCCAACCCTGAAGGGACAGCTTTGCCTTCGTGCCTGGACCAAGCACTTTCATCAGACCTTCCTGTCGGTTCAGTCATTGAGCACAGCTCTGATGAGGATTGGCAGGTCTGTGCCCAGTACTTGCAGTCGTCCCGCATTAATGTGACTATTCGGCAGGTGTTGGCTGAGGGTCAGAAATTTCCAGAGGAATCTGGGACAAACGGAAAGGGCCAAGCGCCCTTTGAAGACAGTCACCATCAGGACTGCAGCAGAGCCAAGAGACATAAACCAAATACAGACAGCTGAGACCAGAAGGTCACGCTGACATGGACTGGACAGGCAACCTCCATATGGAATTGGCAACTAATGTAATCATACTAGAAGCCACTGGTCTGTATTGGGATTAATAAACTTTTGCAGAATAAATGTAGTTCTTGCTGTAAGAAAGGTTGGGAGAGAAAAAAATTAAAATGAAAAGAAGGATGAGTTCAGGTCATGGACTCTGGAGATGAACTCTAGTGCCGTTTTGTTGCAGATGTTTATGTACTCAGTTCCCTTACAGATCTCTGACAGAGGTATTTTAAAGCTTGGTTCAGTGATGCTCATAAAGTATTTAGAAATAATTGGGTAGAAAGTGTGAGCAAGATACATAATTGCCATGTTTTAAAGAATCCTACTGGGCTTGTAAAGCTCAGCTGAAGTGCAGGAACAAGTATGAATGAGAATAGGCTACTATGGGTGTGAGATCTACCTGCATCATTTCCAAGAGAATTACCTTTACAGCAGAAATTGGTTCAGTGGTCAGAAACTAGCAGCTCCCTTGAGCAACACCTGCTGTAAGCTTGCTGTAGTCCTGTGCTCTCCTTTTGCATGCTTGCACCCCCTCAACGGCAGCAGAAGCTGTTCTTATGCACTTTTTTTTGCATACCTCGAATTTTAGAGAGAAACAATTGGGGGTGATATCTAGTTAGAATATCTAGTAGCTCCCAGCTGGGTCTCCTTCCAATAGTAAGTATGTGACTGAGCCCTACATCCCTGTTCTTTCAAAACTGCCCTCTCCTAAGTGCCTGCAGATTATGGTCCTTCAGACACAAGCCAGCATCTTTAAGGAACAGAATGACTTGCAAGTAGAAGCAATGAAGTTGTAAATTAAGTACCTAAAAAATTAATCGGTGACTATCTCTGTCAGCCAAAGATGAATACATTGAAACAAAGAAAAGCACTAGCTTTTGTGCCAGTTGTCTTTAAGACTCAGACTTTCCTATCTGCTTTTTAATGCAGTTTTAATTGTTGGAGTGGAATGCACTATCCCTGGGGTATTTTGATGCACTTTCCCAATGAATAAACTTACTTGGTTTTTAAATTAAAGATCTGTATCAGCTTTGGGCTGGCTTTTTTCTTTTCTTTTCCTCCCTGTTAGTTATTTCAGTGTATTGTTAATGCTGCTGCATTCCTTGTGCTGTTCCCTCCAGGCTTCTTTTGGATCTGCTGCCTCTGCCATCTGCCAGCTCTGCTGGAGGAGCCCTGCATACCTCTGCAAGGCTGCTTTGCTTATGGGCAGTTCAGGGTTTGTTTGGCAGTTTCAGAGAGGTGTTGCCTGCAGTATGCAAGTCCAATTTAATATGTATGTGGAAGCTTTTCCTCATGGGGAAAGTATGTCTAGTCTGCTTATTTCATAGCAGGTGAATGTGTTTATGTTTTCAATTAATTCCTTATACAGTACTGCAAAGAGCTCCAGTAATTTAATGTCTGAAATAATCAGATATGGGGTTTAATATTCTACGCCAGTAACATGTCCTTGTTGGCATCCTAGGCCTGGTGTATTTACAGCTGAGCCCTGGGAGCATGAATGCGGTTAGGCAGAGAGGTTACAGCATGACCAGAAAGGAAAGTTGACTAAGTCTCAGAAAACAGCAAAGGTCCCTTAGTGGCACCAATGGGGAGGAAGGGGAGAGGAATATTTGTTTTCATGACGGTGAGAAAGCAAACTGTTCTTCACTCTTGAGAAGGAACCAAAGATCTACCAAAGTACTCAGCACCGAAGACAAGAGAAGATGGAGTCATGGAACCAGATGGTCATGGACTGGAGCTGGTTTCTCTATGTTGCAGGCTGAGGTTTAAGTCCATGGTTCTCATTTCTTATGTCTTTAGTTCCCTGCAAATATATAACAAATGACGAGTAATCATTTATTCCATGATTCAATTATTCCTGTGATTCAAGGACAAAAAATCATACTGTTTATCCTCTGCAGTTTTGAAATTGTAGTAAATGCTGCAAACTACTGATAGCAATTCATGGGAAGTACCAGTTCAGTTGAGAGCCATGTGGAGTATCCAGGCCATCGAAGCCTTATGTTTAGACGTGATGGAGTTGAGATTTTGCTGAGTTACTGACTTGCAGTCAAGCTTTTTTATCTAATGTCATTGTAAGTGAGAGGCAGCCCTGATCTAATTCTGTATCAGACACCCAGAAATGAAAAGTCCATGACCCAGAAATGGGCATATGGGAAATGACTCAGGAGGACAAAAAAAAGAAGTCATCTGTGTACAAAGAGAAACAACTACAAGGAGGGAGAATTTCCTGAAATGCCAGCCTGGCAGGAGCATTGATTCTGTAACCACAGAAGAGTGGAGTACAAATGAGCAAACCACAGGACTTTTTTGGGCTCTGCAAACTGAGTTTCCAGAACATCATTTCAAAGAGGCAGCAGCAGCCCTGGGAAGAATAGGGCTGCATCCAGTGATAAGTTCTGCTAATTTTTCTTCTAGGACAAAATGATTGAGAACCATTGACCTACTCTGCACAGCTCTCGGGCTGCAACACTGCACTTCATTTGATTAGGTTTGTGATGACACAACAGGATTTTTCATAGCACTGATCAAATTTCTGTATCTATAGGTACAACAAATATTTGCTTGAGTTCTTATAGGTGCACAGTGAGATAATCTCTGTAGCTATTAATGCCTCTAAAGGAGAAGTACTGCCCAAGAGCCACAAGCACTAAATTGCATCGGGGCATAGGCAGCAGTCTTCTAGGACAATGGGGTGAGGGGTAACAGTTTGAAACTGAAAGAGGGCAGATTTTTATTAGACTCTAGGAATAAATTCTTCACTGTGAGGGTGGTGAGGCAATGGAACAGGTTGCTCAGAGAAGTTGTGGATGTCCCCTCCTGGAAGTGTTCCAAGGCCAGGCTGGATGGGGTTTGAGTGACCTGGCCTAGGGGGAGTTGTCCCTGCCCATGGCAGGGGGGTCGGAACTAGATGATCTTTAAGGTCCCTTCCAACCCAAACCATTCTATGACCTGCTGTTCACAGCTGAGAGGAGGGAAAGAAGAAGTCATCTGGACGAATTCTGCAAGAAAATTAATATAATGAGCTGATTACAGGAAGATAATCTGTGTTTAATTCAAGGCCACCTGGAAATGAAGCATGTTGTTTACTGCATCTACTCTGTTCATTATGCCATCTATAGATAAAGCTAACTGTCTGCTGCTGGAATGATTCTGATCTTAGATATTTTTCCCTTTTTTTGAGAGCTTGTTGACATTTTTTCCGCACTGTTCCACATCAGGTATTTCTACAGATAGTAATGTGCACTAAGCGCCACTACTTGGGCGATGTGTTCCTCTGAGCTACTAGGCAGGGAGAAGCCAGCAGGTAGGGACAGCCAGAGAGCAGTACGGCACCTTATTGCCGCGGCTACAGGTCCAGGCTGAAGCCGGCTTGCATCTTGCGGAGTGCAGAGAAGAGCTTGGATTTGTCTTCATCTATTCACGTATGTAGTTCTCATTCTCTGCATCTATCCTGAAGCAGGATAGATTTAATATGGAAAATAAATTTGTTGGTGACAAGATTGTCTTCCACTTAATTGGGATGCCAAATTAATTGAGCTATAATCCAGTGTCCTCTAAGCATACTCTTGTTCTGATGAAATCATAAAACTTGCCTGGGTCTGAACACATTACCTCAAAAAGTTAACAGAAGTACATGGACTGTGGAAATTAATGATCCAGAAAAATAAGTTGCTGGAGGCCTCAAAAGACCCATACATAAAAGGCCTTTTTTTGGGATAATCTCTGTACAAGAAGAGACTTTGAGAGAAAACCAGTGACGGTCATCCACAGCCTGCTGATGCCTCTGTAAATCCTAAGAGCCAAAGCTCGCTGAAAATCTGTAGCATAACACAATAGATGTGGAACAAGAGGCACAAAATGTGGCTGACACAAGTTTAGCACAGTACAAAGTAAGTTCCACTATTTATATTTAGCAAATGATAATCACAAATACCGTAATAAAACCATTTTTTCTATACAAAGAATTGAACACTGACTAAGAATATGTTCATATATGCTCTGGTAAAGTTGAGGTGAGATTAAAGTTGGCACTGTGCAAGTTACATCTTAGCTTATAGAGGATGTTTCCTTGCATCATCTTCCGATAACAGTAGTCAAAGGACCACAGAAATGGTGGTTGAAGGGACCTCTGGAGGTGTCTAATTCAGCCTCCCCCTAGGAATAGTGCTGTTCTCAGCAGGCTACCCACCTGAGCCTTCGAAACCTTCCATGGAGATTCTACCATTTCTTTCTGTAAGCTGTTAGTGCTGCCCTACTCACCGTATGAAGAAATTCCACATTATGTCCTGACTGAGTTTCCCAAAATACAACTTGTATTGTACAGACAATTCTCTATGCCTTTTTATTAGCATCTGTTACTACCAAGAGTTTGAGTTCACTGTCTTTCTTACTCTCCTTCAAATAACTGAAGTCTACAGTTAGACCCGCCCCTCCTTAGTCTCCTCTGTGCCACATGAAAGGGCCCCAGGACCCACAGCATTTCTCAATGGATCATGTGCCCCAGGCCCCTGACTTTCCTTGCTAGCCCTGTTCAGCACCTTTTCCTATTTCAGAGGGCGCACCGCTCCCTCTGCTTGTGCTGGTTTCTGTTACAAACAGGATGCTAACAACAAGTGCACTACTGAATCCTAGTTCTTAAACCTGCTAGATCCACCAGATCCACTGAAATCCACTGGATCTTAAGCTGGGGGGGGGTGGTAGAGCTTACAGCATTTCCTAAATTAAATTTTTTCCCCTATCTACATCACGATAAAACAAAAGCAGTAGTTTTGTGAGCTGCAGAATGAATGTACCATGGTTACCTATAGATTCATGTTCCTGAAAAATGGGGAGCCCTCACTGAAGCTTTTCTTCCAGCTGAGCATTTATAAGTGATTTTTTTCCCCATGTGATCCTTCCAGTGTTTAATACATCCACAGTGCCCCTCCCCCTGAATCTCCTCTAACTGGCTACCTACTAAACCTGCACATTTAGTAAATAGATGTGAATTTTATGTTATCTATCAAATCTAACTGAAATAGATCAACAGGTTTCAAGGTTGCTGGACACAGTGTGAGGACACACAGAGTTTAACGCATCCACAAACCATGCGAACGTAAGCCTTATTCCCTTAGGAAGCCAGGCTCAAAAGCCTGGTTTATATGCTCTTACTGGACTTTTATAGCAGGTGCTGCTATAGAGGTTTTGCTTTTGGGGTGCCAGACAAGAGAGGAACAATCTGGAATACTGAAGTAATTTTAGCCCAGTGAGCATCATCCCCATCCTGTTCCTGCAATTTTAAGCGTATGACCCCTAGGAGCCAGCTATGCACAGTGGCTCTGAACAGGTTAATCAGCTAAATGCTTATCTCTCCAAGATGGTAAGTGTTGAGTAGAGCAGGGAGTCAGCTGGGTTTTATTGGCATCTATGGCTTGTCTTCAGATAGGCATCATAGAAGGTATGGAAGGTATCTACTGTTCGCACTACACCAGGGCTGGGGCCGGGGAGGGGGGGGAGCGGGACAAGAAGGAGGGAGGGTAGGAAATCGGGAAAAGCCTGCAGTAGCTTTCCCTCTCTTCAGAACAGAGATGTTTGTTCTTCTGGACAGCGAAAATTTTAACCCTGTGGAAGCATTTCCCATCTTGTTTTTCCAAGTCAGTAGGGATCATTCTGCCTCTGACCTTTTGCTATGGTGCCATTGAATGTCCTGTTCCACAAAACCCCCATGCGTAGTGGACTCTCCCCTGAGCTTCTCTGTGTAGCCTTTCCCTTTTCATGGGTTCTGCCCTCCTTCATCAGCACCCCATGCATATTTCATTAACTCAAGTGCTCAGTGTTGCTGGCTGGGCTGAAGGAGGCCACTTGCCCACAATACAGCTTTTCTAATCTGTTTCATGAGCTTAAAGCTCTTTCAAAAGGTAGGTCAGGACCATTATTCCCTGGAAGGTTAGGAACAAGGCCAATTTATACCAAAATATGGGGAAACTGAAATGGAAGTAAAGTGAGGTGGCACTTAGGTGTGTAGATGTGGTGCTTAGGAACATGGTTTAGTGGTGGACTTGGCTATGTTAGGTTTATGGTTGGACTTGATGATCTTAAAGGTCTTTTCCAACCTAAATGATTCTATGAATCTATGAAGTACAATGAAACATTCTCCAAATATTCATGTTGAAACTGTGTACAGAGAGTAAAAAGTGAGTCAGCCTAGAAGACATACTGCCTCTTTCTTCTCTGATTTTGGGAAGTCAATGCTTTACATTAGCTTTACATTAACTTCCTTCTAGGTGAATTTAAACTCATTCTGTATTTACTGAGGAAGGCCAGAAGAATCAAAAAAGGCCTGGGCTTTCTAGAGCTGATCATCTCACCAATCATTTCTGTCTCTGTTATGTGCTAAGGGCTTAGATAAGAAGGTTTTGTTTTTGTTTTCTTTCTCCTTAATGGATAGGTTTCTTAATTAGGATGGGGGAAAAATGACTGCACTTTTGCTCTGGCAAATTAAAACCAAAATGAGGTAGCAAAGAGCAGGGTCTGGAGGGGAGGCGGGCAATCAGAGACAACTATTGATTTTGAAATGATGGAGGAGGCAAAGGAGAGCACACAGCCTGGAAAGAAGACTCATCTTTCAAAACACTGCTCTTGCTTGAAAACAATCAGTCCAGACAGAGGCGTTGGTTGTTGCTGAAGCTTCGGGGTTAGCTTTGTTTTCAGACAGAATTTAAATTTTGGAAAGACTCACTGGTTCATAAGGGAATGGCTCCTTAGACAAGTCTTGAGATTGTGGAGCTAGGAAAAATGGGATAGAGCTGAACAAAAGTAAACTTGAGCAGAGCATTGAGAAATGTTTAGCAGTAGTGGTAACAAAAAAAAATGTTTGGAAATAGTTTTTTTCCAAGGACAAAGTGTCACTGCTCACAGCCCAGGCAGGCAGAGAAAAGGAACAAACATCACTGAATATGGGACAAACACCAAGATTTAACTCCCTTACTTCCAGTCTTTGCATAGCATGTCTGACTTTTTTAGAACAGAGAATTGGTCTGGCATTGTCTGACCTTGTCACGGTGGCTGAGATCAAGCTCAGGTACAGCTTTCTGCCACTCCAGTCAGCACACTTTCACACACATTGGCCTTTCCCCTTGGCTTTTCAGACAGCATTCCTCCAAGATTAAAGTCAGATGTTAGTCTGACCTTTTGTCAAATACATCCAGCACCTGCAAAGACTGTCAGAAAACAGCACCAATCTTGTAATGACTGCTTTGAGTTTGTCAGCTTGTTCTCATTGCTGTGATGAAACCTGACTCTGCAAAAGTGCTGACTGTCAGATGTCTATGACAGGGAGTCAGGAAGATTTTAGCCACATTACTGCAAATCATCTGCAGCCATTCTAAGCCCAGCTGAATGCTGCACACTAATAACCCCCTTTACAGCCCAAACAGCTGAAAACATGCCACAGGTCCTTTTAAAGAAAGGGGTTTGTTCTGCCATGCAGGAGACCTGTCTTCTAGTCCTCACATTGACATTGCTCCATCAAATCCTCATCACAGTACTGGTGACAAAGGGGCATCTCTTTTGCTCCCCATAGGACTGGGAGTTTGTTGCAGATAGTGTGTCCTTGTCCACAATCCGTTTTTTCCCCTCACTCTTGCCTCCATGTAGTGCTATAACAAATACAACAAAAATCAGTCCTTTCCTTGCCTCCTCCTCCGTCTTTGTAGCTCAAATGCTTCCACATCACCTGTTCCCTGCCTGAATCCCAACTGCAGGCAACATAAATAATTAGCTGGGAGAGAAAACTCTTCATCCCCTCCTAATGCCCTATTCTCACTTCTCGACAGCAGGAGCACACCTCTCCAACAACTGTTTCTGTGCCTGCTCCTGTCATTGACAGCTGCTGCTGGATGTCAAACATGAGTGTAGGAATATGAACTCCTCCAAGCCCTGCCTGGCCCAGTGCGGTGATCGTGCTCCAGGAGAGATCTGAGTTTGGCACTGTTTTGATGCTTCAGCATTTACCTGGGCTGAAAGTGGAACCAGTCTGCAGACATCTCCTAGCTTGCACAAGGGTCTTATGCAGCAAGGCAAGTCTTGCATAGTCTTATTACTACCCTTGTCTAATCCACTAGCACTTTTTCCCTTCTCCTAGGACAAAATTATAAGGGAGAAATTAAAGGAAAGAAGAATCCCAGGTGGGCAAGCATGAAGAAGCAAAGATATGGCATGCTCCTTCTGATCCCTGTGGCCTACTCACCCCTCCCCTGTAGCTGCAAGCATCACTGCACACTGTTCTGGAACAGCAGAGGATGCTCAGTGCTTAAGGCTGCAACTCCTGGCTCCATAGATCCTTAATCCTGCTCTTCCCTGGAATTCACACAAGAAATGCTGTTTTTCAGGTGACATGAAACCTACTGAGAAACCATGGGTCCCATCTGGAGAGTAAGTGTGCAGGTATTCAGTGTTTGATCCATTGAATATTATTTTCTGCAGCAGAAAAGAGGGAGAGAGAAATATTAGTCACATATTTGCTTAATTGAGATCTAATAGCCAAGGTCAGTGCTCAGCCAAGAATAGATTGCAGAAGCCTCCTGTGATGTATTTTTGTGACAAGATGTTCATAGCACACAGACTGATCTATTATTGGTTTTCATAATGAAAAATTTAACCGTCTCCTGGAATATGCTTGAATCAATTTTGCATCATTTCCTTGCTTTTTCATTTAAAAATATGTTTCCAATGAGACCCCATGACCATGCAAATTAGCAAATCTCTGCTGTGTGGAGAGATTGCTTCACCTCCACTGAAATGCAGCTATCTGTTCTTTTGCCAGCCCTCTACAAAATGACAATACCTTTTTGTCAGTGTCTAGCATGCTTTTCTGTGCTTTAAACAAAAACCCTCGAAGTGGAAAGATGAGTACTCAAGGGAAGATGCTGCAATAGGCACATCAGTGAGGAGGAGCACAGGACTTTTGCCTTGAGCTGTGTTCTGCATGCCTGCAATGTTCCAGTGCAGCAGAAGTGACATGATGACCTACTTGCTGGTCTAGGGCACCTCTCTGGTCTCCTGTGGCACTTCAGCCTACTGGACCTGCATGACCATCTTGGTTTGTTCTTTCTAGCTTTTGCATGGGGTTTGTGCAGGACCTACCCAAACCAAGCATTTCCGCACATTTCAGGTCACAAAGCCTGTCCTCCTCCAAGTTTTCCCCACAGACCACAAAGCAACCATCTCCCCAAACCTTTAACTGAGAGCACAAGAGAGATATGATTTATATGGCCTCACAGACCACTGAGCACTAAACCTAGTGAGCTGATGAAAGAAAGAAGGCTTCTGAAGATGAAAAGAGTAAGTGTCGGAAGATTAAAGAAATAAGGTCTCTGAGGAACACACCCTAGCTCCTGTGGTACCTGAAAGATGCAGCTGTACTATCTTAGCCAGGGGCTACAGTACAGGACATGATCTGACTCAAATGAGTAAGAACAGAAAACATACTCCATGTGGGCACTAGCAGCAAGCGTGAATACACTAAGTGCAAGGAGCCTTTATGTTCTGGTGCACATTTGCCTTCTGTCTCTCACTGGAGTCTTGCAGCACCTATTGCTGGTGAGCTCCAAGCTCCTGGTGGTGCTAGGGTTGAAGCTGCTCACTGCAACGCTCCCTAGAGCACCTCTCTTGCAGCATGGGTGAAATGTCCTCCAACAGACAGCTCTCTGCACATGCACAGTACATGCCAAAGAAATGGCAGCTGGCTCAGACTTCACTGCTCCTGAAGACACTGTGTGGACATACAGTGCAAGAACCATAATGTATAATAGTAATTCAAACCACAGCCCTTCTATCTTTGCACTGCAGCAGCCACCAGTACAGGAGGTATCCAGACAGTGGCCCCCTTCTGCTGAAAAATGGAGTGTGCAGAAACCGCCCCCATACCTCAGTGTCTACCACTCCACCAGTCTGCAAAGGGAAGCATGGTCCTCAACCATTCTCAAAAGAGGGAGAGTGAGTCTGGGGCTTTTAGAACAACGCATAAACATAACTGCCTGGGAGCCTGGCATCTGGCAGTGAGATTACAGTTGCCATGGTAACTTTTCGCCTCATTTAACTGCAATGTAACCTCTTGTGTCTTTACATGCAGCCATTCCTGGCACATCTGCCCCAGGCACAGCACAGCACAACGCCAACATATCCACATGCACAGCAACCCCCTGCCCGTAGTACCCACACACACACATTACATCCCCTGCCATGCAACACCCTTGCCCATATATGATACACAACATGTATTTGCTGAGCAATACACATTCCATCAGCTCATACCTATGTCTCTAGATAACCAGCCAGGCTTACAGTCCCTACTGCTACAGCTACAGGTCTCTCTGCTGCACAGGCATAAGATGCTTCAGGAGCACTAGATCAAGGTGTACTCAGCCAGCCACCAAAAGACACACCCGCCCTGTCCTCCCCAGCCATGCCACAACACCTGCCCACAGCTCTTGCACAGTTTCTTCTTGGATGCATTTTGTCTTTGTGCTGTGGTATGAAGAAGCAATAAATTCAGCTCTGTCTCATTCATTTTCTTCTGTTTCTGTCTCCGAGGAAAAAATGGCCCTGAGAAACAGATCTATAAGGAGAAGACTGTGTGCCTCTCTGCAGTGCCAACTCATGGGAAGCTGGTGGTCAGGTCATTTGGTGCTCCTGACTGGACCCTGCTGCTCACATTTCTTGGCAGGTAGCTATAGGAAATCAATCTCAATTCCATTTCTTCTCAAAGCACTCTGTGGGTCCCTGCAGGAGGGCCCAGTTCCCTGCTGATAGCAGGGAAACAGAAGTCCAGAAAAGCAGTGACAGATTTTATAGCATTGCAGAAGCATGGTAGGTAGGAGCGATGAGCTGAGTCCCTAACTCCTCTGCTACACAACAGCCAGGTATCACCCCATATTAAAAGACGAAACTCAGCTTGCACTTACACTACCAGACACAGCCTGGGGACTGCTCCAAAGCTACCACTGTCACATCAGGTTCCCTCAGCTCTTCCAGAATGCGATGTGATTAGAGCTTGCCAGTGTTTCTATGGTGGGCACAGATCTGCCCTCAGCCAGGCCAGGTGGCAAGCAGAAACTCCTCAGCCACGCTTACATGACAGCTCCAGCTAATAGGACCCATGGGAGACAGCAGGCACAGACTTGGTGGAGCCTCGAGTTCCCATATTGCATGGTGCAAGTGTCCTTCTCTGCTTGTGCTGTGGTGAGTTTTAACAAGCACGTAGCAAAGGCAGATGGTCAGAGATGGCCCATATTGTGAGGGTGACAGTCACCCCAGTCTGACAGGGTTGCTAACAACCAAATCCTACTTGTTACTGCTATATAGCTTGTGTACTCTATACATGTGCCCTACAAAATGCTCTGAGAAGTGCTTCAGGCAAAACACTACCTTTAAAGATCTGGCAGGGATGCCTGCCCATATCCTTTTGGACCCACCCTACTCCTTGTAAACCTTTCAAGCTCACCTTGCTGACTTCAGCTCTCTTTCTATTGAGGTTCTCTACCCCTCTTAAAGGCACCTCAACATCATGTCCTCAAGTCTGAATGCCCTAATGGAGCTGGAGTATGATCCAGCTAATACAACCAGTGGTCTGACACACATATGTGAGGATACAACTGAAATGAGATTTCCTCACCTGCCCAACATCTCTGGATACAGTAGCCCCAGTTCTCCCAGCACTGGTCAGGGTTGCACATCTCACTCTCCCCCATCTCGAGGAAGTGACAGGCACCTGCTAATGGCAGTTCCCTGCTCCCCTCTCTCCCCATCCCCGTCATGGCTATCTGCCCGCCTGGCTGTGGCTGAGCTCAGGTGCCTCTGCAGGCACAGGCCCTGCTTTTAGCCCTGCACACGAGGTGGGGTCCAGGCAGCATCCGTGCCGCTTGCAGAGCCCACAAGCCACCCAGCTGGGGTTGCTCCAGCCCGGCGAAAGGCATCTAATTCCTGAGCACACACTTCCCTCTTATGGCCATGCCGCATACAGCAGCCACTTGGACCTGCAGCGTCTGCACCAGAGGTGTGGCTTTTCTGTTAATATTGACATAGCCCAGTGTTGTCTCTTACGCTTGTCGGTCACCGACGTCTTTCCCCTGCACTTGGGGGGCAAGCACAGAGCCAGCCTTGCTGCCCTGTTTGGCTGATGCTGATCAACATACACTCTGTGAGCAGCTTGAGGAGGAAAGACAACTCAAGCGCTCAGTACGTGTCCTGCCTGCAGCGTCACACTGTCCCTCTGATGGAAGTATCCACCCCTGGTCCTGGGGTACATTTCCCCTATGGTAGGGTACAGCCTCTAACATCTTTTCCGTTCCTCAAGTTAAGCATGACTTCGATTTTGAAGAGAGAGTTTTTAACCACTTAGTAAAGGGTAGTTAAGGATTCTATTCAATTTCTCCCTCAGTCCATTGCACCGCATGGCAAAGCCTCTCCCCCTTCTATCCAAATAATAATATCCTTGCCAAAAGGCGAGGCAGCAGCCTTCTGTTTTCCTGTACTGACCTTCTTCCCCAGACTGAGCTTCAGGTAGCTAGTTCTTCCTGTGCTTCCATCACCACTACTACCAGATTTGTAATTTAAGAGCAATTTGAGACACAGAAGGGGTAATTTCCCCTTACATCTAATCTATTGCCACCTTCCCCCAGCCATCAATCAGCTGACCAACCTGAAGGAAAACCAGTCAGTTTTCCATGGGATAATTTTCTGTTGGATCACTGAGTTGAGCTGACTCACTCTGCAGGTAGAAAGCTGAGTATTAAAAAAAAGCTCCTTTGTCTTTTGTCAACTTGTCTATCTCCCTTCATCCAGTTTTTCTAAAGAGGAGAGGCAGGAGAATGAGAATCTGCAAAACTGTGCTTGGCAACTGAAAGGGGACAAACTGCTTATTCCTTCCTTCTCCAAGCTAAGGTTTGGTGCTAGAGTACTGTTCTCACTGTCTCTCTTCTTCTCTACAGTACAGTCTTCTTATGTGCCCCCTTTGTAATAGCACCAGAAAGAGATGAAACAGAAACTATCAACAAAGACACATTTTCAAGGGAAAACTGTTTTTAGTTCTGTTCTTCACTCAAGACCAGATGAATAAGGAGGAACATGTCTAGTCTACCGCAGTACCAAGAATGTTGTCAGAAGCAGCAGAAGCAGTTGTGGTCCTCCTTGATCAGCCATAGCAGGCTGATCATGCTCCGCCAGGTTCAATGCCCTTTACCAGAGTTTCTCAGACCACTCTGCAGCTGTTGATGATGTGAGACCACATCTGCCCTGAACCTGTTTGCCAGGGTACTGATGGGAGGGGGGTTTGGGGTCACTTTCATAGTGCCAAAAGTCATAGGCTCAGATCCTCAGAAATATTTAATCACCTAAAAAGAAGTCGGGAATTAAAATATCACGAGGCTCTGGGTCCTAATGAGGATGCAGTTATATTGGCATTCAATGCTTTTGCTGATACAGCTGATAGTGCTTGGAAAAGTTCTGCTCAAAAAAGAGCCCTATTCTGCTGACTTAAGCTGCCTGCACACAAGGAATGCTTCACTGGTACAACTCTGCTGCTACAGCGATATCACATGCATTTACATGTAAATTAGGGCTTTGTTTATACCGCACAGATGCAGCCTTTCACTTCATCCTGGATGGGGAGAGGAAAGCAGCGTAATGGTCTCACTACTCTCACTTTATGGACTAAGAAAACAAGGCACAAACAAAATGAACTCATTGGCTCAGTGTTACCAAACATGGGCGGCAGAAAAGGCAGAGACCCTGGTCATAGGTTACAGCCACAGGACTTTCTTTACTGCTAGAGAGAGGGAGACAAATGAGTCATTAAATAGGAGTCTCATCATGCCAACTATGGAAGGTCAAATCCCTGATGTGTTTGAGATGGAGGGGCTAGTAATGAGTGCACTAGGGAGCCCTGAACCTAGGGGGCTGAGGCCTCCTGTTTAGATGCATGAAACACCGTCAGAAAGTAACTGAACCTGAGACCTAAAGCAAGGTTGTACTACACTGCTTCACTTTTCGCCAGCATGAAGCATGAGTGACAGTGAATGTCCATGGAGGATGCATGTGGAAGCTGAAGCAGTACAGGTGATTAACAATATATCAGAGGAACCAAATACAAGATCAGAAGCTATTGAGATTATCTGGCTTCCAACCACTGCTGCCCAAGTAAATACACACTGAATGCACCTCTACTGTGCCAATACTCCTGTATCTTGACCACAGACTCTGCCAGGCCATACTTCCATTTACAAAAGCCAATATAAGCCAAGAATGATGAAATAACTGATCCCATCTCACCCATTCATTCCCAATCCTGCCCCTCTTGCTCTACTAAACCACATATCTGACACAGATACAAGGTGAATTGCACAATAGGACTAAATTAATCATTTTTGCTAGGAAAGTTTTAACCTGTATCAGCTTCTCTCAGTGGCAAGTACAAAGTTCCTGGAGCTACAGCCTTTGTTGGTGCCACAGAGCCAGTAAGTGAGCTGAGAAGACACATCACCACACAGTTCCACTGTGATGGCATGAAGAAAGATTCAAAACCCAGCCTCCAGATCCACAGTGCTGCTGTGGGTTGGGAGAAACATAGTGGGCAGATGTTACTGCTGGCCTTAAGTTAGGTATAAGAGAGAGTCTGGCTCCATTGCAGAGAAACAGCAGTCTCCATTCCAAAACACTGCACAAGTCACTGCCCAAAGGAGAAGCAAATGTCCAGAAATTTGAACTGGAGGGGGTGGTGGACACCGGGATGGAACAGACAGGCACAGACAGGGACATGACTTTCTGAGTACTGTTTTGCACAGGAGTCTTGGGGACAGGAGAAAAAGCAGAATAGGATAGAGAAGGAGGCTCCAAACAAAGCTAGGACAATCTCAGTAGTCAGCCCTGACTGAAACCTAGAGAAAAACTCTTTGGTTCTGGTTGAAAGAAGGCTGGTGCCATGAGCAAAGAAATAGCATCCTGCTGCTTGATTCCCTCACACTATTGGAAATGTAACCTTAAACATATTTTGTAACTTTAAAAAAAAAAGGTAAATACAGTTATCTACTTCACTCTTAACTAAAGGATTAAACTTTCGGCTAGCTGTATTTATCAAAAGCAATAAAACCTGCAGGGCATTAAGCCAGTCTGTCATTAATCACCTCTGCCCCACTGGATTCCCTCCCATGTCCCTTCTGCTGGCCAACACCTTGATCCTACACATACCATCCCACCCCTTCTTACACCGGTTTCCTCGTGGCTCATCAGACCCATATTAATGCACATCTTGCAGTCCCTGTTATATCCTCTCAGGCCTCTTACATCACCAATCACAAACTTCCTGTCCTGTCTCTTTTCACATTTCAGAACAAAAATATTATGCAAACCTGGTGGTTTCTCCAGGCAAACACACTGAACAGCAAACAGGTCATCACATTTACAAGTATGGGTAATCAGGGCCCAGAGGTAGGTTCAGTCAAGGCTTCATTGCAAAAAAAGAGGAGAAAATAGTCTGAACAGTCTTTTTAGAATTGTATAGTTTTAAAGGTTATTTCCAGAATAATATTATTCTCTGAGCCAGTGAAACAGAAACTGTGGTGAGCCTAGAACTATAGCATTCACAACAGAATGTGCTAAGGGCAGGGAGGGTCTCTCCTGGCACAGAAAAACAACTCTCAGCTTAGCTAAATTTAAATCAACCAACTCCATTGTTTAGAAAGATTTATTTGCCACCCTTTACCTCCACCAGAAAGAAGCAAGCTGCTGTGGACATTCATGGCTTACCTACTTATCACGATACACTGTGGACAAATGATCATCATTCCTACACCAGGCTAGCCAACCTTCCAAGCATCGCTCCCTCTTACAAGCTACACGAAGGCTTCTCCAGGTTTCCATGAAGTTTAGTTAAGGGCTTGAGAAATTCTCCTGGGGCACCCCCATAGCTATCTGCTTTCTTCAAAGCCTATGAGGTCACCGAAGAGCTTTCCACTGTTCTGCTAATTCTTCTCGTATACTTCAGGCAGGGGTTCTGCCATTCAGACCCAAGCTAAAAACCAAGGTTCACTGTTCCCCTGGAGTCATTTCCCAGCACGGTCCTGGCAGTTTCAGTGCTACATTGCTGTAACTGTCAAAGAAAAATTGGAAACAGAGAGTACTTGCCTCACAGCACAGAACTGGTCTGCCCAAATTGCAGTCATTTCAATCACACCTTCAGCACTCATCTCATGCTTACTTCAGCCTGCATCTGGAGAGCGAAGGTGAAGAAGAGGAAAGGCACCTGAAAAACGTAGACTGTTCCTTCTTGGAGCACCCTGCCTGCTGTTAACTGCCTTGAATGCAATGGCTGAGCCACTGCTTATTCTGTCTCTGCATTGCAAATATAACAGCCAAAGGCTTAGGTTTATTTCTGACCACCGTCACCTTGAGACCTTCCATCAAGACTCCCTCCATAGCTGTAATCATCCATACCAAATTGTGTCTCAGTTATCAACTCTCTCCTTTCTCAAAGGAAATTCTTCCCCTCGGTCACATCTCAGTGATGAGTTCTGATTACCTCTCAGCAGTGCAGAAGGCCCTTGTTCTCTGTTTGGGAATGTCACAGTGGAAAATTCTTCTGCTACACTTCTCTGTTGCAGTGGTTACCCAATTGGTCCTTCCTGAGTTTGCCATTCTGCTGTCTCCAAACTCCACAACCCTACTCTGTGATCACCAAACCTACAGATGGTTAGCAACAGCACCCACTGACTCACATCAGTGATGTCAGCTCTCCGTTGATATGAGCCTGCTGCACAGCAATCCCCGCCCGTCTGACTTGTTCTGTATGGGCCACTCTTCCTTTGACTCATTAATTTTTTTGATACCATCCTTTGCTTGATTCTGGGAAAGGCTGTTTGCTCTGCCAGCTCAGAGGAATAGCATCCTTGAGACCCAAAAGGAAACTTAGAACTGGAATTTGCTGTTCTGAGTTTGTTTGGCTCCTCTGTTTTGCAACTGCATCGTTGAGAGGCACAAGCTGCAGCCATCTGTGTGCATGGGAGTCTCGTGTGTCACACAGTCACATCAGAGCTGCCTGCAGTTGTGACTCCAGGAGCTCTGCAGGATGTGCTAGGTGCTGCCTGTGGTAGCAGCTGTGCCCTGAGATAGCACCTCCATGCTAGGACTTGACTCCATAGATATCCTGGACTCTTCTGTCACTGCAGCCCCAGGGTGGGCATGGCCTTCCCTGCCCCTTGCACTAGGCCAGAAGGGGCCAGATGCCCCTCAAACGGCAGGTGCTAAGGGCAAACTGGTTGCCAGGTGATGAGGTCCCATGTGCAGGGGAGCACTGCAGCTGCTGTGTGAGGCTGCCCACTCCTGCATGAGTTAATCAGTGGGTCTCTTAATGCTTTTTCTTCCTGTTTCCTAAACCAAAAGTGAAACCATGACATTGTAAAGGTTTACACTAGTTGGGCTTAAGGACAGATGAAGTAACCAATCTGCTGGTACCTACGTGTACCTCATGCAGGTGAGGCAGCTTATACTCTCTAGAAATAAGGCATTAGCAGATGAAACTCCTCCATACGCCGGTGTGCAGGGAGCGGAAGGTGCTACCCCACGCATGCCCTGTGAGTGTAGGCTGGTAGACCATCTGCACTCCATGGCACAAACTGGTCAGTATAATTCAGCCTGGTCTGTTCAAAGGGAGGAGAGACAGGAGGAAAATGCCAACAGCCAACTATGGCAATGGGGGCAAAAAACTCTACAAAAAAAGTTCTGTGGTATGTGGCCCCCTAGTAGACTTCTCTCTCACTTGCTCACCCATTTTCTTTTTTCATTATATTTGGTCACTTCCTGATAGATTACTTCAACTCTGGAAAAGCCCTCCCCACCTGATCCAGAAAAAGCTCAGCAGCAAGAGGGGCCCCAGTGCCTCTGCCCCTAGCCCTCCTAACTGCGCCTAGCCACTTGCACAAGCACCCAACTGCTACACAGGGGTGTGTGCTGCTTTGATCGCTAGATCCTTCCTCGCAACACCAGTCTCCCCCATGCTCCTGTCCTGCAACATGAGAGAGGGGGCACGGCCCATCCCATCTTAGCTGACGGCTCTCTCACTGCATACCGAAACCAGGTGATGAAAGAATGCTTCTCAGGCAGGTCCATACCTGCTTTAGTGTCAATCACGATACAGGAGCGGCCACAGACAGAAAGAAAAGGAACAAGTTCTCATGTCCAGCCTGCACTTGTTACCCCTGAGTTTGTACTCCTCATAACAAAAAGCCCTCTTGTCCAAAGGTGACCAGGAGATATGAAACATACTGGACACATACTGCTGCCTACAAATAGGCTGAAACCAGGCTGCAAAGCTCTCCCAAGTCTTCCTGAGGGAAGAAAAATTACTGTCTTTCACAGAAGCTAACACACTTTTGCTAGGAACTCCATGTTCGTATAAAATTTGCAGTAAGATCCATGACAGAGGCTCCAAGATGTGAATATAACACAGAAAAATAGCTGTCAGTTGTAGCAGATCAGCGAGAAAAGGATGACATCATTCTCTCAAATTCATCTGCTTACACCTGTTAACTTCCCATTGTGTTAACTTCATTTTGTTTTGATTTTTTCCAGTTAACATTCTAAGAAACACCACAGCCCTTCCCTCTCAATGATGCTAGAGAAATCAAAGGTCATACTCCTCCATCTCTTCAATATCTGAATAAACGTGTCAGGTTGTTTCCTTTCTATCAATTAACACTCCTGCAACTCGGAAATCTCTGGATGCCTTCCCCTCCCCACTCCCTCACCAAGATGTACACAAGTCATGCGATAGTGCCCAAATATAAATGCCTTGTGGTTTGCAGAGCACCATTGCTCTAGTGTTGTTCATGCGACGTTTGGTAACCCAAAGTTACCATGGTTGGTAGTGCCTACCCTCAAACTAAACACAGTGGATAGTTACCTGGTCTTTGAATGAAGTAGGGATTTCCAAACTCTGTCAGGAAATACTCAAATTCATAGCCAAATACATGACGATTTTAAAACATAGCTCCACCTGGAGCTTGTCAGGAGTGTTTCCTCTTGGGTCTTTTGATACCCAGGTAGACTTCAGTGGAGATACACCTCTCCCAGGTCGATCCTAGGCAGGAAAGGCAATTACAGTACTTAAGTCTGACCTCGTAAAAAGCCTTTCAGAGTTTCACCCAGGAGTTCTCTCCTCAGACTGACCGTGGGTTACTCGATCTTTCACACAACCCATCAGGAGGCCTACGTGTCCTCGGGCAACGCCGCGGGCCTTGGAGGAACCGCCGAACTCATCAGCTTCCTCGGTGCGGTGCAGTGAGGGCAGGCGAGGGGCTCCCCGCTGCCTCATCCCGCCCTGCTCCTCTCCTCGCCCTAGGGGCCATGAGGGAAGGGCCGCCGGCGGTAACGGCAGCTGCACCAGCCCGCGCACCCCACACCTCTACGGCCTTCGCGCTAAGGAAAGCGTTTCAGGCTGCAGCAGATCCCTTCCCTCCAGGAGGGCAGGGGAGGGCAGGGCAGGGCAGGGCAGGGCAGGGCAGGGCAGGGCAGGGCAGGGCAGGGCGGCCTTACAGGGCCGGTGCCCCTGCACCCAGCCAAAGCTTACAGCCGCGAAGAGCTGCCGCCATGGACCGGACCGGACCGGACCGGACCAGAGCCCCTCAACGCAGCCGCTGAGGCGCCTCACACCCCGACCCGCGAGCCCGCCCCGACGCTCGCCCATTGGCTGCCGCCTCAACTACCGCCCTGCCCGTCCCTTCTGTCATTGGACAGAGCCCGCGGTTCCCTCGTGCCCCTCCATCCACCTCGCGCTGTGATTGGCTAGCTCATCTTCTCTTCGTTCCCGGTTCCATCTCTGCCAAATGATTGGACAACGTTCACCTTCTGGCTCCGCCTCCCTCCGAAGTGTCTGCTTTGCGATTGGGTAAGCCCCTCCCTTCCCCTCCCTCCCCTCCCATCTGATTGGCATGCGGCGCTCTCATTGGGCCCCTGTCCCCTTGCC